>VXBA01004184.1:494252-647733 GCA_013399895.1 Serilophus lunatus
GGGGGGCGGTGTCCGGGGGGTGCTGGAGGAGCCTCCGCCGCCCACCCCGGAGCCCGCCGGGGCCCGCGGCGCTGCGCTCCCCTCCGCTGGAGGCGGTGGGTACGAGGGGGTGTGCCCGCGGCGCTCGCCCCCGCCACGGCGGCTGTCAACGTCCAGCCGCACACGCCGTCGCGTTTATGTGTCTTGGCCGCGGGCCCCGCCAACCGATCGCGCCCGAGGAGCGCAAGGAGGCTGATGCCGCTCCCTGCAAGTCTGTTCTTGCAGCTCTTATTTGCAGGAGGCAGAGAGCAAAAGGTGTCAGGTCGCCCCTTCTCCGCAAAATACACGCAGGCCCCCAGCGTTTGCGGGGGCTGATAGGCGCCCCGAGGGCCGGGGCAGGGTGACGAGGCGGGGGTTGACACATCGGTCAGCTTTCCTGCTCGTTTCCCTGGAGGGTTTCTGCTTATTTCACACAGTTCCTGGAGCAGCGTATATGGGACAGACATTCACCCGCTCCTTCCCCTTTGCCGTCTTCAGGTAGAACCTCACCGAGCATCTCAGACAAGTATCTCAGCTGGCCTGAGCACCAGCGGTGTCGTGTTATAAAAAATCAGTAACACTGAGATGCTCAAACATGGGTATAGCAGCGGGCAGAGGATGCTTTGCACTGATTTTTAATGGACCCTTCAACCCTATCCCCGGGAACGGGGCAGACCGGCCCGGTTTGACCCCCGAGCCCTTCCATCAGACAAGGAGGGCGCCGACAGCCGCAAGAGCCGGGCTGAGCTCCGCGGGGCCGAGGCAACCTGCCCTCCTCCGCCGCGGCCCTGCTCGGCTCTCGGAGTGCCAGCAATGAGTCCCCTGCTGCTGGCACGGCTCCGCACGGACCTGATCTCCCCTCCCATACTCAAACACAGCTCGAGCTGCCCAGAAGCGGGCCTCGGAGCAGCTGCACGCACAGCTCGGCGCTCGCAGCTCCGCCAGCCGGCAGCTCACGGCCCTCAGACTCGTTTCTGCCTTTCTTGACCGTGAAACTCCACACATGCAGTTCCTCACCCCGCGGATTTTACTCGCGACATCAATTTTCGTAACCAAGCACGAGCCCGGAGGTTAGCTCCCGAGCCTGCAAGCCCGGTGCCGGCCTATTCCATTGGTGAGCCCCGGGGCTTCGATGTCTCATGCGTGATCTCTGGGACCTCTGCCCAACCACGGGTCCCTGCTCCCCGTCCCGGGAGAGATTAACTGGGGGTGAGGATAGTCGAAGATGTAGAAGCACGTTTTAACCGAGAATTAAACGAGTCCTTCGGGAAACTGCTGTATTTACATATATATGTATTATTATATTTCTCAGTTTCTGTATCTTCGCCCATGGCCACTTAACGAATCCCGAATCTCCCGTCGGCGGAGGAGCGTATGCCCTACAACCCGGGCTATATGATTTTGGCCACAGAAAGGAGGCCCGTCTATTTCCTCACCAAGCCGCGGAGCAGCGCACCCCGCCCTCAGGCACCCCCCTAAGACACACAAACCAAACGGCGGAGGGGTGACGCTCGCAGGAGAGACCCTCTCCAGGGTTCCCCTCTCCAGGGTTCCCCTCCCCAGGCGGCCCCCGGCAGCTCTGCGACGGCTCGTTCCGCGCGTTGCGGCGGAGCAGCCGGAGCCAGCTGTGCCCCCTCGCCGGGACGGGGCTGCCGGGCTCCCCAGGGCCGGGGCGAGCTTCTTTCTGCCGGCCACCCAGGCTGCTCCCGGCGCACCCCCTCGCAGGCATTTCCGCGGTGAGGGCCGGTGCAGGTGTAACAGCATTGCTGCGTGTGTCATCACCTCCGCCAAATGGCACATTCCTCCCTTCTCACTGCTAAGCCGGGCGCGTAGCTCCTTACCCAGGCCTCGCTCGCTAGCAAAGGATATTTGACATCCGAGGGGCTTGTTTGGGTTTTTTTGACAGCCCCGCCAAGGGGGGTTTCGGATGAACAACAGGGCAGAAGCTCAGCCCAGCACTGGAAGCGGCGATCGGGCAGAGCACCGGCAAAGGTGAGCGCGCAGCCCCGTGTGCGGCTCCTTGAATGTTTAACACAAGGGCAGACAGGCACTGCCGGGCTCTCCCCTCTCCTAATTAAGCCCTTCTTGGGACATGAAAGAACCACCTGAAAATGCAGGAGCACGCTCCTGAAGCTGTACACTATAGCTGCGGTTAAGCGGAGAACTGAGGCTTATCCGCATCCGCGGAAATGTCACAGCGAGGAGAATGCAAGTAACGGGGATGGGCAGCGAGCAGAGGAGCGCGGAGAGCCTTTTCGGGGAGAAGGAGCGGGGGATCCTGCCGCGGACTCCGGGAGATTATCCTGCCGGTGAGCCCGGGGCCGGATAGGAGTCGAAGCAACTCGGACAAGGCGAGTGCCGAAAGAGCCTTGGGGAGCTGCTCCCTGCCCGGCCCTGCAGCCGCTCTCGGGGCGAGGGGAAGCAGGAGGGGAATTAGCAGTGCAGAGGGGCTCACGGCGCCGGTGTCCGTATCCCGAGCCCGGTGCGGCGGGACGCCGAGGGGCGATGGGGAAAGGGCTCTTGCTTTCTTCATACAAGGGCAAGGAACAGCCCCGGCCCCAGCCCAGTCCCGACGCAGGGAAGCCGGGAAGGAGGCGGGCAAAGCGGGGCTCAACCTCGACCGCGCAACTCCGCTTCTAAGCGCTCCGAGAGGGGCTGCAAATCGGGGCTTCTCCAGTACCGAGCTGGACTAGGTCCAACTTCCCAAACGCAGCACAAGACCGTCCGCTGCGACGCCGGGTTTGGTACTCCGGCTGGGCAGAGGCTGAGCCCTTACCCGCGGCTGGAGCCACCGAGCAGAGCGCGGCACGACAAGCGACGGGGGTGTCAGAGCGCCGCGGGGACACGGGGCAGAGCGCCGCCCCCACGTCTGGCCTCGACAGCCCGGACGAGGCTTCCCACGAAAGCTGTGAGTTCAGCTGTAGCGCTGATAAGACTCGAGTAGCCCGAGTGGCTTTTTTTTCTACTCACCCTATGCAGGCAGCAGAGGCGATTCTACCTGGAAGTTTTGGGACCAGTTTGTTTGAAAATGTGCCAGCCTTCCTCTCTCAAAGTTTGAGTTTAAAGGTTTCTTTTTGTTTTGTTTTGTTTGTTTGGGAGCACCAGGACACCCCTGGCTCGGAGAGCCCTGCTGCCGTTCGGCGAGCGCAGCCGCCGCCTGCAGGCATTGGGGCAGGGCTCCCACCTCCCCCACCGAGATCCGGACAGGGACAGACGACACAGCCCCATTGTCAGTCCTCTGCCTCCTACTCTGCTCTGTCTCCAGGCCGCTCCTCGGCTCTTGGGGACGGACACACGGTTGGTGCCGCGGAAGGGATCACTCGAGCCCGCGGTACACTGCGGCCGTACCGACATTAACCCGCACTCATTCGGCTCGTGTAGCAGCGACACCGACACCGATATCAAAGCGGGTGAGCCTTGTTCCGAGTCCCGTTTCCCTGAGGAGCGGGACCCGCGGAGGCGCTCGGCTCCGGGAACCGGGTAGAGCCGGGCGCTCTCGGTCCCCGCAGCACCTTTCCTTCCTCGACACGGCCCGGACAGGGCAGTCAGCATGCTACCGTTTCAAGTATTCCCCCTTTCCTCCTTCTTTATTGTTTTTTAAAAGATCTTATTTTCCCGAGTACTACTAGCTTTTAAGATCGCGAAGTATTTATCCCCATATCAAATACAGGAGAAGCAGGGTACACGTAAACGCGGCATACGCGGGTCTGTCCCGCACCACAGCGCTCACGAGAGTTAACGAAATGTACTGCGGGAAATAAAATATTCTGGCCTCAATGAAAATTCATCAGATTGAATCTATTAAAAGGCTGAGGTGAAGGCGTTTTCCTGCGTTACCTACACGGCAGCTCCGTGTCCCCGAGGGCAGAGCAGCGCGGAGGTGCCGGCCGGCCCCGGCAGCTCCAGCCCCGCAGCCCGGACTGCCCGGGCCCGGCCGCCGCCCCGCTTCCTCTCCAGAGTGCGTTTCTGTCCCTTTCTAAATGACACCTGGAGGCAGGGTTTGGTCCTGGAGGTGCCGTTAGCGGCGCAGCAGCGACTACCAGGAATAGTAACTCTTGCAACCTCAGCGCAACCATTACTTGGGACAAAACTGCATGCGTGTCCCTCCCTTTAGACCCTAAACTCTGGCTTGCGAAAGGTTGCCTTTTCAGAACCTCACTTCTCACTCGGCCTGCAGATCACCTCGCTCACCTAGGGAAACCACAAACACACACACAATCCCACTTTCCCCTTTGTTCAGGATCCCCAGCAGCACAGTCCTGAACATTTCATAAACGTTCTTTAATTACATTACTCAGTGTGTGACGCCAGAACAAGGAAATATTCACCTTGAAAGTGTCTTCTTCTGCATGAATGAGTCTCATTGTCAAAAACTTGAGCATATATAGGTGCGGATGTGTTTTGCAGTGGAGAATTTAATTTCTCGTTTATACTGTAAAGCTAAAAATTCTAGTAGCTTCAGGCTTGTTTTTACAAGTTCCCAGCTGTACATGGATTTATGTTTTTACAGAAAAGACTAAGAAGTCCATAGAACCTGATGGCTGCACATCCATAATGTAAGCTTCATGAGGAACAGAGCAACTTTATTATAATCTGGACTGAAATCACATTGAATAAAAGCCCATCTAACAGAGCCTGAGGGAAAAAGTCACAAATGGGCTCAATTCTATAAAAAATCCAATGGGAATTTTAGAGAAAAAGGTTTTAGGATTAGGAGACTAGATTTCCCCATTCAGTTGACACTGTAAGATACTTTTCATGGTCTCATTTAATTTTGAGCCTGCTCCCGTTCCCTTGCTATCAAGGAAATCTATCTTACGAGAAAAGGCAATCAGAGCCTTTTCCCCTCTTATTTTCCTGCTTCCCATCCCTTCTCTACTCAGCTCCTCTTCTGTAGCCTGAATCATAGTCTTCACTACAGTATATTTGTTTATGCTTAGAGGACAGGCCTACAGGAAAACAAACTATATATTTCACTCCACCATTTGGTAGTTCCTTTCTTTCATCTGAAAACACAGCCTGATCCAGGGAAGGTTCTTGAATTCACACAACCGGTTACATGATGAAATGCAAACAGTTTCTTGTGGTATTAAATGGCAGCCCACAGCAGAGTTCAGGTTGGCTGTTATGGATTCACTAGTTACGGCTCTGCAGGATAATCCTGTGTTACTGCCATCCTGCAGTTAGTGGCCTACAGCAATGCTGCCGAATGCTGCAAATAAAAACAAACAAGGAAGCCTCTGCTTTTTAGACAGAGTAGAAATTATGTCTTTTTAGGAAGCTCGAAGCAAAGATCGTTTGTATCAGAGTCTGACAACCTCCAAAGCAAGCTGCTCTTTCTATCACTTCAGAATTGATGCTTATTTTTCTACAAAGCATGGGAGGGGGGGGGGGAAAGAGGAACAAAAAACCTCAAACCATACATGTCCACTCATGTCCAGATCACCCTGAAGTTGCAAATTAATAGCATTGTACAACAACATTAGAGCCAAAGCAGGCTTTTCCCATTGTTGCTGCAGACATACACAACTTAACAGATCATTTTTAGGCAATACAAAATCTGAAGCTTGTTTAGATTAATTGAAAAAATTGCATAGTGAAAGATCCAGGCAAGGAAAATGATATATATTTCAGATTAAAAAAAAAAAGTAAAAAAAAAAAAGTCCTCAAAATATTCTTTCAACTAACCTTGGGACATCAATGAAAATTTGTTTTCTGTTACTTCTCTGAGAATGTGGGTCCCAAACTATAGCCATGATTTTCTCTGAACTCATATAATCTACACAAGCCTGTTTTCATACAGGGTCTAGATGTTACTGCTTAGAGAAAACAATATTTGAAAAGGTTATTTAGTTACAAGTTGAAACTCCTAAGTTTCCGCGACACAGCTCCACCAACATAGTATAACAATATAACTGGATTGTTGGTGGTTGGGAGCAGAGTAATTCCTCACCTGATACAACTTTGCTGACAAAAGTCCTTTTAGAGAAACCTTTTAGAGTCATAATGGCAAAACTGTTTTAATCTGGAGAGCCTGCACAAAAGGATTGAGGCTGAAGTAAGATCTGGCAGTTGGCTCTTACTTGACTGTGTCCATGCTGGAAGTGCTTTGCTGTGGGAGTTTTTGGGGATACTTGTGCTCAACCTTGTGTCAGAGGCTCCCACTCCTATAACAGACCTGGTCAGATGGGGACATGCTTGCACATGTTTGCAACCACATTGGTTTTAGTTTGAGTGAGTAGCTCGTGGTGACTCAGAGCACTGAATTTGGGCAGCACGTCTGTGTACTGTGAATTCAAGTTTTGTCTTTAGCAGTTCCCTGAGAATTTGTGCAAGGCATGTTCAGTGCTCTCTGTCCACTTTCTGCAGGCTCCTGCAGGGGAGGTGCTGCCCTGGGAGCGAAGCCACACAGACATAGCAACATGCTGTAAAATCCACGCTTATACTCAGATTTTGCCATCTACATTATGACCATATAAGTTACGCTCCTTTTCCATTTCTGAGCAACTAGAAGCAGTTGGACTTGGTTAAAGCTAAGTAGTCATATCCCAAGGTCTTCCAAAACTTGCAGAGGGGCTACATTAGCCAGGAACAGGGTGCTTTTGTTTTAAAATAGGCTGTCCACATCTGGAATTTATGTATATATTACCTATCCAAACAATTTGTGAATAACTCTATATACACACAAGCTTCTCCCCCATCTGCTTATTGAACAGAAGCCCCGACTGAAACACCCAGAGAACACACTGCCAGATCCAGAGGGCAGAGTTAAGGTGAGGGAGAACTATCATGCCCCTACAAACAGCACCTACCTCCTCTCAAAAACCTAAAGTGTTCAGGAGGAGTATGTGGCATCGCCCCACTGATTTATGTGCAGCCTGCTGGAACTGGACCTGTAATGCAATTCCTGTTTTCTAAGCTTCCCAGATGGACTTGGGGCATTTGACAATTTATTCCCTCTCAGCTGTAGCTGTGCCTCTACGAGGTACATGCTGCAGTTTAAAACAATTAGAAGCACAAGTTTGTTTCCCTCTAAATGTAACTACTGTGCTTCTACAAAGATTATAAGATTGTAAGTTATATAACTAGGTTTGATCTGAGAAAAAAAAATCTGTTTTGTTGGCTCAAACTACACGCCATGTCTAAAGATCAGGTTAAAAGTTACGTGATGGAAGTAATTTTCTTCCTTCTGGAGGAAAAGAGCTAATCTTCAGCCAAAGTCAACTTCGGATTACACACAGTCTCCCCCCAGAACATGAATGCATAATTTGAAAGCAGACACTCAATGGAGATACAAGTTGTGGTGCCAGTGGAAGGTGGATCTGATTCTCAGACACCCATTCAGTCCCCGCATTGTCCCAGCAAACTACTGAGCTTGGAAGCGCAATTCAAACCTAAAACACTAAATTTCCCTTCACAGCAACAGCAGAAACTTTGAAGAAGCTGAATATTTGAGTCTAAGCTTGGCCACCTAAATTCTGGAAGCTGATTTTTGTGTGTACAATCACCATGAAGTCTTTTAATTTATCTCAATCTTGTTACAACCTTCTGAGTATGCAAACCTGAACTGGAAATCCACCAAATATGGGAATTTGCATGATTATCCTACTTTTGACCTGGCCAGGAACAGTGTATCAGAGTTCCTCAGTTTTTCAACATTTTTCCTCCTGGTCACAATGAGAACAGGGAAATACAGAGAAGACCAAACAAAAAAACAATTAGCCAAACTTTCTAAGACTCTCAGAAGGGGCTTGGTTCAAATCCAGTTGAAATGAAGATGAAAGTTCAGCCTGCTCATTTTATCACAGTTTGTTTACTTAAACACAATTTTATTTCAACTTGTTTTCCATTTTTCATCCAGTTTGTAGCTATCCCTTGCAACAAATAAAGGAGACACCCATTATAAGCATAGCTGTCTGGAGAAGTTAAGCCCCACAGCGAGTCCTGGTTAGGCACAACTTATTCCACACTGAGCCAAGGGTTCAAGTCAGAAGTTCTGCCAGAGCCACCAGCACAACGTGGTCAGGCAGCACCTGCTCTGTGGGGGGTCAGGACACAGTGACATCTCCCTCGTGGGGTGGCCAGCACAGCTCACAGAGATGGGGAGGGGAAGGGGAAAGAACATCCCGAGTTTCAAAGATTCAGCTCATCTCCCAGATCCCTTTGCCAGAGCAGCTCCTGCAGAACTCTGGCCAAAGGCACGGGTGAGGCAGAGGATAAATGCCCTCAGGGCTCATGAGAATTGCCATGATGTACACAGGTCCTGAATCCAAACATCACTTACATTATTTAACAACAAAATGCAATTATTTGCAAAATAATTCTCTCACTTCTTCCTTGTACCACTAGGCACCTTCTGTATCATCCACCTTCATCTTCCTGCTGCCACAGGTGTCTCATACTAAGCATGAAATTACATTATAGAAAGGCTACTACATGTGCCACTTGAGTGAATATTGTATTGAGCCCATTCTGTTTGATGGCTACATATGTGACTTAACTCTTGCAATGCCCGTTGAATATGGAAGCATGTATTGCACTGAATGTATGCTAAAATCTTCACCAGATATGTGGAATAACAATTAAAAAAATTAAAATTCACTGTTCTTCTGTGGTTCGTTTTTAAGGGGCAGGGCACAATGGTTGGATTTTTTTTTTCAGCCTTGGTTTTATCTGAATTAAATCAATAGCAGAGGAAATCAAGGGGTTTGGCTGATTCATTTTCATAAGATGTTTGCCTTGAGCGATGTGTTAGCTTCTAGTGCTTTGTGTATCCCTGCATCCTTATAGAGAGAGCTCTGAGGATATGCAGTGCATTTCAAGGAACAAATGCCACCCTGTACACTCCAATGAGAAGAAATAGACTCAGCTTCACCTGATAAGTTAATTAATCTACAATTACAACTCTCCTTAAAGCATAAGCTTCTACCAGTTGATGTTATGATTAGAATATTATCCAGCATTTAAGCAGCATGTCGCCTTTTGGGCAATTCAAGTATTTTACAAACAGCATCGTTGCTGGAAGGCAAAAAGCAAAGTTTTACTTGCTATTGGATCCTCCACTAGTCATTTAATGTCACATTTTTGTACATGTGGTTTCTCAGAACTAGGTAACACACAATATCTTTAAATGCATCTGGGAACTCATATGTCTAAAAACGGATCATGATTGTTAATGTCAGACACCTCAGTTTGAAAGCTTGAGCTTGACCATAAGAGGCATTAAAAACAATGGATGAAGGGCACTTCAGTACAGATTTTTAAGGAAGACATTGCCCCATTGAAACAAAAAGAAGCAAAACAAAAAGACCAAACCAAAAATGAAAGAGAGAGGGAGAGGCAGCAGCCATTTAATGCTAAAAGCCCTTAAGAAATGTTCCTGAGTACCACCCCAGGATCAAGCCCTCTACTGACCTGTAAACCTGATATAAGGGTGTAAAGGGCTGCATCCCTTTTCTCTGCTTGTGGGATGACTGCAAAGTGATAGAAATGGTAGGGCTTTTAAACAGCTTTCAGGATAATGCTAAGCTAAATTTTGGTTCTTTTGAAGCTGAAAAGGAATTTCCCACTTGATCTTGAGGGGAGCAGGATTTCCCCTACTGTTTAAGACTCCTCATAATGAAAAGGTACTTTTCTGTTTCAGTTCTTGCTGTTGGTGAGGTGTTAATCAGCAATGCCATGGCCTTGCAGAAATTTTGCACATTTGCTGGGAATTTAGAAAAGGAGAAATTACAGTTTATGACACATTTGAAGCCTATTTTTTTCTAGTGATAAAAACATTGTCAAACCAAGTTTTACAATCAGATTTGGGATAGAAGAAGAAAAAAAAGGCCATCTATCCTTTTTTTATCTAATATCTATGCACAGAGTCTTGCCTAGCTCAGACAGTTATTACCTTATTGTTACCTCAATGGAAGGACTACTGTGGGGGACAACCCCACAACTCATTGATTAATGGAGCTGATGTAAATCTGCATTTTGAGAAACTGTTTGTTAGGAGGCTCCCTGCTTTCCAGAGAAACTGTTAGACCTTCAGTTTTGAAAATCCTCAGGAAAGAGACTCTTTCCTGAAACAAGTAAAACACTTTGTTTTTGAAGAAAAAAAAATAGTGTGGCTTTATAAACAATTATTTTCAGCTGAGCAATGTATCAAAAAAATTCCAGCTTGGCTTTAGTTTTTCATTAGAAATACTATCAATGTTTGTCAAAAAGCAAAACTACCTAACAACTCCTTTGGGCAAAGGTCAGTTTCTTGTTTAAAACAGTTTTGATAAAAGATTTCTGATTAATACTGCCCTAGATCTTTGAAATATCCAGCCAAAATGTACCCGGGGCAGGAGCTTGGGGCTGGGAGCTGGGTTTGAGTGAGGCACAGGCTCTACCTTTGGCCCACAGGCAGCAGTGGAATGGTTGTGCCATGCTGCCAGGGAGAGCCTCTGCTACCTCACACCGCAACCTGAAATCAACTAAAATGTTTCAGGGGAGCTCTGGACCAGAAGTACATTTTGCTGCTGATTGGTCTAGTATTTTAAAAGTGATGCAGCTCCTGCTATAGTACCTACAACTATTTGCACTGGGGTGGAGGCTGCTCCCATCTTGCAGAACAGTTGTAAATGACACAGTGCTTATTGTGCAGGTAGTGAGGTTATTTCAGTTTCTGAAAACTGGCAGAAGAGCTATTTATTGAGATAATATGCCCAAAACTTCATGGCCACCTGATCATCACAACCCTGATTAGACCAAAACTAAAGGAAACATCGAGCTAATGCAGTTTTTTCTAAATGGTGATAACTTCAGTCAGTCGAAAAAACTGCTGTTTGTATGTCTAAGGTTACCTTACTTCGTGCATTTCTTCCAGAAAACAATGATAACATAAGGTCCTTAAGGGCAGCGTGGTTTACTCTTGTATCAAGAATAAAGTTACCAGGTTCTCCCACTCTGCTTCCCCCTTATCTTAAATTCAATTCCTCAAGCCCCATCCTGTCTATGCTGTGTTCTTCGATACTTTAGCAGCTGCATTAGTCAAACACACAGCAGATGTCAGTGCGTTACAAAACTTGGTTTGAGAATAGTAAAAGAAGTTACAAATGAGAAAGTTAAACGGGAAAGCAAAAGTGCAGGGAACTACAAAGCTCTGAATCTATGGAGGAGGTCACCCCCCTCGTTTGACACTATCTCGTTATCCACTAACACTGGGAGCATTACTGCAATTATCCAGCTTCTCGTGTTGAACAGTTCTAAAGATTTTAAATCTCTCACCCAATCCAGGTTTTTTGGGAACTGCAGCACATACATCCCAGCTGGTATCAGAAAGAGATGCCTGGGCATGTTTTCCCCCTTTTTTCACAATTCAGATTGTAGAGGTTCACTAGAGAGTGGAGCAAACTGAAAGCCTCGCTGCAGCTCGCTCCCTCTGTAACCAGAGATCCTCTCCCTGCTTTAGGAAAGCCAGCCTAAGCAAAATATTTCCCTGGCCCGGGTGTCACGGCTGAAATAGAGGTGGGTCATTGAGAGTCAAGCTACGCATACCCTAAACCAGACCTCGGTCCTGCTCCTGCTCCTCCCGATTTCGTTGAAGTTGCAGCAATCCAGGAACAAAAGAGAGATCCAATTAAAGGCCTCCCTTGTTTTCCCCAGAACAGAGAGCGCCCTGGAAAAATAAACAGCTTCTCTCCTCCTCCGGGAGCTGCGCAGATAAAGCCGTGTGAGTGTGGAGGGACCCTTGGGCGATAAGGCACATTCTCAGGAAGCCGAGGACACACACCTCAGTCCAGGGGCTTCCTTACTTTGTACACCCAGCTTCCCTGCACGACACAGATCATTGTCTGGCCGTGGAAAGCCTCAGCTCCAGCAAGCAGCTCACATCCAACTGCCTCGCAGGAAACTGCTGAGGGTTTTTTTTTTTTTTTTGTCCTTCTTGGAGAAGTGAAGCAGAATGTTTATCTTTCTTATCTCAGAAAGGAAAGCTATGGGAAATGCTATGCCGTATTCTCCACTGTTCTCCTGTCATATAATTATAATGCATTACACAAAGTAAAATCTTTCGGAAAATCAGTAGGGATAATGAGAAGAAAACCCTTTTTAGAAGGCACTTTTCTTTCCAAATTCTACAAATCTCATCTGAGTAGCCATTTGTATAAAAACAAAAGATGAGCTAAACATTTATGTCAGGAAAACACAACGCACTCGGAGTGTCTCGTGGCATTAAGAGAATAATTGTTACACAAGACAAATCTCTTTTCCCCAAATAACGAACCTAGGCCAGATTTTTTTTCAGACTTCAAAGAAAGAACACAGTAGGCCCTTTCCACTGCCAAATGGCTAAGTAGAAGAAAAAATTGTGATTTTGCCATTAAATACTTGGTATAAATTCAAGAGATTTTTTTTTTCTACCAGTGATGCTATTACATTCTATACTGGAAAAGGATAAATTAGAATTTCCAAGGCTCTAAGCGGTCACTGGAGAAGAAACTGTGCACACAACACAATGCACAGCTTACAACATTTACAATCCCAAACTCTGCTAAGCTGTATTCTGCATATTATTAGGGTCAGCACAGATCATGCTAAAGCAGCATCTAACACTGATGATCGGTATGTGCCTTGCATTCTGCCAACAGAATTTTCCCTTGAAGATTTACTACAAAGCTCACAGTATTTCTCTAAATTCCACTGCATTAGATTAAAAAAAGACTCAGAAATAGTTGGGAAGGCTGACATGAGAAACATCTCTAAGAAACTTTCATTTTATTAGTGAAATGCTTAATGAAAATTTGATGAAGATGCTATGGAGACTATGTAAGAAGTTGGTAACAAACCTAGGTCTCCAACAACAGAGTCACTGCAGAAACTTTAAACACTTGGCACTAAATTATGAAGAATAGTTACCAGACATAGATGGGAACTAAAGTCCTTTGAAAGAAAGTACAGTCCTCACTAGTTTCCATTTCTGCAGCATGTGCTCCTGAGAATTGCCTACAGACGCACATTTAGGAAATTATACTGAATTAGAGCTTAAAGTGGATTAATTAATTGGCCTCAGCCCCTGACTTATTCACAACCAAGAGCTTTTGAATCAACTAAGTTAAAGGCAGTTTAGAGCACTCAAATTCTAAAAAGAATTCCTACACAACCTTTTAATGAAGTTAAAGTAATTTGTTTTAAATTCACATCTTCACTTAATTTGTTGGTTTTTTTTTTAATCCTTCCTATGTAAATGGGTGCTAAGGCAACACAGAAAAAGGAGTTTGGATAAGTAAATTTGTCATTTATTAAATAAACAAAGAAAATGTTTAATCTCAGCAAATGATCCCTGATCATTTCATGAGGGTTCTACAAGCAAGCTTTGAGAATGTGCTGGTTTTAGAAGGAAATGTCAGTGCAATAGCAATAAACTCCTCAAATCTGAATGCTCCCTGCAGTTTAACACATATAAGCACCTGAACACGTTTGCAGGTATTCCAGGCTTCTCAGTAGCTTAAGTGAAACTGAATGATGTCACCCAAAGAATCAGACAAAAATAGTAAGAATAAAGTAACCTGAGCCCTGCCAAGGCACCAGGAGTGCCCAAGGGAGCAGGAGTTGTGCTGGAGGGAGTCCCCAACTCTCGCAGCATCGGGTGGGAGTGGGGGTAGTGGGGCAGCTTGGCCCTGGCAGGATGGGGTGAAGTTGTTCCCATGGAGGGCTGAGGTAAAGGATGAGAAAGGTCCAAATCTGTGTGTTTCTACCTGGTGAGAGCCGTGGTATGGACATTCTCCTATCTGTCTATCTGGAACCAGTTTTGTAGGAAAACAGGCCTATGTGGATCCTTCGACAGTTACTGAAGTGTACTAAATTCATTGCTATCAGCTTTTCTTGTTTTGGTTGGAATTTTAATTTCCTACAAAAATACATCTCTCATAGCTTCTCTTTTTCCACTTGTTGCTTAAAATGATATGGTTTGTGTTCATTGTGGTCTGTTCCTTGTCAGCTGGCTTCACACCCTCAACTTCTGATTTTAACTTTATATTCCTTTCTATGGAGCTGTTACCCATGTCTGATTAAAAGGCTGACACCTAGAGAAAACCAGAGTCTAGATGTTGCTCTCTAACCCAGCTGAATTCCCACTTTCCGCTTCGAGAATGAAGAAGCAGTGCCTTCCTTTGCTGTTACTGCTGTCTAAATGCTGTTGGATGTCCTTCCCCCAACAGACCTGGCCATAACTTGACCAAATATAGAATTAACCTTCTATTCACTCAAGAAAAAACCTCTTAAACAAGATACACAATTTCTCTTTGAGGTTCTACCTTTCTTGTTTATTATTTTTCAATGGTTAAAAAGTACTAATCCAGGCTTACACACTCTAGAATCAGCCACCTGAAAAAAGCAGCCAACCAGTATAGTGATACCCTGGTGCAATTTCATCCCCCTGCCTTCACAGGAGAGTTTAACTGCTCACAGCCCACTTACAGCACAATTCAGTGAGCTGAAAAAGAAGCGCCACCAAGCTATTATTAGATTTCATCTACATATTAGGTATCCTCTGCCTATTCCTTATTTGAGAACACAGCTACATCCAGACACCATAGCCCTGAAATAAGTAATTACAATATTAAATGTTTGTCCCAGAGCCTGCCCTCACCAGTCATAAGAATAATAGTTATTACACAATTGAGTACATGATGGAAGGACCTGACACAAAGAAAAGCATCTTTAACTGGCTATGTTTTTCAGCTGGATAAGTTTTTTTAAAAAGAACTTAAGCGGAACTGAAAGCCAGAAGAAAAGGTGTACCACGTTTCCTGGACATTCAGTAGTCTATAGAAAGATTTCACTGGAGACTTTAAAGAAGTATTGACAAACTATAAGTAAATGAGGGCAGCTATAGCTTAAGTAGCAACATAATATTTCTTTAATCTCAGATAAATTTAACCTAATTAAAAAATTAAATGCAACTGAAATTTTAATGGAAATGTTATTTGCTGCTTACATTATAATAAAAGTAGCACTTGTTGCTTTTCATTGCTTTGTATAGAACCTGGGATCATAACACAGTTAACAGAATATGGAAAACAGAAGCACTGAGTTTCTTTGCTGTCAACTGCCCTCCTACTCAAAGCAGGGATTCATTACAAAGTTGTTTTCAGTGGGCGTTAAATTGCTTGAATGGAAGCAAGCAAATACTCCTATTTACTTGCACTCACATGGTGGCACAAAACAGCACAAGAGGCAAAAAGGCTGGAGACACTCTTGTAACTCCAAAGCCCTCACGTCAGTCTGAGTTAGATGTGCTCTGCTGCAAAATCCACTTTGTAAAGTGGATTTTTAGCTCTGTGAAATCACATAGCTCTTGCCTGGACATGCAGGGACCAGGATCGGGCAGTGCTGAGTACTTTGAAATGTCACCCCTCGTGGGAGCAGCAATTGCTTTTTAAGGATTGAAATACTTCAGGATGTGGGTAGTTCCTGATCTCATTTTTTTAGATAAAGACAGAAATTAAAGAACGAGCCTTTTCATCACACACGGTTTCTCCAGGTCCCTCACACGCGGGACCACAGCTCACGTGCTCTTCCTTTAAACTCTGACAGACCACTTTGCTACCTCTGCCTTTTTAGAAGGCTGAAAGAGAAATTTCTCTTTTCATCAAACAAAAGGAATCTCAGCTTCGCTAAAGCAGAGGATATTTGCTGCTGAGTTTACAAGGTCCAGGTTTGCACAAGTCTTAACAGTAACTAATATTAAAAGAAATTACTATAGTTACAAAAATCAAAACTCAGAATAATGTCCTGAAGTGCAGCACTTTCATGCAGGCAAGAGGCCAATCACATGCCTACAAGGATGTGTGACAACTGCTATGAAAAGACTGGATTTTCAGTCTGTTTATTTGTTTTTTTAATAAATATCAATGCTACAAAACTGTTTGCTTCTGCAGGAGGTTTTTTAAAAACATAAGTAATTTTGGAGCAAAATACTACTTGAATTAATTGAATTTATTCATGATATATCAGTAAGATATTAAAAAGCCACGATTATCAGACATTTCACATTAAAAAATACTATCTATAACACTAAATGAAGAAGCGCCTAAAAAAAGTATTCAGCATCAGCTTTCTCTGACTATATTATTTTCAGAGGGAGAAACACAGCACTTCTGCAGTTTCACTGAAGTGAGACAGCATATTGCTGCAGCTTCATAATATTTTAAATCTGTGCATGGTTTTGGGTTTCCTCACACACTGTCTCCAGCTGCTTTCTCCTGCTCTGGTGTTTCCCAAAACGACCCAATCATCATCACCCAATTAGTGCTGGAGGGAGAAAAAGGGCTTCTGTCAGGCAGAACTCCTTCAGCATTTTAGTACAGGTCCTTAAAGACATGAATTGGGGTTTACAACCAATTGTGAAGATTCATGCATCGAATACACTCATATTTGTGAGACAATAGGAGTAGAAAATGAATTAAAATTATTTACTACTGAATATAGTGAAGTTTGTGAAAATATTGGCAGTAGAAGTGTATAGTAGAGATTCTTATCTCAGCAGTTCAATCGCAGGTGTTTCCCCATATTACCAGATTATCCTTATCCAGAATAAATATTTAATGTTAGCATTAACAAAGAAAAGCTGTAGCTCCAACAACAAGCTCTGTGTATTTAAAGCTCAGTGATGATTATCCACTTTAAAATCAACTGAATAGTAAGTATTAAACAATTTTACACAATACAGGTTTTCAAACTGTAAAGAAAAAGCTTCCAGTCCCCAGAGGCATCATTTCATGAGCCAAGGCTTAAGCCAGTTCTTCCCCCTGGGATCCTGCCCATTCAGAACAAAGCTCTTCAACTGCCTTTGCTGATTTTTCTTCCCCACAGTTGTGTTCACTACACACAAGTGATGTATTACTGTGACACATCCATCCACTGCAGTGGAAGGCAGGATCTTGACAAGCAATTTTCGGCTTGTACCTCCCAGAAGGTTCCACTTCAACTTGCTGATTTATTTCCCACTTTGTAAAACCCCTTCCCTGAGCAGCTCAGCACAGAGGCACCTCTAGTGTGAACAGCAGTGCTCAGCCAAGGTGGGATGATTTCACAGGAATCATTTGTACTAGAAATGATTAGTACTTGATGACTTAGGAGTAAAGATTTGATTCTGCCAGAGCAGGAGCTGGGAAGGCTTAGAAGGTACTCAAGCCCAACACTCACAAAGCCTGTGGCAGCCTTGCTGACAGTGGCAGAGTTTTAGGTTTATAGAGGGAGTTGTCCAAGAATCCTTCTCTTCATGTTAAAAACTCTCCAAAGTATTAAAGGGCAGCTAAACACAAATTCAGCTTGTATATAAAGTTCTCATGTTATATATAAAGGGTAGAAGAGACATAGGTTTCTAAAGCAAAACATCTCTACTTTTCTTGTATTTCTAACTTTAAAAGCTCATAGTAGCCTTCTCATTTTCCTAATTTTGACCTGTGTCTCCTGAGTTTCTTCTGACAAGTCTTTTTTCACTGGTACATTCAGGCTTGATGTTCTACCTATTCTCACCCCTTTGCACACCCTGTTCCTTGCACATTCCACCACCCTCACAGCAAAACACTTCTGTGTAAATCCCTTTTCCTCCACCACTGGGCTTAGACACAGATCCCTCCTTTCCTGAGAGGTTCTGCCCCTCCCTCAACCTCTACCACCTTCTTATGTATTAAGGAGCCTGCAAGCTTTTCTGACCTCTATCCCTTAATTCACTCTTCTTTTTGCATTATTCTTTTTCAAAATTTTATGAGTGGTTTGGAGAAGATGGAAATCATTCCTCCCATCGGAATAACTATTAGGGAACATGGGGCAGTAGAAGATGACAGACCATCAACTCATAAGACACATATGGTACCCTGGGGTCTCCCAGTGTGCATCTGCTCCAGCCCTGCTGTATCTCTCATACTTTTCCAAACTTCCTTTTCCTGGTTTATTTTCTGAATGTTTTCTTGTATAAATTCCCATCCTTTATTTCTAACCAAGCAACTATCCTCCCCTTCAAACAGTCCATTTCTGGAAAAGCATATCACAAATTCTTTTCTTTTTGCCTTCGCTTCTTCAAAGCTAAAGTACATCTGCCTGGATTTGGTTATTTCTTAGGGTATTTTATTAACCTTTTTTTTTCTGTTTTGGGAGAAAAAAAGATGAACATTTCTCACATCTTTTGCACTATTTTGGCAAAAAGAAAACCCTGAAAATCAAGACAGAAGTTAAAAACTCTGAAGAAAATAAAGTATGTTAAACAGAACACCATTCTTTGACCTGAACAAAACTTTTATCAGCATATTCTTTCAAGCAGCCTGAGTTCATCTCCCAGGAGAGAAAAGAGGGGCAAAGATTTGGATGAGGTGGTATGGGAAGGACAATGGAGATGAAGGGCTGGGAAATCTCCATGAGCAAAGCCTGCACCCTTGTATGCTCCTGCTGAGTGCAGCTCAAGAGCCAGGTCCACTCTAGATGAGTAAAGCAGCAACGTGAAACCAGCAGAATACTGCATCAATCCTCCTTCTGAGGGCTCATTCAACAGCAACAATTTCTTTTGTATAGAATCACTTTATCTTGTGGTTTTAAATCAAGGTCTGCCTACAAATAGCAGAAGTCTTTGTCAGAGAGAACTGCTTTTTCTAGAAGCAATTAGTAAAGACGACTGATAAGGGCTGTGCAATTATTGTGGAAAGGATTATTTCTACTTAACACACACCAATATCCACTCTGTATCACTAGTTACCTACACATTTGCCCTGTTTCCCGAAGTTGCTTTTCCTAATGCTGCTGTGTGAATGCACAGAGGGTGCAGCTCACCCTTGGTTACAATCGAGAAGAGGGAAAGCCTCAGGGGCCCTGGGGATCCTCCTGCCCCTGCTCTGTGCTCAGTACCACCAGCCTTCTCCAGTTGCTGCCCCTGTTCTTTCCTTAACACATCTGCATTCATGCACAGCCGCTCTCAGGTGGAACTCAGATGCTTGGGACTACCTTTGGTGGTGAGCACATGGGATCTCTGCCACAGGCACGAGGCTCCTCCATTATCACAAAGCAAACAGGGTTGTTACCTGCCTGCGGCACAGACCCAGCAACCCGTGCTGCGATGGGCTGCAGTGCCCCTGACATTCCTAAGGCAAGGGAAACAGGCTGTCTGTGCTGTCTGTGGACACCAAGCACTGAGTGACCCCAGGTAGACCAGGCTACCCCACTCCTCACTGCCCTGCAGGGACCTTGGGGACCAGCCCGTGCTCCGCTGGGGCAGTCGGGAGTGGACGGAGCCAGCAGAATTGCTTCCATACGCAGCCCAGGCATCCTGAGCCAGCCAAAACTGCTATTCTTAATTGGAATTATTTACAAATGCATTGGATTTCTTTTTCTCTTGTCTTAGTTAGTTCCAGGAGCTATGGACTAGATTCAAAAAAATGAAAGGCTGGGGCTCTTTGGTTGGTTGGATCTTTTTTCTTTGGATAGGACAAATAGGGAGATTAAAAGCATCTCCAGGCTTTCTATATGCTCATGGGAAAAGTAATCTCCGTTAACACAATCAGGAAAATTGCCTAATGGAATCAAAACTGTTTATTCAAGCAACAGTTAGAGGACTGATACGATACTATATAAGTGGGAAAAAACTGTCCTAAATTCAGCCTTCTTTGTAGTATGGACAGCACTATTATAATTTTCTTAATGCTACTTCAGATACAAAGTCCATTTTACTTCCAGGCAAGGTATAATCCTACTGTTTAAAAAAATATCCTGTTTAATATATATAAAAATATATTTTTATATATATATAAATAAATATAATAATAGTAATATAAAAATAATATAAAAATATATTTATATATATAAAAATATACTGTTTAATAAAGATATCCTACTATTTAAAAACAAATATAAGGCAAACAGTACCTGTCCCTAGTGCCTCACTACACCTATGCTGTAGGATACAGTAAGAGTCTCTTTTAAAGCCTTGCACAAGTAAGAATGTAAAGCTGTGCTTTATTTATGCTAAGGAATGCAGCATTGAAACCAGGCTTCTCTGTGGGACATCTCTGGGGGACCCAGAGGAAGCCTTGTGTAAAGTGCTTCCTGCATTTCCCTGCTTCTCCTGAGAAGGGATTAAGATTAGGGACCTAATTCCACTGAACATTCTCAGTTTTTTAGCTGTCCACAGAACTGGCCTCCTGCAAAGAACCTCACCTAATTAACTTGCACTCCTGACTGACTGACACGTGCTGTGTTATGAAATATGGATATGATGGCATGTTTTCACATTGCATAGCTGAACTGTCCTTCCCCACAGTACCATCAGGATGGCACTGTGAGCAATATGTTGGATACAGGCATGCTGCCAGCAAATATAGATGTTTCCTGGCCTTTCATGGGTCCTTCATACTATCTTCCCTAAAAGACTGAACATATTCCACAGTTCTAATAACAAACATTGTAACCTTGCAAATAGCGACACTTGGAGTTTTCTTTAATATTTATATTTTTTGACCCCAAAAGGGGAAAGAATTTACCATACATAGGCTGGAAAAACAGCATGCTAATTTCACTTATCAAAGGCGTTCAAACCAAAGAGCCTTCCACTAATAACAGTATGTTAAAAAAATATTCCTGAGTGCAACGCGTGTTACTGTATTTTAGTACATGCTGGTACCTAGCTCTAAATGTCAGTATTTTCACAGCATAATTCATGTCAGCTCCTAGCTCTTATGACATCAGAGGATAAGTTCAAAGGGATGCAGTTTTCTTCTTTATAAAAACAGTTTTAAGATAAAAGTCAGTTTCAACCAAAAAAAAAAAAAAGAAGAAAATGAGAGTATTAAGCAGTGCATTAGCCAAACATCTCTGTGAAAGGCAAATGCCAATCAAAAGAAGATGACAGTATTTCATAGTGAAACCATATTAGTAGAAGTGATCAGCTGCTGTTGCTTAATGCCTTACACAATGCTCAGTGTCCTTCCTACTAAATCATATCAGCTATTAAACAGAGAAGACGGAAACAGAACTGTTCTCCTTTACACTGCTGACAATGTTTAATACATGCAATGCATCTACTCTCCG
The DNA here is from genome assembly GCA_013399895.1 of Serilophus lunatus. Lineage (NCBI taxonomy): Eukaryota > Metazoa > Chordata > Aves > Passeriformes > Eurylaimidae > Serilophus > Serilophus lunatus. The sequence continues at coordinate 515,319 of VXBA01004184.1, forward strand.
GGAAACAGCTTCTCCATGAGTGTGACTAGGCAGAGAAAGTGACAGAGTATTATTTTCTATATTTATAATTAAAACAAACAAATATTAATCACATGGCTTTAAGAATTTAGTTTTCTGTAGATCTTTCAAAACTTTTTTGACCCAGCAGTCAGTGCTCTGGAGCTTATCAATGACACCAGGGGTCAAAAGTGTTAGTGCGACTAAAATTACTTGGACAAAGCCAGAACCAGGTCAGATCGCCATGGGATAGTCCCATAAGGCCTTCTGTAGGCTGCTGCCACCAAGGAGTTCTAAGGAAGAGAAAGGAAAGACCATGAATCAAACATCCCAGAAAATTCACAAGCAAATGTGTTATTAATCAAGGAAAATAAAAACAAAGTTTATTAAAATGCCTTGTAATAGTACATTTCAAAACAACACAAAGACATCTTATGTGATGACCATTTTATCACTGAGGCTCATTCCAATTGAGTTACATTCTTCAAACCCAAAGAGCCACAAGTGTGCCAGAAAAGAAAATAAACACTGGGACGATGTGTGCAGTCACACATCTAATTTGACGATTGATCTCACAATTTAAATAGACACTTTCCACCCAAAATAAATGCAGAAGTTTGTATCAATGGCACTTCTGCAAACTGAAGCTAATGGTAGGACTGGTACAATTTACACATTTCTCTCCATATTTAGCTGAGAAGTTCAAATTAGGACCTGAATGAAGCCAGAGGATAAGAAAACAAAGCAGAAGGGGTCTACTAGGTTCTGTATGATTTAGAACACCATAGTAAAATATTTTTAAATTACTGTAACTTTTTCATTTTTTGCATAAATATTTATGAAGGGGATGAATCCTCATACGGTGTAAACAGCCCCAAATTCATTGGTTTCAGTGAGTCAAATACAGTCAAGGAAGTTACAACAATTTATATCAACCATGAATTTACCCCAGTGTGTTTACACAGGAATTTCAAATCGAATTCTCTGTTGCTCCAACTCCGGGGAATTGATGGAATTGTTACAGTGCATGATTTAGCCTTTTACGCTCTAAATTGACATCAAAAGATGGATCCTGTTTCTCCCCTCCCACAAGGTCTTGTTTACCCGAATATTGTCTGTGAAGTGACTCATGGGAGCGGGGATTGAACTATTAGGCCGGCTTTTACACTAACGAGGCTAATACAGAGTGATATTTGAACTGGATCAGGTTTTTAAGCTAAAGATGGAGGTCAAAGCTACAATTTTATCAGTTACATTTTGGAGCCCTTCACTTGATCATGACAATACCATGTTCATAATACAATTATTGTAATCATATTTCCAGTATTGCTTGCCTTCAGTGGAAACAGATTGTATTAAACTCCAAAGCCGCCTGAAATGGTATGCACATTTCAAAGTCAACCAAAGGTTATGGAACAGGACCTTTGAATTTATGTGCAGTGTATAATCAGGACTTGATCACTAGAGATACTTTTGAGGCTTTTGTGAATGTAGCAATTCATGCAAAAAATAGGCACTGTATAACGAGAGACCGAATAGTTATTTGGTAATAAGCAGTGATTGTACAGACTTCAGCAAGGCTCTGGGTAGAGCTGAGGGCTCTATGTGATGCTGGCGCTGTTATGATTTTTTCATGCATAGAATTTATTTGCTTGAAATTTATACCAGACAGCAGTTTATGTTCGTGTTGCTGCAGTAGAGATGTCCCAAAATCTCCCTATCTTGTCAGATACCCTCACTGCAGCCAGTGCCCGTTCCTGCCAGAACAGAGCTTACTCTGAATTGTAGTTTCTGTTTGAATCTCTATTTTATTAAAACTTCTTCATGAAACACATGAAAAAAATTGCTTTTGTGTATTCCTTCTATCCTTGCTTTCAGCAGAACTGTACCTGTTATTCTGAGCAATTATTAATGATCTCCAGTCAGTAACAAAAAATTATATTAGAATTAATTGCCTCCAGTCTTATAAATCCTGAAATAGCATTATGTAAAATTGAAGCTATCGTGTTACTAGGAAATGTAATACACAGAAAATATGTCTTAATTATTTGAACAGAAGCTGGATGAAGATTTATCACTTCACTTGCACCAGATATTAATAAGTGGAACAAAAGTAGTTTTGTTCACTAACTAAATGAGAAGTTTAAGAATAGATTTTTCACTTTTTTTTAGCTCTCAGCAGTTTTTGTTTTCAGAGGTTTTCTTTTCTTTTACTTTATTTATTATTTACTTAATTTTTTGCTGGGTTAAATTAGGCCTTTTTGTTAAACCAAAATGAAATTTTGTTTAAATTGTATAGTTTTTGCTGATCTGTAGAATTACCTAAATTAAAACTTTGGATTTCCAAATAAAGATATCAATTGAAATAAGAAATGTAAACTTTATTTAAATACTGCAATAATTGTCTTTTGAAAAAATCTATTCCCTTATTTCTTAGAAGCTTTAAACTAAGTGAAGGATTTTAGAACTGGGTGAAATTTTTTTCTGAATATTATTTGGTGAATTTTTGGTGAATAACAACAGCAAGCTGCAAAGCATCACCCAACTCTAACACTGCCCATAAACAGGGAAGAAATTGCAGACATCTCTAGAAATGCAGAAGAAGCACTGAATATAGTGAGAAAATATTGAGTTTATATGGGAGATAATTTGGGATATTAGAAGGCTGGGGTTTTTTTCCCTATTGTTTTAGTTCATTAGGTTTTCGTTGTTACGAGTCAAACGTCAGCCGACTGCAGGGACAACTCGCGATCCGAAAGCAGGCTCCCTGTCCCCGGCCGCGGGCTCGGCCCCAGCAGCCCAGGCTCCCTTTCGGGGTTGTCCCCACGCTCCCGCCGTGTCCCCTCCCCGCCACATGTGTCCCATCCACACATCGCAGCGCTCCAAACAGCTCCAGAGCCAGTTGCTCCCAGCGTCTGCCAGCGCTTACACAAAAGCTGAACTTGACACTCACTCCCCGGCGCTTCCAGGGAAGTGCCTCCGACTCCACACAGGCAATTAACGGGGAGTGCAGGAATATTAGAAAGACCTGAGCCCACTGAGGGGCACAGCAAAAGGAGAGACTCAGGTAACAGGGAGGATAACAGTTTTCTACAAGCGGCATAGATGTATTCAAGCTTGTTATACGCACTTTTATAGACCAAATAGATGAGTGACCCAGAGCAAGCTCCACTAGCCCTAGTGCTTTATTTTTTTATAGATTGTAAGGTGATCATGTAACATGTAGTCTGACTTCCTAAATAACACAGGCCAAAATAACCTCACCCGCTATTTTCCCTCTCCATTAGTACAGACTGTCTTCACCTTGGAAAATATCACTAATGCAAATACGCAGAAGAATGAGCAGAATGCTGTTTCCAGCACGGTGTCTCTGCCAGAGCGTGCTGGCTCCTGCTGAAGCCAATCTAGCCCTTGTGCGTGCACAGGGCAGAGCCGAGCTCCCATCGTCTAAAAGGAAACTGCAGAGTGTCACGTTACTTGTGAATCAAGAGTTTGGGGGTTATTTTCAGAAGCTCTCAGCCAGGGTCTAGAGCCATCGGGTCTCCCCAGCCCGTGGTAGTTCAGCACCGGCTACCTTAAGACATCTGGCTCCAACATTCTCAAAAATGAGTGTGCTCCGAGTGCAGTACTAGCACAGAGCCCTTGGAGGGCTCGTGACGGTTTCCAACAGCCTGATCACAGGACTGGAGTTTTGGATTGCAGCTGCTTCAGGGCAAGAATCACGGCTTTGTCATTTGCTTGTGAGATATATAGCCCCAGAGCTCTCAATTTCTGGCAGGATGAAAACACCAGGGAAGTTACTTGGAAGCAAGTCTAGGAAGTTTAAAGGAACTTTACTACTCCTTACACGTCTCTGACTGCAAGTTCACACCATCAAATTTTACTTCAGCAGGTAGAGTTGATCAGAAAGATAAAATGCCAGGGACATCCAGCAATCAAACATTTCTAAGTGCCTTTCAGAAATCCTGACTGGGACAGCCTAGTTGCAGCCTTTATCCCGAGAGAAGCCCTGGGAGGGAGTAATTGTGAACAATTTCTCTTCAGGTTCCTCCTCAAAATATGTGCCATGAATTGTGTGTTACCAACACTGGATGGTTTTGCAGGTGTCAGTAATACACTGGGAATTTCCCCAGCCGACACATATCATGTCCAAGCTATCGAAATAGAAAGTGATGAGTTCCTAGATATTCTGAAAAGCAAATATTAACACAGTTTTGGTTTATATCAGATGTAAGTAGGATTTTTTAATTGCCAGTTTTAAGACAAGAGACTTAAAAGAAAGAGATTAAATAGTGTCTAAACTTGGTAAATGCTTTCCACAAATGCAAAGATTAAAGCAGAAATGAGTGGTGGTCTGTACTGCAACTTGAACCTCACTAAATAAACCAAAATATTCACTTACTTGAACATTTAATGAAGGTTAAATATAACCCTTAGAGCATGAAAACAATGATTTCAAAAGTTTCCAAGAGCCTCTTAGCCACCTCCTCCCCACCCTCTCTTTAGATTTTGGAGCAGTGATGAGTGATACTTCTTAGCTGCTTCAGCTATTTCTGAATCTCTTACTAGATATGCAGGAGAAAACTTTTCTGCAATTCTCTTGCTGCACTAATGACTTTCAAGCCAAGGGGTTTTTTTTTTTCCAGCGTGAACTGAGAAGAGCATTATCCCTGGAGCTTATACAGGTGTCATTTGTATGAGCCTTTGTGGTTTTATACAAATGATCACCCCAGGATTCTTAAAAAAAAACAAGCCAAATGGCATCCTTCCTTTAATATATTACTCAAGCAGTAACCTCACTCTAGCCTCAGGCTTGCAATGCAATAATTGCAATCAAACTAACACTTGCCCACAGAGATGCAAATGCTGTATTTAAATGTAATAGCAGTATACAAGCTAATTCTAATTCAGAGAATAAGTAACTGAAGTAGCTGAAGAAAACATTAAAGAAATGTTAAGGACTTTTATCCACATTAAGGTTAGTCAGAAAGTTAGATTGGCATATATTATGGTTAATAACATGAATGATATAATGGTGGAGGAACAACTGTTCACATCAATTGTTGCAGTGTTCGCACTAATGAAAGAGAACAGGAAGAATGCTATACACTGAAGGACAGTTACTGAAATAAACTACCTGGACAAAGCTGGCTAGTCTGTTACAGAAAAGAACTTCATTACTATGGGCAAAACATAGATCTCATTTTGCCACTCAGACTGGCAATACCTTTCTTCTCTCCCCCTTCAGCTGCACAATTTTTCCTCCTCGTGTAAGACTTTAGTACAACAAAGTTTCAAAGTAAAAATGAGATGTCCTCCCTGCTCATATGAGAAACTTGGTAATAATACATGTTACCAAACAACAAACATCAGCACTGAAACCAAATTTTGCAATGTAGACCTGACTCTTGAGACCTCAAGTCATAGAAAGGTTTGGGTTGGAAGGGACCCTTAAAGGTCCTCTAGTCCAATGCCGTATTTCAGGTCTCCTCCCAGAAGGATGAGGTACATTTGTGAAGTACCTCACCCAGGCTGGGTAGGGAGCCCTTTCCCAGGAGGAAGGGCATGAGGAACAATGGCAGCAAGGGGAGCCCAGCAAGCAGGGCTGCGTGTCTGCATCAGCTCTGCCAAGTGGCCTAAGGGGAAAGTTGTGGCTATGTCAACATTTGTGAAAGAATTTCCTATCCATTGTGCACTCGTGCAGGGTAAATAGCAGCAAAGACTGAGAGGGAGAGAAATAAGGAACTTGCTCCAAGGTACGAGTCCTATCTTACCAGTTTGCTGTGTCTTATGCAACACTTCCCAGGTGAGGAGGGATCACGTCCCTGTGCTCATACGTAGCAGTGCTGCATATATGCAAAGGAAATTGTAACTGGCCTCAGTAACAGAAACAAGAGCTTACATGACTTGCCTATAGAATCTGGCAGTTTCTGGCTGAGCCACATCACGGGTATTTCCGGATTTAAACTACTGCTACAGTCTTACCAAAGACAGCAGCTGTTTTAATCTAATTTAGCTATTCGCAACCCCCTTTAAAAACAGCAACTGATTTGTATTAAGCTCAAGTCTTTTGGATCCCTTGAGCGAGACATCTAAACCACCTTTTCCCTAATGAAGACAAGATCTGTATGTCTAGCTTCAAGCACAGCAATCTCCTGAGTTTGACGAGGGACAGTAGGCACCAAATACAAAAAGTAAGCATTAGAGGTGTTTCTCATTAGAAAGAGGCTTCTGCAGCCAACTTACTTGCCTTGCTAATTGAAAGCAGGGTGTTGCCTTCACCAAGCACACAGAAAGAAGGTGCTCGAGGCTGGTTAGGATGAGCACTCATGAGCAAAGCCACAAGCAGCAGGGGGAAAAATATAGGAAGTTACAGGGAAAACAGGCCCTTAAGAACTACGGAAAGAAAAGAGGAAGCAGTCAGTTAAAGTAATGCTGGAAACAAACAGTGAGGCTGACTTTGTGATCTCCAGAGTATGTTTCTCTCCCTTCTCCTTCTGCTCCCAAGGGCATTAGCATGGACTTTGGTAGAAATTGGTTCTCAAACAATCTTCGCCTGCCACATTCATTTTAGTCATCCTGCCTTACACTATGCTGAAGTCTGAAAGCCTGCCTTGTGCTACCTTGTTTCTGGCCCTGCTACTTCCACTGCCAGCGAGCACTGTAGGGGAAATACTTTATGTAATATCTAAACTGCAAAGTGTGTCCATGCCCTGTGGTGATTCACTGCAGAGTTTCACTGCCACAGGGCAGTGGGTTTAAAGCAGTCATAGTTCATCTCAGCAGTGCGGAATTGTGATATCACATTAAGTCAGTCCTTCCAATCATCTTATTCTTGGTGCCTATTTAACTTCATTTCTCTCTGTCTTTACTGCCACCTAACACGCACTTATTCTTAAATGGTTTTAAAGAATCAGTTGATGGTAACATTAGAGAACAACAATAAAAGGAATCAATGTTCCAGTCTATTTTATTTGCATGGATACTCTGTATTTTTTATTTGTCAGGCAGCAGAGGTAATTTGTTAAGGCTTTATTTTATTCTTGTTACCTCTTGGATAAAATAACCCAGCCAATATGGATAATGTGTGTGGGGTCTTCCTCCTATTTGTTTTTGGTGGCCAACCCTTTTACTTTAGGAGGGTTAGAGAAATAATTATTGAACCCTCTTTGACTAACAGCCAGAGGTTGTTTTCCTTAAGCTGCTCCAGATTGTTACAAGGCAAGGCTGAAACTATAGGTTTTCACATGGCATTTGAAAAGTAGGTGGTGAGTCAGAAAGGCAGCAAGACACAGGAAGGCTGCTCCAGGTGGCAGAAGCAACAGGGTCAGAGAGAAGGCCATTTGTAGCTGAACAGAGGAGAGCAAAGAGGGGAGGTTATTTAGCAAGGCTGGAGTTATCCCACGAAATCCTGGGGAGAGGCTTAAAAACAAGAAGGGCAGTTTTAAATTGCATCAGGGAATAATGGAGCTATTTGATGTTGGGGGCACTGAGTCTGTGCTTCTTCATCAAGGAGGGAAAAATCACTCCTGCACTGGGACTGTAGAGGAAGCAGCATCAGAGAACTAAAACATATGACAGCCACCAACAAAACTGCAGATCTCAGCAATATGAGGGACACACATCTGACATTCAGTGCCAATTGCCTTGGCTCTCAACACAACACAGAGCTGTAGCCAAACAGAAAACCAGAAATTACATCTGAACTCTAGTTGCTTGGGTATGTGTAGGACTATCCTGCCCGGAAAAGGGAGAAGGATGAAGGGAGGCCAGAGAGCATCCAGGGCAACAGCAGATGCTCTCAAAAATGTCTTTGTAAAAATAATTTCTTGTTTTAGATATTGCTACTCAACTTCTACGCTGACCCCAGAGGTTCACTTTGCTAAGAATGGCGAAGTGGGAAGGAGGGATTTCAACCAGTGTTTCATAGCACAATATGAGCCAAAAGCCTAATGAAATGACACAAATTAACAGTCTATCAGTATAGAGGAGGACTAACCCAAAAAAGAGAAAAGCAGGGTGTACACGCAGGGGTGTACAACTCAGCTCAGACTTGGACGGAGGGCTGAAAGCTGCGCTGACAGCGAAGGTAACAAGAGTGATGGGAAACCATGGGGAAGAGAAGATGGAAGGAGGCTGCCTATCCAAGGGAAGGCAGCAGTGATGTGCCCGGACTGAAGCCCCGCTGTATGCACAATGCACATATAAATGTGTACTATAGGCCTTAGAGTTCTGAAAGGCCACATCTGCAGACATTGCTGTAAATGATGTATTTTTATACATTGAGGTACTTCTGTGGTCTCAAGAAATCTGACATGTTTAACTAAAATCAATGAGAAGGGATCGAAGGGCTTTTTTTTTTTTAATACATTGTATTAAAAACCATGTCATAATATCAAGGAACTCAAATGTTTGTAAGTATGGGAAAAACCAAAAGCATTTTTAGTTTGAAATAACACTCTAAGAGTGTTTTATTGGACATCATTAAAAACATTGTATGAAACAAAAGTAGACACCTGGGGAAATTCAGACATTCCACTAGACTACATGACTGACACACTAGTGGATTTAATTTATGTTTTAGAAACATAGAAAAAATTCTATTTTCTTCCTTTGACTGACATTCAAGGTGCATTTTATTCGCAAGCATCTTTCTGAGTGTACAGCCAGGGAGGGAAATTCAGTGTTTTTGTTATTCAACAGGATTAGCAGCCTAGATTCAGGTTAAAGTGATACAGAACAGCATTAACTAGTTCTAAATTACTTAATTCCCTGAAAACAGTATTTTTTAATGTGCTGCTAATTAAAATATTTAAGAACTCACTGTAACAACATTTTGAAAACAAACCAGAAGAACCAATGTAAACAAAATATCATTTTACAAACCAAACAGAATCACTTAAAATCCAATGTAATTCTCTGTTCCAACAAAAATAAATATATATATACAGGTGTCAAGTTAAGATTATCAAGCACACTCCCAAGATAAGAATGAATCAAGAAGTCAAAATTAACCCCTCTTGCACTAGTTCTTACTTTTTGGGACAGGCAACACAATTTTTTGCATAGCACCTACCTCTGAAGCCGATGAGCTGCCCAAGAACACACTAAATCAAGGAGCGATACCAAAAAATTTTGTAGTGGAAGTTCACAACAAGTACCTCTGCAGGACTGCAGTGCACTACTACCAATACATTTTCAGGTTTTACTCAAATTCCTAAAAGCCAGGAGATTTTCTTCATAGTATTTTCCTTGTATGTTGATAGAAATCTCAATATGGCAGACACAGGTTTAAGGAATATGTACTGTGAGACATAACAGTGCTCAGCAGCCTTGTTTGTCTTAATAACCAGGTTTTTTGGCAAAAGATTATTCCTGCTCTTCTTCAATACATTGTATTGACACAAAGTTACAAGAAGATTACATGTTTTTACAAAGTTACAATGATTACAAGTTCACAAATGTTTGCTTCTTTAAGTTCAAACTTATTTTTCCACATACACTAGTTTCTTAGTCCTGAGAACATTTTAAGTACTGCTTAACTGTGGCGTGGGCAGCATAACAGCAAAACACTGAGAAATAATCATTCAAGGTCAGCTGCAAGAAACAAACCTTGTGCCTCCGAACAGACTGATCTCTCCACCTGGAAATTGTTTCTTTATAGAATGTGCTATTTCAGATCTGTGTCTCTTTTTGCATTCAGCTCCTTCAACACAGCAAACTAATTAACTTCAGGAGAAAGGGAGATGATAACGGCTCTTTTCCCTTAAATTTACTGGTATTCACATATAATTTCCTAGTCAACTGTTTTTACGTTGGAAGATATGTCCTTGGCCACTATTTTGTGGGGCACAGTTCTGTGATTTCATGCATCAGTTAGAATCTCCCTCCCTGTGTTCATTTCAGGTCAACCTCTCCCTGGTGGTTTCTGTACTGTACGAGTGGTGCCAGTGTGTTGTTCAGGAAATATTTTCACCTATTAAAAGGAGATTACTAGATGGCATAGCATTATCTCCTAAGATAACATCCCACAGCTACCCAGTGCAAGGAAATGCTCCGCATCCAGATGACAGACAAGTGTGAACATCAAATTGTAGATGTAGTTCTTCACTCTTGCCGCCTGAGAAAGTCATTATTTTCTGTGCATAAGCCAACATCAGGTTACTTGCAATGTAGCTGACTAACTTCTTCCATCAGGGTCTATTTTGGTTCCAAATTTAAAAAACTCTATATGGGATAGGTGCTATTTCACAGCTGAAAAGTTAATATTACATCAGAAGGCTATTTTGTTTATTAATAGAATACAGCTGGTAGCTTCAGGACAAAAAAAAAAAGTTATCCATTCCAAATAATCAGGTCAGCAGGTTCCCCACCCTTCAGCATGTTGGCAGAAGAGAGGAATGTTTCCTAGGTGATCTAATAAAGCAAGAAAAAACTCATATTGATCAGACAGATGGGGACATTGCTGATAAGCTGTCACCATAAGCTCTGAACTCTTTCAAATGTTATGCCTTCCAGAGGTCAAGTTTTCACCTATCAGTTCTCAGAACCCAAAATATCTTGGCCATGTCATCCATAATACGGTTAAATTCAGTACCATACTGTGAAATGCTTTAAATTCGAGAAATTTAAAGGAGAAAGGAGAAGATGCCGCACTTTCAGTTACTTGCCTCTTCTCCAGTTTTTAACTATTATCTTTGTTGACAGAAAGGCTCTCATAGCCATTTGCTTTTTTCCTGAAGACTAAAGCAAGTGTCTTCCAGAGTGCTGTGAAGGAGGGAGTCAACATGAACCACTCCCTCTCGGGGTTTCCAGAGAGACATTGAGGTGAAAGGACAAGAGAGAAGGCATAGCCTGGATTCCTCCTTCCATTATTTCCTCTTCTACTGGCAAGTGTCTACAGAAAGCAGAGTCTTGCCAGGGCAAGACTGTATAGTCCTCTTGGCAGGGAAACTGTTGAACAGAAAGACAAAACTGCCTACTCCATCACTTTCCCCAATGAAACCAACCCCACTACGGTTTTTGAAGAGGAAATTCACCCCAAGTTTCTCTGCAGTCTTTACAGGCATTGACAATTCTCACACGGGTACAAGATCCTCTGCAGATCAAAGATCAAACTCAAGGGTCAGCATGAAAAAATAATAGATTACCTTCATGAAAGGATCTTGAAGAGCTTCTCAAAAGAAAATTAAACCCAAATATTATTTTATGTTCCTACTGCAGAAATGAGCGCTGCAGTCAACTGAATGCCAGCTCTTAACCAGCTGGGCAGAAAGCCAGAGGGCCAAGAGGGTGTCAGCTGGAATTTAGGCCAGGCAGGCAGGAAGCACCAAGAGGAAACACCAGCAGCAGCTGTAGAAGCAAAAGAATGGGCAGAGGCTCTAAGACAAATAATAACAGGCAGAGCAGCAGCAGTAGCAGATGTCAGACATTGCTTTCTGGAGGGGGATGGGATGGTACTTGTGAAGAAATGGGATTTATTTTTTTTAACTACTTCACATTAATTATCTGAAAATGGATTCTTCCCCAAAATCCTTTGAAAAAATATTATTTTGGATTAGTAAACCAAGTACTCACTTCACATCCGTGCAGTGCCCGGGACAGGCACTGCTGCTGATCTTTGTTCCACGTATGGGATTGATCTCATTATTAATTCTGAAAATCTTTTTGGCAGAGAGATCCTTTATTTCTCAAGTGGTTTTACCGTATGGTTTTGTGGACTTTTTTTAGGGTTATATACAGTGGAACTATTGGGGAGAATGAGTAAGTTCTGCTCTTTCAAAGGATGCTGCAGTGCTGCTTTTGTCAGGACTGTGATTTATAGACTATCTGGTATGTTTTAATATTTTGATCACATCCATCAATTGATTGATTCACTAGGTAGTGAGATGCAGCACTTGCACCACAATAGTTTCTGGCATAGCGATGTCTGTCATTACTGAGAAACTTGTCCTCTTCCACACCATGCAAGAGGCACTTGGCAGAGAGGATATTATGCTCATTCAACCACATTTCTCTCATACTATATTCAAAAGGTGATAGATGAAACAAGTGCTAATCAACCTTCCTCCTCCAACAGTACCAAAGAAAAGGAGCCACCCACCCAGCTTCAAACAGGCAGTACACCATCTCAGTCAGGAACGGAGGAATGTGACCGGAGAGCTTTAGGAAATAAAAAATGTGAAGACAAAAATCTAAACTCAGGTGATGTACCTTAATTACATTATCTTTGTTTCACTCAAAAAAAGCATCATTGTACAAGTAAAGGAAGCACAGGTTATAGCTCAAACAGCTTAATTAATTTAAGGAAAGGGAACTGGCAAGTCACCACAAACAGGAGGTGCCCAAGCCACCCATCAACCCAGTGGCTCCTCACTCCCATTGGCACGTTACAACCAAGGAGGTGCTGGGGAATGGGACATGGCCTGGCACAGCTCCCCTGGCACAGCTCCCCTGGTGAGCACTTGCCAACAGCCTCCCCACAAGAAGATGGAATTTGCTGGCCCTGCAGGAGCCACCTGGTATTTGGATGAACTAGAGCTCGGAGTGACATTTGGATTTCTTAATCCCCGCCAGAAAGGCATGAAGTAATTTCAATTAGATATGGATAAAGAAGGGATGAGGAAATAAGTAAGATAAAGGGCAGAATTACAAACTCGGTGGTAATAACAACAGTACTTGTGAATTTGTCAGGATTTCACTTAATTATTCGTGCCAAAAAAGCAGAAAAGATTCTAAACAAAATATTGCATCTCATGAATTTTTAATAAAGGGTTTGCATTCAAATTGTGTTTTCATATCAAGATCACCTTCAATTTTATCTTAAAGAAAAAAATTGTTTGAAAGGAGAGCTAATAATTCTGGTTTTGTTGGGCTTTTGAGAAATTAAAGATTTTATTTTCCTAAATAAAAAACCACATTTTAGAAAGCCAAGGTCTAATTAAGACAATTTTCTCACGCAGTTTCTCAAGACCTTTGTTGAACATCACCTTAAAAATCTAGTTACATTTCCAAGTTTTCCTGTAATTAGTATTATACTAAAAAGAAATAAAATGTCTCTCCAAAACAAGTTTTATAGAGCAGTTGATCAGAAAATACTCAAGAGTAGGAATAATTCTTTCCTTGATCCTGAGCCATGAACAGCACTTGGTTCATTCAACATGTTCCTGACAAGAATATTAACACCCATACTACACTGCTGCTTGTAGAAGCAGAATATCCATTACAGCAGTGCTTTGAGTTAATTTTTTTAAAAAAAATTAAAAGGTAAACCAGAAATTCTTGTACATAAAGACTACAAGAATATTTATATACATCATGCCAATGGGAAAGAAAATGCACATTTATCAAAAAAGACTTGAGGAAGGCCAAAGAGATTGGAATGGTTAATAGGCAACCAAAATATTAGAAAAAGACTTTCTCTGAGAAGGCAAATTTGTGGACAAATGAAGAAAAAAAGAACTCAAGCAAGCTAAACGTGTATCAATGAAGGCCTAAAAGACTTCAAAGGACAACCTGATATAGGCATAATGACCAAAATCGCTCCTCCTTTAAATGTACCAAGAGCAGAAAACCTGCAGAAATCAAACTATGATGCAAGGGTGAAAGGCTCTTTCAAAGAGGTTAACAAATTGCAGAAGGGCTAGGTGAGTTTTTACAACAGCATTTACACTGTGAAGCATGTTCATGTGACACAACCTTCCATAATAAGGAACACGATGAATGATACACCACTTGCCTGGATATGCTTTGAAAAGAGCCAATAAGACTGCAAAAAAAGTATGAGATAAGTATGAGCTCTAACCAAAGTCAAAGTGAAGCTGCAGTGGTTAATTTATCTCACCAGGTCTGGAAATTAGCAAAGGTGATACCCAGTTTAAAGGATTCTGGAGTGCAAAGGGAGGTCCTCAAACTATCCATAGATACCATTAGAAATTATACTAAAGAACAAACTATGAGACATGTGGCAATGAGATGTATAGATAAAGATTCCTTCTCTGAAAAGGGTTTAGATCTCTAAAATCTGGTTTCAGGAGGCAGGAAACACAGATATGAGTATCTTGCTCATACACCTTACTTGATCTCCAAAGAGCTCATGACAGATTTTTCTCCCTCTGAGCATTAAACTCTAGCGGCATAAAAATAATGGTAGGTCAAAAACAGTAGGTCTTCACATTCAAAAATAATTTCTTAAAAAAATAAAATAGAAACACTTTTTCACAGGAAACTATGGAGTTCCACAAGATTCTACAGTGGAGCCTGTGATGTCTAATGTATTCATCAATGTCTTAGAGAAGAGAATGGAGAGTGAGATGAGGTTTCCTGATCATATGTGGTTTACAGTGTAGTAAAAACTAAAGCCAGCCATAGAGAGTTACATATAATATTGCAATCTGTCATAAAAGGGCGTATGGAACTCAAGATTTCATAAGTGCAAAGTGATGCACAAAGTAAAAAAACCCCAAACCCTAATTTTATACACACAGTGATGGATTCTGGTTATTGCTATGCAACAGAGGTATTTTGCAATAATAGGGTTTATACCAGCTCAGGGATCAGCAATGAAAGAAATTCATACAATTTTATGAAGAGTAAAGAACATAATAGAAAACCATCCTATGTCACTGTATATACCCATGGTTCACTCATTACTGAATATAACATTCTGTGGCCCCACCTCAGACAGAATAACCTACAGAAGGCACAATCAAAGGCAGAAAGAACAATCAAAGGTATGGAACATCTTGCACAAACAAAATCACAAAACAGACCAGGACTTTTCAGGCAGAAAAAAGACACCATTGAGCAGGACACAAAATGAAGCAAATAAAACTGAGCAGCACAGACATGATGAACAAGGTATGTCTCAAGATCCTTGTATCAATGTCTTTCTCATGCCCTTGTCAGTCTATTTGTCCAGCTACTCCTAGTTTTAGACTGGGATGGCTAAGAATTCAGCAGCTTCTGAATTCAGTTTTCTTCTTCTTTATTCCCTTCTTTGATTTTAAAATTTTTGTACCTATTTTTGATTACAGCATATCTTGCCTTGCACACCCTACCTGTTATTTCTGATCCTGTTTGCCCTTCCCCAGGAATCATGCACTAATCTTGTGCCTCGTCTTCAAGCACATGTCATAATCTTTTTGTAACCCCAGTGAAATTCTCTGAAGTGCCTGAGGGCCAGAAAAGTCCCTTTTCTGCTCCTAAATCTCACAATGGAAAGAATGGCTCCAAGGGTGACATTATATCCAACCAAGGGGCTGGATACAACGCTGCACCCACATTTCCAGTTAGCCAGTGAGTATAACCATTCTTCTCCCAGGAACATACGGAAACTTGGAGAGGTGAAGACATTCTGGAATCTGGTGACATCCACTCAAGTCTGGCAGACGCCATTACAACCAACTCCAGTGACAGCTGTGCATGCCTTGGCCCAATGGTGGGAACATTCCTGCTGTCCCTCCCCGAAGTGCTGTGTAGTGCTGTGGACTTCCTGCACTGCAGTGAACTTGGTCACTGCTCATCCTCTGCTTGCAACACCCTCTGTCTGGTAAATCATCTGTCAGAGAGAGCATCCTGTATGAACGTGAGGGACAAGGGAATATCTAAGGGCCATGATCTAAGGGTCATGGTCTACACAGTCTGTAATCTTCCGCTGGCTTGGAAGGAAGAAAAGGACAACTCCTCACACAGCTTGGGCTTTTTCCAGATCCAACTCTCAGATCAAACCATAAGCTCGCATTAGCTTTTCTGAAAGAGTAAGCAGCTTCAGATGGAAGAGATAGTGAGCAGACCACTACAGGCAACGTTTTCACTGATGTCAACCATTTCCTCCCCTCCACACATGCCAAACTGATACGTTCAGTCGAAACGGACAGGGCCAGCAAACATCTGGTTGACACGAGAATCAAAAGGTCCCAGCCCACAACATTTTATGTTTTTACTTTTGTTACATGCTTTTAAGTACACAAAAGATAGCAGTGCAACAAATTATCTCAATCCATTCCTCTACAACCTCGTTTCTCTGCATCAGAGATGATTCATTATGTGGATCAGAATTTGTCAGATATGTGACTGAATGATCTGTCCTTGTAATATCCTGTGAGCTGGTTTCAACTTAATATGCTATTAGCCATTTCTAGCACTCAAAAGGGACAGAAGAGCCAGGGAATTTGGTTGTTGGCAGCATGTCAAAGAAGCATAAAACCATCAAGTACTTACATGAGGCAGTTGATACTTACCGACAGAGAGCCTTCACTAAAGCAGTAACATAAACTTAACACCCATTTGTTGAATATTTACACCTGAAAGAGCATCAAGAAAACAATAAATTCTGAGAAAATAAGTAAAATCACAGGCTACTTTTTTTTTTTGTCTAATAATTCCCTATAGTTTAAAATTTGTTAAAAGATGGAAATACGGTGCACAATATGTAGGATTTTTATGTCTTGTGCATCTTGCTTCAAATGTGATGATAAAAGTGCATAACAGTTTTCTTGAAGTATAAAATCACAAATCTGAGCATTTGTTATATCACTTTTAATACAACTTGATTTTACACTTTCACAATCTCTTCAGATCCAAACATGTAAAGTGAATGATGTAAAATGAAGATGCAAATGAATCAACTGCCTTTCAAACATCTTTTTCACTTGCAGTCTGCATAGATTTACATTTACTAACACAAAGCCTCTTTATTTCTGTATTGCCCTTTTATCTACCTTGGACAGCTGTTTTTATTAGAGGTGGTTACCTATTGTATTTTCTGATTTGACATGTTCTACCATACAACCAAACTGCAAATGTGATCATTTACTAAAACTGAACTTAATAAATACAAATTTGCTGACTATTTGTGTTACCATGTATACGGAATCAAATTCTCCCCTAGATTAAATCCATGACACTACTGTTTCCTGTACAGATATTTTCAGGAAGAATAAGACTAGAATAAGTAGAATGGGTAGAATAAGTGTTGATACTTTTTCTCATAATTATTGATATATATTGGTATTACTATCAGCGTTAAATCAGAGATTCATGTAATTTTAAGGATGTTAATTTGAAATCTACATAAATACAGTGTAAATTAAGTTTTTCTGGATATCTCAGTACTTTCCAATTTTGCAAGAGCTAACGTAGCTGTACTATTAAAATAATATAATCCCAACAGTACTCTGTGTTGCTTAACTTACATATTATGCATTGCTCAGTTTTCCTCAGAGCCAGTGTCACAGACCACTTTTGGCTGGTGCCTTACAAAGAAAAAACTAAAAAAACCCCTTTGCATAGCATGGTGATTTACTCATTTACTAATCTAATGAAGTCTCAGAGGAAGTACCATCAGGTTAATGTCACAATTTACAGTTTTCCTTTCTCCCCAGGATCCTTACATTTGTAATGGTGGTTATTTTAGTGAAATACATTCAATCTTGTGTTTATTCTGTAAAATAGACCAAATGAAATACATGAAGATCCACAACCCCCGTTTTCACCGACAGGTTGTGGAGTACCTGACACACATAAAAACTGTCTATCTGTCCTTGGAGGACCTTAGCTTTATGAATTAGGACAGGTTAAGTGAAGCCTATATTTAAAGCACCTTATTTCTAAATTGCAAGCAATTATCTGCTTCCTCTTGAGGGGTACACGATGCCTCCTTTCAGGTACATGAAGCTAATGGTCAATATGAAGTAGATTACAGGCAGTTAGAAGAAATGAAAACATGGTACAGGACCTTCTATTCCTTAACCATACACCTGTTAATGACTCAGACATTAAACAAAACAAAAAATTAAGTGTTCTGCTTCCCAGATAATCCTCTCTCTCTCTCTCCCCACTCAAGAGAGGAAACTGATCATTCTGGCACTAGTATGGATGAAACACTCCCAGTACTCTAAGTTTTTTTGATAATTACCTCACAAAGCATAAACTGAGTATAAAGCCTTCCTTTTATAGTGACTGTCCTGATTTGCAACTGCCAAAACAACCTTATTCTCAAGAGCTAAGAGCACAGACTTACAGTTGAGGTTTGTTTTGTTTTGTTTCAAATAGTAGTCGTGAGGGGGAAGGAGAGGAAGGAGGAGGGAAAACCTTGCTCCCCCTTTAAGATGTAGCCCGAGTCCAGGTGGCTGGACCGGAGCGTCTCGCACAGCTGTGCTCCCAAAGCAACAAGGATCTGGTGCGTTCAAGAGCAACCTGGAGCTCCAGTTTCAGGAGAGTGCTGAGCCTTTCTCTTACATCACCCTAGTGAGATGAAAGCAGCACATTGATAGTGCTCTTGTCTGCCTGCATGTCAGATCAACAGTGTGAAATACTTTCAGTTCTACTTTGCAGGAATAGTGAATGTTGCACTTTTCAGAAGAAGGTGCCTAAAGGGGAAAGCAATTGTGATGAGAGAAGGAAGCAAAACATCTGTGCAGGTACTTGAGCAGGCAGAGGCCTCGAGAGTTCAGTTTTAAACACAGATGTGCAGTGCCGTGTCTGCACAGGGCTGGGAGGCCCACAGAGGCAGCACCAGCGCTCAGGACACCTTCCTCTGCTCTTTTTTATTGACAAATACCAAGAACTATCACTTCCCTGACTCTTTCTTTCAGAAAGAGATGAGAACTTATGTCAAGGCAATGACTCTCTATTAGAGATACCCTAAACGACTTTTCGTAATTTTTTCTAACCCCCATTTCCTGTACAGTATGCAATTACTAGAAGGGTGGAAACTTCTGAACTCCCCGGGAGAGTTTGCTTTGTCTCTCATTTCAGCTTAATAAAATATAATCTGAATTGCAGCATCTGTAAGACAGAGCCGTTCCCTCTCCAGCTGTTCTAACTCAGGTTATTCACAGGATGAGGAAGAAAGGAGACTTTTAAGAGGGATGCTGTGTTTGATATGAATAGCACAGCTAATTCATCCATATTTTAGAACATTTCCCCTTGTCAAAGTAGTTACATTAGAAGGAATTGCCACTATTGTGCTGATCCAATTGATCATTTTTAGATTATCTGCATTTTTACATGGATCATGACATTTCACTGATACAATCTCTGTGTTAATTCTCCCCAGGCTTTCATGACAAATGAATCTCTTGATTTGAAAAGCAGCTCTGTCAGAATTTGGATGATGCGGGGTGTTCCTCTGGTGTGTTTGCTGCTCCATAGCAGCCTTTGCTCATGCACCTGGGACGGCTGGAATTCACTGGGGCTGTGCTGCAACACCGCCGCTGACCACAGAAGCCCGGGGCAGGAGTACTGGGCGTGTCCCCAGAGGGGATGCACGGAGCACTGGGCAGAACAGGCTGACACGGGGCTGCCAGTGAAGGGTGAAAGAAATGCAGAAATCAACATAATCAACTTGGAAGTGCTGGAAATTAAGTTCTCATTTTTGCCATTGTAACAACTCATAGCAAACCCTGCAGATATTTTGTAAATTGTGGTACTTATAAGGCTTTTATTTCAGTTCTTGGAAAGAGGGCAGCTTTCTGGAACAGAACAACTAACAGACAGGGGATTATGAAAGTTTATTACCAGGAAGTAAAGTGGGACAGTACTTACTCCTGCCTGCACAGAACTCCTACTTACTTTTAAAAAGATAGAACCTTCATTTAGTCACTGCAAAAAAAATAAATAATGAAAACAGTCAGGTTCACATAATTAGATCCTTCAACACAAAAGAAACGGCAAAACAATTGACAAAACTGGTGAAATTAGAGAAAGTTTGAACAAAGTGGTTGCTTGCTCCATAATTTTTCTCCTGCTACTGAACTCCCGCAAATTATTTGTTGTTGATTATTGCCATCAAGAGGAAGCTGATCCAGCCCTGGCTAGAGACACCCCCAGACTTGTCAATTGTGAAGAGCTGAAGTTCAACTGGAAGACATTTTTAATGGTAAATTACAGCTCCCTATCAGATAGCTTAAACTAGGGCTGAATAGACACCTTATTTTTTTTTTCTTTCTTAGAGTGAAACACTAGAGGTGTCTTCCTTTTTGGCTAACAGCTCCAGCAAAAGGCAGGTGAAACCTTATTGATTCCCTCTGAACACAGAGGCACACAGTGCAAATTTTCTTAATTCTAATCCATTTAAAAAATCCTAAAAACACATGAAACCTGCCCCTCTCCCCCAACTAAGGAACCAAATCCAGCATGATGGATTTCCACAGGGATATGTTTGACCAAGGACATTTTCATGGGAATTACTCTAATAAATGCAGAACTAAACTCTGAACAATCAGAGAACAAATTAATAATCGAGATTTGCCTCAATGAAAAGTCCCCTCTGTTCAACATTTTCTTTTTTTTAAGCACTCTCTGGTAAACTAAAGATTTACTCTGCTTACAATAAATAAATGAAAAGGTATTCATCTTGCACACAATGTGTTTTCAGGGAAAAAATACATGATAGGATAGGAAGGAGTCATGCATTTGTATGTCTGGAATGACATTAAAATCAGCTACCAGCTTCATTGCAGAACATTCACCTTTTGTCAAATCCAGATTTAATGCTGGAATAGTACATTTATGAAATATACAGCACTCAAAATTTTTATTTATATTTAAATTTTCAGCTTCTGTAAGTCCCTGAATTTCACAGCTACAGATACAACCTATACATTAAATATGCTCCTACAACGTGCCACAGGGAGGTCTATATTCCCGCTGTTACAGACTGACAAGAGCATCAGACCCAAAGCAGCATTTGCACTCAGGAAACGTCTCTCAACTGCACAGGGTAAAAGAAAGGTCTTCAGGCAACATAGAAATGGCTGTGGCTCTGAGACAGGGACTCCTTTCTTTATTTCCTGCTGTACACTTCCTAAAGGCATTTGCTGACAAGGAATTTGCAAATCTTGCCTTGTTAACGACTGTAATGCTCCTTGGTATTACTCAGATATAATCATCTGTGTACCTGTCCAAATACAGCTTAGCAACTGCCAGTCCGTGGAGCTGAGAGTTCCCCTCTCCGTTTTTTCACCAGTGATCAAATAACACAGTTTGCCTGCAGTGACCTTCTCCCCAGAATCCTTGCAGATGTTGCCCGCCCCCTCCTCCCGAAGGTTGTCCTGGAGAGAACATGTAGTTCCAGGGTGACTCATACCCACACATTATCCCTTACTCATTCAAATAGTTTCATTAAAGGCACTGGACCACAACAGAATCTCCCATTTCACTGTGAGCCTTTTTCAGTGCTCTCTTCCCGAGGATGGTCAGAAAGACCAGGAGAGGGGACCTCCATGGATGAAGGACAGAGCCCAGCGGGGACATTTCTGAGGAAGCAAGAGCATGTTTCATTGCAGCACCCCTCATTCAATAATCTCTGCACCACAGAACTATTGCAAACATCTACAGCCCCTGCTCCCCAGCATTGCTGATATTTGCTAATTTGCTTATTTCAATTCTTAAAAGAAACCGCACATACCTCTCCAATTCACTCCCTTCTTTGAGAGCCCAGGTGAATGCAGACAACACTGTGAGCTCCCCAGCTGACTGTTGGACTCAAATCCACGAGACGTGGATGAGATTTATCACCAAAACAATTCCCTATGTTTTAACACATCTTTAAATTATTTTGAAATTAGAGGCTCTACTTCCCGTGTTTCAGTTACCTGAGAAGTGCAATATGGTCCTACTTCTCAGAGGAAAAACTGCAAAACCACAGAATGTAAAGGCCACTAAGTGTGCAAAAACAGCTGAGGAAACAGAAACCACTGAAACTGCTGTGGACCTAAAGCTGGTTAAGAAATATCACAGAAGAGAGTAACTACAGGAAGAAGGAATAAGGGAACTAGATAGTACAGGGGTAAGCTTTGCATCTTGGCATCAAGGATCCTGTAAGAGTCACATAGATTTAGTCAGGAGAGGGAAGTAAAGGACACCCAGATCTGCAAGTAGGCAGTTGCTACAATGATGATCTTACAGAAGTCACAGAACTCAGTATCAGCGGAAGTTACCAGGTAATTCTAAAACAAAGCAGAAGATTTCACAGAAAAGGTGATTTGCTGTGAATTTTGCTCTTGGTGACATCCAGAATGCTGCAAGATCCAGAGTCACTCGCAACAAGTCAGATCTAAAAATATTCCTCTCTCAAGGTAATTCTGCCATACCACTGCTGACAATGCAGACTCCTGGCACCACCTTTGTGTTTACAGCCAGAGCTGCAAAAGCTTATTTTTCTGCTTGATTGTTTTTCAGACAGCTGGATACAGTGTTCGAAGTCATATGGAAAATAAAATGGCACAGCAATTCTTCTCTAACCCTACAAGTGTTAATTCCCCAATAAGCAAACACAGAGGACATGCTGACTTTGTCTTGTTTCCCTTCCCCCAGTCGCATTTTTAGAAAACTCCAGTGGAGTCTTAACCAAAACAATGTGCTGATAGGAGAAGCTGTCTGCATTCCTCTTTTGCAATTCACCTTACACTCTACACGTTACTTGAAGATAAGCTCTTCTAGATGCCAAAAAAACTACAGCAAGAGGTGAAGGCTTCTTTGCAACGGGTAGAGAGCTGCACAATTTTGTCAAGTTATTCACTGCATTCTTGTTTGTGGGTCCCCACCCTCCGTGTAATCCCTGCAGTCGCTCCTCTTCCAAGTGACCCCAGAAATACGTAGGGGTGGGAATGGCCTGTTTCATACTTGACTATTAGAGAATCAACATTAGATACTGTTTTAACTTCTTGATTTTCACACTCACTCTGTATGGAAAGCAGAAGCCCATTTAACTTGACACCTGCTCCTTTTCTCCTACAGGATGCAATATCCAGGGGGGTGTATTCACCTACAGAGAAGCACCCTCACATTCTGGGATCTTTTGAGTAGGCAAGGGAGTGGAGAGGAATAACACTCGTTTTGTTTCAGCTTTGCTCTAGAGAGGTGCTCTCCATAAATAGCAGATCAAAATATTTTAAGAACAGTAGAAGAGAAATGGTTTCTCCTGAACACATCCAGATGCACACACAGCAAATAGAGAGTAACTGCCAAAGAAACACACAGATACACTGAAATTCACACTTCAAATAGATGCTAAGAAGCAATAAATACTGTAAAAGCCTGAGGTAGCTACAGATGAGATAAACATGGAAAAAACTGGTGTTTTCTGACACAAGTCAACCTTCCTTTTGGGCATAGACATTATCCAACTTTTTTTTTAATAGATAATTTTTTTATACAGAAGGTCATAGAACACACCCCTAATCTCAGACCTGCTGATGTAACAAACCAGAATTCAGCTTCCAGAAATGGTGACAGCTAGAATCACAAAATTTGGGACTAACAACAGAGAAGAAACCTATGAATCTCAGAAGAAAATCTGAAAAAGCATTAGAAGGACAACTTATACTTAGCCCTAAAGCACCTCTTGTATATCTTTAAAGAAGGTGCCCCGGAGTGAAGTGTGAAGATGGAAAATTCAGTTACTTAGGCCCTTCTGAAATTCCCACCCTGGGAAACATTTTAAGCTTTTTCAGGGTGTTCGTGCAGCAGACTGCAGGATTCTGAGCCTACTCCAGAGCTTAAAGCAATGTTATTAATAAATATCCTAGTAGAATTAACTGTTCTTCTCCCAAGTGTTCCTCTGACCTGAGAAACAGGTGTGGTGCTCCACATTTAGAAAAGGCAATTAGCAAAAAAATAGATTTGAAAATGAAGATAAAGTAAAAAAAATCAGTGGATGAATGCAGAGTAAAGAACTGGATGGATAAGTCCGCCTTGTGAAATGCAAATCCTTTAAATGCTAATGTAAAATGGAGTAAAATTCCACTGTTTCTACCTTGTTTTAATAAACACACAACTGACACGACATGCAGATCTCAACACTTCCAAAGGAGCCATCTGATTCCAAATTGTAGTCTGCCACAATTGTTTGTTATTTGAGAAAGATCAGAGACGGTAACTGATATTTAACTTGTGCAAATTTTCAGATGTGGAAATGAAAAAGGTATCTGAAAACTGAAGGCAATTAAGTGTCAATGCTATTTAAATCTATTGCAATATTTCTTCTACACATTTCAAACCAACATTAATTCCTAAAATCATAAAGCTCCCTGCCACCAAAACTCAACTCCTTCTGCAATGGAATCTAAAAGCTGCTAAGAAAACAAAGGAACACTGCAATTACTTTTTTAACAGTGCTAATTTTTAATTCAGTTATTCGGTTGTTTTTTTCTAGGAAAAGACTAAAATTTCTCAAAACCACATTAAGATTGAAAACCAACTGTAAACGAAATAATTTCTTTTGAGGCAGTTCAAGGGCTGCTCCAGGAGAGCTGGGCAGCAGTCTGAAACTGAATTTGCTCATTTCCTCCCTTATTAACTCATGAAGTCAGCTTAAAAGCATTACAGGTTCTGGGTTAGCAGAGTTTAATATCTCCATCCTTTTCACATGTGTACATGTTCTTTGAGTGTACAGAGCTTCCCACTAATAAATATTTAAAAATATACACTACAAAAGAGAAATCTATCTGTATGTCTTAAAGTTATGTTGGATGAGCTAACATTTGCCCCTGTATTACTTGGGAACTTAGAGCTGTTGAAAGTAGCATAACTGAAGTCCCAAGGATAAAAAATTGCAAATATTTACCAGATAAAGAGACTGAATGTCACACTTTTTTAAAGCAAGAAGAAATGTGACATTGCTCATTTAATCTGGGCTATTTAATTGGTCTATTACAGAAGGAAAAAAATCTTTGGGAGTCCTTCTGGGAATGTCTCACATCATTCCCTATCAGCTGTTGACATACAAATACTCTGGTAATGAAAATATTTTCATTCCTTCATAACAGCATTCCCTGTCCTGTTTAATCTTATTTTCTCTCTTTCTAAAAACAAGCTTCTGTGTGGGGTTTCTGAACTAACAGACCTGATGCCATATATCAAAAATGTCCCGTGCTCCTGTCAAACTTGCTAGGAGTCCACCCAAAAGAGAGCAAAAGGGAAAAAAATTCAAGGATTTATTACAATAACATAGGATTTTAAACACCATTTGAAATTCATCTCTGGTCTGCATCATTTCAAAGGACTGTGAATGCAACTGGACTAGAACTGACAGTGCCTGCTCTGCCTTGGAGCTGCCATCACTGGCAATGGAGTATCCACTGATGAGCTGGAAAAGGAGAGGTTTGCAAATTTCCACAAACATTACAAACCAGAATATTTTCTGCCATTTTTTTACCATTCTATAACTTTAAAGAAAAAGACCACTGAGGAACAAATAGCTGGAAAACCAGAGCACCTTCCTGGCCTCCAACCAGGCTCTTCTAAAGCGTGGATTCAGGCACACTAACCATGAGGGACATCAGGGTTCTGTCACTGGAGATGAAGAAAGCAGTGCTGAAAAAACTCCCAGCGACTTCTTCCATGCCAACCCCCCTCTTCCCAGGAGGCTATCAGCACCTCCATGGCAGATCTTTCTGCTTCAGTCCAACAGCAGATCCTACTTAGGACAATTTTTATTTTCAATATCCTGCTTCTAACCATTTAGATTCCCCACTCTGTGCTCAGACAATTAGCTTGGGAGCTAAGATCATATTCTGCCATGCGTGAAATCCATGCAGCAGAGTCACTATTATAGTCTCATAGTAATTACTTTTGAACACTAAATTATTTCAAAAGTTGCTGCGTTCAGATCATGTTGGTAAATACCCCTCTTCCCCTGGTAAACACCATACTTAAACACTGGTTTTAAGTAATTTTTTTATATATATATTTGTCTTCAACATACCACAGTTCTTCCAAATTCAAGGTCTGAAACACGATGCAAGCTCCTGCTTCTCCCTCCCCCATCTCACTCCCCACTTGAGACTTGTGCCTCCACCCACATCCTGCTGCCCAGGTTGTAACATTCCTTTCTGCACCCTATCACTGTCACACTCCCTCCTGGAAACAGGTGCAAGAAGATTAAAACCCCACTCATTCAGCTGGGATTTTCATCTGTTTGCACCTTCCTCCTTGCCACTCCTGTGTGTCAACATCTCGTGAGCTCAAGGTGGTGGGAAGGCGCTTGCTCTGCCAGTTCACACTGTTTGCTGTTTACAGGGAGAAGCAGGAGTTTCAGTCTGAGGGACATCTCTATCAGGACAGAGGAGAAAACTTAAGATATGAAGGCTTGACTTAAATTAGGCTGGTATTTTTTCCTTAAAAAACATGTATGTGTTTTGTTAAAACCTAGAGTAATTTTGAAATATGTTAACTGAACCTAAGAGGGTTATTTTAATGAAATTTTGAAAAACATTAATTCTGTTATGCTTTTTAATACCTAAATTGTTCATGATATGAGGATTTAAATATTGTACCATTTTTCTTAGTCATTAAGTCATTTTATGTCAACACAAAGAGTTTGACCTAGAAGAGAGATCATTCTATGCTAAGTGGTAACTGCACTTAATATCGTAAAAACAAAGATTGTGCAGTGACTGAAACCTTCTTCCACAGTGGTTCTGTATCAGTGCAGCTGATCTTGGAAAACAGTGATACAATCTTTTCATTGCATTTGAAAAAATCCAGAAATATTTCTTCAGACATCTTTTTTCCTAAAAAGTCCTAACATTGAGGCATGTTTTGTGTCCTGTTCCTGAGCCAATGTTCCCCCTCCCTTTTCATGCTGAATGAAAGCAGCCTTTATCTTCTCATCCATATTCTGAATTGACAAGATTCTCTGCAGGGTTTCTGGTGTTTATTTGATTCCTCAAGCACCTGAACACTTTGCACTTGAAGTCTGTGCTACAGAAATATCCCCCTTTTTGGGAACTCTCAGCTTTCTATGCAGAAGCAGCTCTCTGGAACTCCCTAGGGGAGGACAGGCCTCTCAGGACAAGGACTTGTCTCTGTGCAGATATTTCCCAGAATGGCTGTTCCCCGCCACTTCCAAAAGAGTCCCTAGTGTGCTACATGCAAGTAGTACCCACACAAGGAAGGGCTCCTGGCAGAAGAGCCATTCCTGAACACTTTCTAAGGGCAAGCAGACCTTCAGATTCTAAGTCGTTCAGTGCCAAGGTCACATCCTCAAACTAATTCAACTTGTGACAACCGATGGTTTCACTCTTTCGTTGCCAAGTGCAGGCTGCAGAAAGGCAACCAATTGGAACTGAACCCTCAGGGGCAGCACCAGCAAAGAGCATGGACCTGGGTTGTTTTCTCATCCCTGTAATTGGATCTATCTGGCAAGAACAGACAAATGTATCCTGTAGCTGGGACATTACTTTCACTGTCTGCCACAGGAGAAGTGTGGCACAGGGGCTGGTCAGCATATGCTCCCAGAGAGAAAAGGAGATACACATTCTTTATCACATTAAAGGGTCCATTGGAGAGGGAAGGACTATGTGAGCAAAAGCAGCCATAGAGACTGGCCCTACTTTTCCAGATACCCTCTAGTTTTTTTTGTAAGGAAGAGCTAATTTCTGCTGTGATATGTTGGTTGAAAATGCACACGTGACCACACAACTAAAAACTGAAAGGTGCCAAATGTGCTTTTCAGAGCTTTTTACCCACATACTTCCACAGAAAGATTTCTAATGGATGAAATAATTTCCACCTCCTTCCTTCAGTGTATTCCTCATGCATTTACACACGGTCCTACCTAAAGAAAAGGCAAATGGCCAATAATGGACTTGCCAACACAACAGCAATGGGGCATGTTCCCCAGAATACTCCCAGCAGCGCTCAAACTCAGCTTCACGTGCTGTGCTACACCGTCTCCGGGCAGTCCCGAAGACTTTTCCTTGATATGAGGCGAGGAGGGCAGAAGGGGGCATCAGTGAAACAGCGAGCGGTGGGAGAGGCTGAGCAGGGGAGAGATTGCTGAGCATCAGGGCAAAGAGCCGAGTGAGCAGCTTCTGCAGCAGCTTGAGCTTTCCCGGGCCCTCACAAGGAACTTTCATTCCATAAACAAAGCGAAAGCACCAAGAAAATCCCAAACGCAGGTATGGCAGTTTCTCTTCTGAACAGGAGAAGCATCTTTACAGCTAGAAAAATCTATCAGCATGCTACAGAAGGAAATAATACACTCGAATGTTTAGTGGCATGGCTGTCTGAATGTAGCCAGGGATTAGAGAAAAGGTGTGTGTTGTCGTCCTTGTCTAATCTTGCATGCCCGGAAAAAAGAAACTTCAATTTCTACTTAAAAAAGAAATCACTATTTCAAGATTTAGTCTTTCAAAAGTAAGCCAAGAAATCTGGCAAATATAAAATATTGAGCCTATCAGGTATCAATTCACAAGAAGTTCTGGCTTTGTTAGCTAGGAGAGAATGAGAAAACACAACTGATGGGTTTCCAATGGCATATGCATATATTAAAAATACCACCATTATAAACAATACAGTGGTGCTTTCAAATGAGTTACTTCAGGGTCTCTAGAGCCACTTCTCAACGCTTCTCAAACAAAGTGGGGAAAATATTAAGCCAAGGTAAACCTGCAATGCTGTTACATTTCCAGCTCCTGGTATGGAGCACCATAGTAAGTGAACATTTTAGAGTATGAGTGTTTGCAAACGTTCGTTGTTCTTGCCTCAGTTACTGCTGAGCACCACAACCTGACCATGAAGAACATGTACCCCTTGCCCATGTTCTTGGAAGTCCCTTGCAGTTTCTGTTTTGAAATTTTGGATTTCACCAGGCCAGGGCCTAAGGAAATATTCTGTTCTGCCACATGCCCTCTCCTCAAGCACTTCAGGTGCTTGCTTCAAAACCCCTTCAGCTTCAATGAGAAAATTGTGCAAGGTATCTCTGAGCAGGACAGCCCCAAATTACACCCAGCCTCCAGCTGTCTCCTGGCTGGGTGGCAATGACACTTCAACAGACTGCTTGTACTAGGATGGGAGCAAACCACAGAGCTCCCTCTCTGCTACATCAATTCCTGCCTACACCCCCACTTCCTCTTCAACCTTTTTCTTACATGTCCTAATTTGGCTACTCCTTTATGCTCTTCCACATTGAAAAGCCATGTGATGGCCACAGCCAGTCTCTGAGTCTTCCCTGGAGGCACATATTCCCTGGTCTAAAGAAGTCTTCCACCTGCAGCCTCATGTTGCATCTTCTTACATCCCACAGCTTTAACATGAGCAAAATACAACACTCAGCCATCCCAGGAGTCAGCATAGGAACATGTGAGTGTCACAAGATCAGACAAAAATTAAATAGGAGAGACTTCTCCTTTTCCTGCCCCACTCATGCACCAGTACCCTTAATCCATATGTTAACTTGTTGTTAAGCAGAGTTATGTGTATCCCCAGAAGTGAAGCTTTAAAGGGATTGGGTAGTTTTTCAGGATACATAATTGTACCAGTTTTAATAAGAGGTGTGTGTCACTCAGGCTTCCACAGTCTTAAAACCTACTCCTCCCTGAAAAGTCACATTTTCCCTTTAAAGGAAAGAAGAAAAAAAAATAATGTTTGCCCTTCAGAATCCTTGGATGTTTTTACTGATCTTTTGTTGACCATTTTGTGAACTCAGAAGTCTGATGTCACTCTATAGAAAGGATACAGGCTGTTCTACCATAACTGGGATTATTTTTAAACACTTCCCCCTCACAGACTAAATCCTTGGAGGCTAAGAGGGAAGGCAGACCAATGGGTTTATATTGAGAACAGAGCAACTTACAAGAATTTAGTTCAGGAAAAAATACGGAAAGTGTAGTGTAAAAACACAGGTTACACTCATTAGTGGTGGAGGTATTTTGACAATGTCATGGGAGAAAATCAACAACTTATTCCTGGATACAAAAACTCTGGTCAGATATTTCAGTCAATGAGGACATGTGTATATTTATGTCCCAGTCAAACTACTGGCAGATCGATACATCCTCATGATTATTAACAATGATGTCTCTGCTGGAGTTTTCACTCCCATACAGTTATTTGAAATAAACACTTCAATCTTGTCAACAGAAGTTTCACCTCTTTACACATACACAAACATTTTCCTTTGCTTTGAAATCCCAGACAGAGCATCTCAGGAAGAAAACAAAATAAAAACATGCAAACAAGCCTTCCCCTGCTTGAGTAGCTCAGCCACAATAAATAGCAGGGGAGAAAATTTACTGGAATGACTTGGGACAAATCACAAAGGATACATAATCTGTAACTTTTGCATAGAATATTCATGGAAGTATATAAAGAAATAAGCTTGGTAAGATTTAATTTTAATTGAAAACCACAAGTTTTTCTGCTGCTTTTCCCCTCAACTTTCAGTTTTTAATTTCAAATTGTTTTCAGCCTCTCAGATTGAGATAAGAAGTGACCATAAGCCTGTGTATGAAGGCTACACTGAAACAGAACTGAAACTGAGCAGAACTTACGATCAGTGATAACAACACCAGAAACAACAAAAGAATAATGCTTTCCTTTAACTCGCTTTCAAAACAACCATAAGGAAAACATAATAACAAACAAAACTGTCCCATATTTGTAACCAGCTATATTCTCAATGTGAGTTTACAGAAATTTTTATGTAAAAAGATATTCTCTCATTTGTCCCTTCTGAGGGACTGTCAGAACAGTGACACTGGGGTTGGTTCTTAGGGTACTGATGCCCAAGAGGCATTCCTGTAGCACACATCCACACCCTACACCCTCTGTTCCAACTGAGCACTCCCACTGCCAGCTCACTGCAGCTACCACTGCAAGGATTGTCTAATAGTTCCAATCTTACTGAAGAATACCACTCTGAACTCCCCTAAATTCATTTTTAATTTGTTTTTGCAATTTCTGTTACTTTTGAGACAGCTTCAGCTCTTGCAGCCACAGAACACTGCAACTTCAATATTGCAAACCATCAATTATTTAACTTTAAAGATGAGGTTCTTGCAGAAAGTGAAAACAAATAAATGCAGTAAAATATACTGCACTGAAATACAATTTAGGTGAATCTCATGATTTTGGGGACTTCTTAAAAAACCTATGACTAATTACAGAAAAACAGGTGTACAAGATTACAACAATAAACACATCTATCCTAGAAAACAGAAAGAGCATAATGTAACAATATAGGGTAGATCTCTGGCCTACTAATTTTCTCTGTCAGATTTTGAAGAAAACAAAGTTGTTATCCTTCAGTGTTGTCAAGTCACAATTAACAAAATTAAAATACAACTTAAGTTTTCTAATGCTGTCCACTGCAGCAGAAAAAAGTTAACTCCCACTAGAGACAAGGCTGTATGCTCACAATTTTAATCAAGTCATCTGAAATTTGTTAAAGACCTCAATAAACCCGGACTCATCACTGTACCTGACAGGGGCCCTGGGTCACTGGGAGCAGGCCATCCACCAGATGTCACATCTTGCAGAATTTTGTCACATCCTTCCTCAGCACCCTTCTTTAGTGCTGTGCTTTCCGAGCAGTTTCTCAGCAGTATGGAGGATGTCTGCTCAAGAAACAAATACACACTTCTTTCAGAAAAAAAATACTAGGTCTTTAGCAAATAATTTGACTTCATATATTGAATAACGCTATTTATCTACTTAGAATCTTGGCGGATTTTATGTGTTTTCTTTATTGACAGCACAGATTTAATCACTACCACTTTTAATATGAAATAATATCTAGCAAGTATTTTTTTTAAGCTACATTATACTTTCCATGCAACTCTTCAGTAGGATTGTTCAAGTATTAAAGCTCTAAATTTACCATGGGCTTTTAACAAAATTTATGTTTACCATTCACACACTCAAATGAACAGAATGATATTTTACACACATTCTTTGGTGAATTAATAAGTCTATTTCAAATTTACTGATACTTACTGATTACCTTAACAGCTCAGGAGATACACCAAAAGCATTAGTAAGATTTATGTAACTGCCTTGTGCATTTTGGCTATCTGATAGTGTCAGAGTTTTAGAGCGGAATGTGGACTATCCGTGTTTGCTCCCACTATTCCAGTGTGTTCAAGTGCAGATACTTTGCTACAGTCTCCCAGAGCCAAAGTAAAGCACAGAGCTGGTAAGTGAAGTGACTGTCCAGCTGTCACTGCTGAGCAGAAGGAGGTTATGGGGATTTTCACCGCCCTAAACTTAACCTCAGGCAGGCACTGCTCAGTGAAATCCAGGAGGATGTGATCGGTTGGTTTTCCTCCACTGTCAGAGGAACATAAGTGAGGACACCAGGGCTCGTGGTCTGGTCCACTGAACTGTCTTCTCTCTTTAGCTTAGGAATTATATAGGGAGTAACTAGAACAGGAAACTTCTCCCTCCTCTCAGCTTATTAAATAATTTCCTGTCAGTCCTTAGAAAAAGCAATTCATTGCTCAAAACCTTAAGAAGTTGTGAGTGGCTCACACCCTGGCTGGGAACAACAGGAAGGGAAAGATAAGCAGAGCTAATTGGCATTTTTACACTATGCCAGCAGAGCCAGCATGTTGTAGATAATCTTTCTTCACCAGTGATACCCCCATCGGTCCCTTCCTCTCTTTCATTTCGCTTTACATTTAAACATGACCATGTCAGAGATGTGATCCTGGCCAACACCCACGGGTGACTTCATGACCTTCTCTGCATACCAGTGCTCAGGGAAGCTACATTTAAATCTGGTCATTCCACCATTTCCCATGCACAACAGAAATAAGCATTTTTCCAGTGGCCTCATTCACATAATTAAAAAATCAAACCAGCACTAGTAAGATCATCCAATAAGTGACTATTTGACTCAGCCAATAAGACACATATTTCATTGATAGAATTTATTGTATTGTTTCTCAAAAGACCTACTTCTCAATGCAATCATTCTAAAATTATGTCAAATATTGTTTATGTATTTTTTTCTGGAACAAGTACATTTCCATCAGCAGTCTGGTGAGACAATCCCAATGACCCACAGTTTGCTACCTAGACCATGGGCCAGCTGGTACTATACACTGGATTCCAGCAGTCTTAGTCATGCTATGTCCATGCAGCCTTGATGAGGAGACACATTTTTTCTGAAATAGGCCCTAAATAATCCTTCAAAAAACTAATTACTGTCCTTTGGCCACAACTGCACAGCAAGTAATCCTTTTTGTCTTCTTGTTCTGCTGCCAACATGCAAACAAGTCAATGAGCATCACCAGAGTGGTGACTTAGGCCCTCAGTGACATTTTCAGACCACAAAAGATCCTCAGTGCTCGACTCTGGATCATCCCCATTGGTAGTGATCACTCTGAAAGGTCAAGTCCAGCACAGGACACACCACGCTTGATGCTTTCCAACACCACTTGAATAAGGTGGCTGTTCCACAGGTGTGACCTATAACACCCCGATATTCCAATGGATCATGGCCTTTTCTTCTCAAGAGCAGGATACAGTTAAGGCACATTCACTGTAACAAAGGCAGCTGCAGTATCTGATATTCAATTAGTCACTGACCACTGTTTGTTTATGCAACAGGTTACTCCTTCTCAGGGGTGTTACCTCACACTCAACATTCTTCTGCCATCTGCAGATTTAATCCACACCCTTTAGTCTTCAAACGATGTTTAGCTATGACCAGGATCTCTGTGAAAACACACCCAATAGATCCATCCATTTGAAATTGAATTGCTGATAACTGTTGGAACACAGGTTTTCATTGTGCTTCTCATACAGGTTCTTTAGCAGTTCCATAAAGATCTGAAACCACCATGAGAACATTTTTAAAAAATGAAAAAAAATTATCTTTTCTATCAAGTTGGCCTCTTACTTTTCCATGTGGAAGGAACAAGTCCAAACTGGGCAGCAAAATTCGAGGCCTAGTTGCAATTCATACTCTTTCCACAACTTCTACTTGATTTTGCCACCATTTATGGCAAATAAAAAAAATCTCAGTCAAATATAAAAAAACATCGTTACTTTTATATGAGAATGTAAAATAAAGATGAACACACTGATTTTATTTTTTAATCTTTGACACATCACACTTCTGTCTCTAGTTATTTTAAAAACCCATTTGTTGTAAACTATCACAAAGTTTGGCCACCATGAAGAAACACTTTGTGCAATATGTACAACTGGAAAGGGGAGAGGCAAACAAAAAGCACATCACAGAAAAGCCACATTACTGATAATTAAACTTCTCAAGTAAAATGGCCCAACTGTTTTACTTCATCTAACAGTTAAAGATGTTTCATTCTGCACTAAAGACAGGCACTTTTTTTGTCTCCTAAAATATGTTTCTAATTTAAGTTTGAAAAAATATTTCCATTGTGCCATATATGCGGTAACTCAAAACCAAAATGAAAGGATTAAAATCAGGGCTGCACAGAATGGTTTAAATTAAATTCAGGTAGTGGGGAAGACTGCCGTATCTGGCAAGCTCCCACTTACTGAGCTTTCTGGCCAAGAGGCAAGATGAAGCATAACAATCCTTACCTGCCAAGTCTAGAGCAATTTTGAGGGTTTTATTCATCTCTTAAAATAAAATGTTAATGCTCTTGGAAACTTGCCTACCCATACAGTAGATCTCACCTGTCTTTTCTTTATCCTCACACAAATGTACTATAGTACGCTTCAGTAATGACTGAAAATGTTCTCAATCTTTTTTTTCTTTTTCTAAATACACGGTATTTAAACTTATCACCCACTACGCCTCAATGGAAGACATGACTAAATCCTACAGCTATTTTGAAAATCTCAGCTAATAGGTTACAAACAGTTTATGAAGAGCTGTAATCTGGACTGTGGAATGTCCCATCTGTCACTTTTCTCACACATATAAAATCTTTGCACTCCACCTATAGTTTTCCTAATGAAATCTCCCCCCCTCAAAGTAGTTCTGTTTATGATAGTGCAAACTGATTTATTTATTATTTATATTTATGATTTATATATATTTATGATTTTATCTTTATATATTTTTATATTATATTTATGATTTACGTTATTACTACAGCCAACACAAAATCTGCCTTAAGACTTCCCCAAATACATTCAAGTCCCTCAATGGATTGCTTTTGGTTAAGAAAAGAAAGGATAAGGAGAGCTCTGTCTTTCAGGAAAGGCAGTAGAGGTGGAGAATTAAAGTTGTCATGGGCTTCTTAGGACATTATTCAAAACAGTAATATTAAATTCATATTCAATTATAGTAAATTGGTTTTACAACCATTTGGGAAGAAATGAAACACACAAATAATACATAGATCTCTCTGGAGCTTTCCCAGTCTTGTATGATGTTTAAAGATTTTCAGGTGGCACCAGAAACAAAACAATTGAGTAACAGCCTGGCCTAATAAGGCCACAGTTAATCTGTACAGACCATCTGCCTTCAGAGAATTTTTTATTCCAAGCCAGGGAGTTCCCAAACTTTTTCTGCCACATGTACAACCACCAGTAACAGCAAATACCTTCATTGGCAGCATCACGCTTGTTTGTTTGCCCGGCTGTGCCATTTTGAAGTGGTTTGTGCTCCTCCCAGCAGTACATTCATCACATTACCTAAGATGCTACATTCCACAGCAATCTATCAACCATTATTTGCTGTAAAACCTGAAAATTTGTAGCCATGACACACCAAGTCATAGGCACAACCATTTGAGTGTTTTAATGCTGTTTTCCTCCTCCCTTGAAGAGAATTTTTTAGGCTACATTGACAGGAAATTTTGACAACTTTGTCTAAAACCCACAAGTTTCACATCTTTCTGGTTGGGACTAGGGGCATCATGAAAGAATTCTTTTGGTTTTGGC
Organism: Serilophus lunatus; assembly: GCA_013399895.1. Classification (NCBI taxonomy): domain Eukaryota; kingdom Metazoa; phylum Chordata; class Aves; order Passeriformes; family Eurylaimidae; genus Serilophus; species Serilophus lunatus. Next base: position 550,929 of record VXBA01004184.1, read on the forward strand.
CTGTTAATATGTATCAAGATCAAGTCTGATGAATCACAGTGAGTTCCAAGCATCTTGGGCTGGACCAACAGCAAGTAATGGAACTACTCCTAGCACTATGCATTCAGCAAAACAGTAGTTTAATTAAAAAAAAAAGAGTAATAGAATTATTTAGGTGGGAAAAGATCTTACAGATCATCGAGTTGGTTAGATTTGTTCTTCGTAATTTCTCAGGAAAAGAAAGGTGCGACTAAGCAAGGTTGTAATAAAAGCTCCTTTTGTTAGTAATTTTTTCCTTTCTTGGACCACATTTAATGAAATGGGTTAGTAATTTTGGGAAACTAACATGCATCACTTGTCACTGAAAGGGCAAGTAAGCAAGGATGCTCCCAGGGAAAGAGGTGGTACCAAAGCTGCCCTTCGGCAGGCTGCTTGCAGATTGACATGTACTCCAAAATGTTTAGAGATTCTTGCAAAGAGGTGTCTGCCCCATACACAGTTTACAGAAATGAGGAGTTAATACAAAACTTGGAAACTCTGACCCAGGCTGAGAGACCAGGAGAAAGAAAACTTCCCTGTCAAACAGGAGGTAACTTTTCAGTTTTGCCTAAACTCATGTCCCAAGTGACTTATTTCATGATGATTTCAACTGCCACATCAGTGACCTTTGTGTTCAGAATGTGTTTCCAGTACTGGCACATGTAGAAAGCTTTCTTCTTAAATTACAGAGAGTTCAAATAAGTATAATCCTAAACGGGATCTCAGCTTCAGAACAGAATCAGAGTCACTTGTGCCATTATCAGATCATCTTCTCAGACAACCCAAGGTCAGGCCAACCTAGGCAATTATTTATAGTCACTTGTGTGGAACTCATGGCATTTGAAAGCCTTGTGAAAGCTCATCAGGCTGCACAGAATTCCAGAGGTCATTTCTGTTCCTTCTCATTATACCAGCTCTTAACAGTGAAGAGATTAGAAACACTCCTTCAATTCTGTATGGTAATATTTGGCTTATTAAAGAAAACAACACTGTACTGCAGCCCACACCGAAGAGAAGATTGAGACTAATGTCTGAAAACTTGTGGCAAGGCAGATCCATGACAATGGACATTTCAGTGAGAGCAACCTCTCCATGTGATCCCAGGGAAAGTCAGGAAACCACTCTGCACAGGGACAGGCTATGGCTGAAAACATCATTACCTAGGTGGGAACTGTACAGAAAATAGAGGGTTTGAGCTTGCCCACATTTATTTCTTTCAAAGGCCATGGAAGTTTAAATTTCATTAGTAGTACAGACAGGGTGCTGCTGGGACACCCTCACACAGGACTGGGTTACTGCATGTGCCATCATCTTACAGCTCAGGGGGGACAGACCCAGCTGGATATGACACTGTAAGGTCTGGTGAACAGCTAAGACTGCACTACTGTTCCCACCTCCAAGCAATTCTCTGTTGTTTTCCCAGATCTCTCCTTGGTTTGTAAGGAAACCCACAGAAATCAGATAAAGACAAGGGCAGAACATTAGGGAAGTCTATAGACCCCACCTCCCATTTACCAAAATACCGCTAATTATTCTGACATAAAGATTCTAAAAGGCAGCTACAGAAGGAAAAGATATCCTTCACATTAGATGGAGGCAAAAGTAGTGCTGAACTCACTGCAAAAAAAAAAAAAAAAAGAAAAAAAAAGAAAAAAAAAAAAAAAGAATGAGGGAATTTAAGTAACCTCCTCTTTTAGGAAGTACCATGAACTGAAGTGGTTTTTCTCTGCTGACAAGAAAAAAAGATAATTTAAAAAACCCAGCTGTATTATTTCTAGTCTGCCAGACAAACAGCACCTTGTGCCTCAGCAAGGAGGCACAGACCTTTCCCCTCAAACCATGTTCTGACCATTTTCAGTACAAAAGCTGAACTGGACAGAGCCCCGTGCCCAGACAGTGGTCACGTACACACTGAAGCACAACAGCAGGGGAGCACTGGCAGTGCACAATGGATACTCTACAGGAGCACAAGGAGCTGATCCTCACCCATGTCCAAAGTCCACATTTTTTGAGTTGCCACAGGAAATACAAGTTCCATAGTTTCCACATCCACTTTTATAAATATATTTAAATAAAAACAATGTAAAGAGGAGTTCAGCTCTATTAGGCTGCCACCCTTCTATTTCCCCCTATTATCCAGTTGCTGGAACCCAACTTCATTGCTGAACAGACTTCATTCTTCATTTCTATTCTGCCTTTTATCACTCATTTCCCTTTATTCATGAGCCACAGTCTCTTCACTCTCTCCCCTCAAAGAATTTAGAGATATTTAATATTAACTTTTGTTTATACAGCTAAGCCTCTCACAATGGACTTGCTGCTTTATTCTTTTCATTTCACAATATCTCTTAGAACACAATTGTTGTATTCTGTGTTCTAAAATTCTTTAGCTTCAAGTATTTACAAATATACCAAAAGAAAACTGTGAAAGACAACAGTATGCACAACTAAGACACATGTGCAACTTGGTAGGTTTACACTAAAATTCATTATTGAGGGAAAGAAGTAGCAAAAATTCAGCCTGAGCTTATTTATTGAGTGAGCACTGTCTGAACAGTATAAATATAATAATGTATAAAACTGTGATGGCTGTCCTTATTAAAGAGCCTGCAAGCAATCTCCTCACATGGGTGGTGTAGGAAGGATTTATTTGCCTGAAGTAAACATGGCAGTAAACTCACCTGCTTCTCAGGGGAAAAAACCCCCAAACATTCTCAGATATTCCCACCTATATCTCTCAAATATTTTAGTGGACCTAGAGAAATCTATTCATTCCCAGAGAGAATTTTTTATCCAAAATCACCAATGATTTCAGCAACATAATTTTCCCCATGGCAAAGCGTGCAATCTGCCCTCCCTCGGGTCTTCACCATCATACTAACAAGTGCCCTTTAAGCCCTTTATTTATTAGTGTTTAAGCAGAACTCTCATTTGGCCTATAACAGAAGAGGTTTTTTTCTCAAGCAGCCAATGGTTCTGTTGCTGGGGCAGTAAATAGCTGGGATTTTCCCTGCAATGGTAGCAATGTCCATGCTACCACCTCCACAAGCAGTTCATCTGAATATGCCCCGTACACCCTGGTATGATACCCAGTGCGAAGCCACCCGCACTACCTCAGAGGCATTGCTTCATGCTGGATACTCCAACACAAGATATTCCATAGCAGGCTCAGGGGCCATATGGAACTCTCTCTGCTAGTGACAATATACTTTAAGATCACTTTCCACTGAACTTCACCCTGCAGTGACAACTGTTGCTCTTCTTGTGTGGACAGTTCACATCAGTGTTTTCAAGTACAAGGTTTTCATCTCCTCCAAGGTGTAAGTAATACACCAATAGGTAAGGACTGGCAACAGAAAACAAAGGGGGGACTTCCAAATAAATCCGTACATGGCTGTCGCATACAGTTACTAATAAAGATTGTCATCGTATCAGGTGACAGGTAATCAGGTAATGAGAAATTGATTTCCACACGCAGGAAAGGAAGTGATCTATAAACTGATGCTCATCCACTGAATATATCTACCTGCAGAGTTTACTTCACATTCTGAACATACCACCAGGTGAACTGGTATAATTTTTTTTTTTTAGAATGAATCCCAAAAGAATAGACACAGCTTCTCTTCCATCTGTCCAGGAATCTATCAGCTGTGAAGCTGAGTGAACTGACTGGTAGGAAGCTGAACTCACAAGTTTCACTATGATCTATAAGTAAATCTTGGGAAAGAAGAAACTTGCTGGGTGCATTCCCCATCCTAAGAAACAAAGGGTTTGAATATGTCTTCAGTGAAGTAGAAAATTGACTCCTCCATGCATAACTTAGGTTTTGAAGCCAACTGGAGAGGTCAAAGCCACATGGAAATGACCCATTTATAAATAAACATGCATCACAGAATGGTCTTCCCAGGGCCAGAGCCTGGGAAAATACAAGGTAAGGGATAATTAGAAATTTGTGATGCAGTTCAATTTAACAGAAGCAGACGTTTGGCTCGGGGTCAGCCAAGCAGTCGAAAGAAATTGGGAGAGAGGTGGATACACTGCCCCTTTCCTGCCACACGCAGAAGGTGCGAATTGCACAGCTCTGCAGAGCTGCTGGCACATCCCTTCTCTCACCCGGTGGGTCAGAGCCAGCCCTTGCAGGAGAAACGTATCTTCTTTGAAAAATGTTAAAGCCATTGGGTGTATGCCTCTAAACCCAGCTGTCTGCTATTAGAATTTCATTACTGCACACTGCTCATGATTTTGGCAAGACTGTGTGACAATTAATACAAATTCTTCTGGGAAGGATGCAGTGCATGACATCATGTCATAAATTTTCTGATATTAGAACCTTTCATTTGTGCTCTACTGTACTTGTTAGGGTAACAAACTGAAAATGAAAAATGTAATTACAAAACAGAGCTTTCAATTGTACCATATATTAACTTCTAATACCCCAAGTATTCATTCTCAAATCCAGATCTGGCAGAAAACACATTGGAAGAGGCAACTTGACAGATCTAATCAGGCACTAATTCTTTGACAGATATTAATTTAAGAGCATTTTATAATGGGAAATTTCAAGTAAGATAATAGCAACAGTTGAAGAACAATTATCCTTGTCTGACTTAGTGCCGGACTTGGAAAACATGTAAACAAATGCTAAGCAAAATGTATAACCAAATAAAGCTCTTGGAACAAGCAACATTTTGCAGACAAATCTTCCTAAAAACAGCTTTCTGAAAATATTAATAATATTGGGAAACAGTGGTTTTCAAATCTTAATTTGTGCTCAGAAGTCCCTCATGATGAATTTATTTAACTTTACAGGTAAGTATTTTAGACAAAAATTAATAAGATGTTTTTCAAGAACAATTGCCAAACATATCTAAAAGTGCAGGATAGGATAAGCCTATAACTTAATCAATGAAACAAAAGTGAGCACGTCTAGGATTTGCTCAGATCATTAGGATAACTCCATCATAATCCTCTCTCTGCTCTATTAGTGCAGTGAATTACTTTACAGGAAAAGGAAGCTGTTATTCTGTACTACTTTCAGGCTAAATTACCAGGTTTTTGGACTTCATGTACTTACACCAGAAGGCTCCCCATAGAAGAAGATCTAAACGACCATAGGCCAGGCCTCCCCAGTAGTTTGAATCATCCCGGTATTAACAACCAAAAGTCAAAGATCACACGAAACAGGGTAAACTCAGTAAACAAGACTGCTCATGTCCCATTTTTGTTTCCTACTCAGTCTTTATACTCATTACTGTAGCTGAGGAAGGTCATACTGCCAGACTCTCCTGCATTTAAGTTCACTAACACAACAACACAGTACTCATTTTGAAAGCTCTGACACAATCATGTGAAAAATACTAGCTTCTCTCTTCTGAGAAGCACTTTCCTAAGACACCATGCAAGAACATAACCCCACAACATTCCAAAGCTCTACTTTTCTGGGTGATTATAGGGAAATATTCAAAACTTCAAAAGGAAAGCTGGGCAATGCTACTATAAACTGCTCAAGCTTCATCAATTTCAAAATGAAGACAGAGTACATCCATAGAGGATCCTGGTGCAATTCTGTTTTCTCTCTTATGCAAAGACACATAGTTTCAAAGCAAATTTGAAACCTATAATCTTCTAATTTTAGGCACTTTATCCTTTCACTGAAAAGTTATTCTATTTAGTCATACACAACACAGTCCTAGAATTAGCAGCAATAAGAAAAATTGAAAGCATACTTACTTTTTCTCTGTTTATTAATTCAATAGAAGACAAAACTGTTCTAAAGATGTCCAATCCTGTGTGTTGGTTTTTGAACAATTTCACCACCAGTTTGCAGCAAAAGCAGAAAATAACTGGAATTTCCGTAGATTGAGAGTGTATTTTGCTTTAACTTTTCTGTATCCTGCCAACATTATCTCTGCCATCACAGAGGGATAAAAGCCAAAAATACCCAAACCCCCTACATAATATATTGAAAGTAAAGCAGTAAAATAGATCAAGGTGACTCCAAAGGACCTCAACCACAGACATGAGAATTCAGCATGTGGTGTAGAATTATAATGAAGGAGGCCTCAGAATGCTCTGAGCATTGTGTTTGTGGTGTTACGCTAAACCCACAAGATTTGCTTAAGTGATCTTTCGTATCTCTTTAATTTTCCCTAATAGCCTCAAGTTTTACCTTCCACTCTTTTCTTCTGCTTTCATTCGTTTAGTTTCCTTAGAGCACAGGCATCTTCCAGCTCCAAGGCAAGGATAAATGAGATCTATGCCACTGCTTGCCTCCAGAGTTACCTTGTAATACTTGCCTCAAAACACCCTCATCTTAAAGGCAAGGGGATGGCTGATTGCCTGTGATAACTTCTCACAAATCAAAACAGTAAATAGCAATTCAATTCCATAATTGGATCCATCTCTCCTGTATACCCTTCAAAAGAACTCTTGTCAATAAGAGACTACACCTTTTAAAAACCCTTTAATTTACATTTGCTCTTCTTGTACAAACAACAGTTAGCTGAGCCACCTGTAAATATCTAATATTCAGAATACTGACTTTTGATTATTAAAAAGCCTTCAAAAAAATTTGCTTCCCAGCATTTTACCTTATCATCACATTCACTCTTAGCTAGAGGCCTCCACTCGGTAAGGTTCAAATGCTCTTTAATTATTTCCATCAACATAACCTGAACTATACCATAAGCCCAATATTCTTTGGGTGCAGAAGTTCATAGCCTGAGCTATAGCAGAAACCAAATGTTCCTCAGGTGCATGGAAGGGCACATACAATTCCTGATAATGGATTGCATTGTGCACCAGCTTCTGCAGTGGAAAAAATTCCAGCCTCCATCTGCTAAATGCAGAAAGCACCTTGACAATGACTACCCCAATTAATGTAATTTCATATAAATTTTAAATGAAGGACAGAAACTGCTCTCACTCTGGAGCAGAGATGGTGCTCTGCAGGTCTGTCTTAGGAACTGATCGCACACGACACAAAGGACATTGCAATAAAAGTTCATACACTGTAGTGAGAGAAACATTTTACTTTGCAACACAACATTCCTGAAAGCTGCATAAAAGCAGGACTGATAGCTCTGCTTGCAGCAGAAAACCTGTAGGTTTCCAGTCCTGGACTTTTTCTTCCTCATGTTCTCCCTCCAGGTAGAAACTGAGATCAAGTCACTGAAATTATCTCCTTGTCCACACTACTTTAACAAGTAGGATAATTTTCCTACTAAGTGTTATTCCCAAGCAGGAGGCCCATAAAAGCTAAGTTTAAATAAAAATAAAGTTTTCATTAGAATATTATAGAATTAGCAGCTGCATCCATTAATTTCCTCCCTCTAGCTACAGAAAGGTATCAGAGAATTTCCAGAGCAGGCTACTGCAAGCTTATGCTTCTTTCATGCACTGGAAGAGCTGCTTCTATAGCAAACCAGTAGATTAAACTCCTAATTTTAATTTTTGAGACAGCTGTTGACAGAGGCAGTGTATGAAAACCCTACACTTTTGTAGGGTAAACTCTCCACCCTTTGGCCCACTTTGCAGGAAGATCAAGTAACCAGCGTACTTCTGTTGTATTATGTGACCTGAGCTCACTCCAGTGATTGGGAATTCGTTACCTACCAACACCAGTTTCCTCAGCCTTCCAGACTTTAGTCAAGAAACATATCTTTTCTTGTGCAGTACCATCTACCCTTCTAGATAACTGTAATCCTTTTGGTTTGAAGTATATCTATCACAAAGCTCGACCTCTGGAATTTCAAGTGTACATATGACTATTAAACACTCCCAACCTGTGTTCAGGTGATCATTCATTCACTGCCTCTGGCCAACTAACAAGCTTCCAGTGCAGTCTTTCAGCAGTAGGGTTATAAGCACACAGTGGGTCACACCAGAGAAGAGTTTTCAGATCAAACAGACATCCAGAAAATTCCATGCTTTTTTTTTTGGAGGCTCACATCCTCCAAATGCAGCTAAACTACTTCTGCAGCATCCTGTCCAGTGGAAGCTGTCTCTGGGCTCTCTCAGCCTTAGCACTGCACAGTGCAGATGTGAGAAACCACATGGAAATTGCCAAGCCCATTCTCCCCTGTACCCGAGGTGGCCCAGGCACTTTGTCACAGACTTCGGCTGGTAATACCAGAATGTTCCTCACCATTAGAAAACCAAGAAAAACTGATTCTATAGCAACAATTTTTTATGAATTTTAAAAATGCCCTCAAGGGGACAATGAAATACTGAATTGCTGTCTCCTTCCCCATGAAAGAGTCGGTGCAGTGCACTGAATGAGGTAAGAAATTTTGCAGGCCAATTCAATAGGCAGTTGTAACATTGAAAACTTACACGATATGCAAACATATGGACTAGAATTAAAGTTACATGAGCTATCTGGAATGTGACCACTTGGCTATAATGTCTTTGCAATTCCTGATACCCTTGAGGTCTATCTGCCTTTGAAGGTTTTGCTGAACAATAGGACTAGATCTGCAGGGTGAAGAAGCTATGCAGAGGACCCAGTATCACCACTATATACTGACTCTGAGTGTGTTACTTCAGATTGGCTCTTATTTGATCCCCACAACTGAACACTCTATAATAGTTGGAGCATTGTAATTGCATTTCTAAAGCACATTTTCCATGTTTGTTTTTGAATTCCAAGACTGGCCTGTGAATCAAATCAATGTACGTGGATGATAGAGACCCACTCCACAAATGTGCTTGTGATCCACACTAAAATGTGCATGTGGACAACACCTTATATGCACTGCAGACCCTCCTGTGCAGGGGTATCCTCCAGCCATGTGCAGAAGACATCTGGAAGAAGGTGCTACTCAACATTTTTAGAGATGCCAGAACGTGGCTTACTATTGCTTCCTTGAAAATACACTCCTAGGATAGAAGCTAAACTTTAATATTGAATTGACTCAGCCCACAGGATTGCTACAGGATGAGTTTTAAGATGTAGAAGTAGCAGATATATATCTATTACTGGTGATTCTTTAATATAATGTTTTCCTTTGTTTCATAAAAAATGTCGTAAACAAGTTAAATTAGATATCTATTTCTGACTAAATATATGCAGCCCTACAACTTCTGAAATATTCATTTTGGAAATTATGTACCTAATATAATGTTTAGCTTATGTGTCTTCTCATAGTGGTTACTATCTGGGATTATTGTACTATGAACCAATTGTTATTTATGTTACCAGTGGATACAAGGATTTTGTTAGTGGAATTTAACTTCCAGATTCATTTCATAATCCCTATACCTATTATTTAGAGAGAAGAAAAAAGCACAAATCAAGATGACATTTAAAAAAAAGGAGCCTAGACTGGTCTTGTAGGAACATCTAAATCCTTTCCCATATTAAATACCTTATCTCAACAGCCCTGCACCAGCCATTTAGGAAAATTAAAGAGGGAGATAGCAAAAAGAGACAGCAGATGATAAAGCACAGTAGTTTCTAGTCACGTAGATAAGGGACTCAGCACATGGCCTTTTCAGTTTATCCCTGCTTCAGCTTATCCTTCATCTGCTTAAATTCAAATAGATCAGTCATTATTAAAATGATTTTGAAATTAGTTACTCCAATTTCATGTGACTTTTGTGTACCTATAAAACTTGGTAAGTCTTTAGGAAGACGGGTGCTGTACACTTTTGTCATTTTAATTCAGTTTGGAACTTGATTTCTAAGCAGCAACTGGTAGCTAATGCTTAAATAAAATCGGCTTTTACTTATTAATACACCTATCTGTGAGCCTTTTATCCCTTCCGATGAGTTATCATCTGAAAAATACCAACTACTTTGTGCAAGATGCTGAGGACTTACAATTCTAAAAGATACTGGGCACTGAAAGTATATTTTAGACAAGATTTCTTTACTACTGGATAAATATTCTTCTGTCACACTTGGAACGTTTTACTTGCTGATTCTGAGACACGCTGTGTAAGTAAGTGTATGGATTGAGCAATTATTCAGGCAGTTATTACACAGACACTGATCAGCAACATGCATGGTAAACCATGTCCAGCATGTTGGTCTCACCAGGGATATATGCACATGTTATGGAGAATTTTACTTGAACGAATCTTATGTGTTGTTAAGTGTTCATGGCTTCTCTACACATAACAGAAGATATCTTATAGAAATGCGTCTTTTATTGGGGCAGGAGTAGAGAAGAGGGAAGTTATTGGAAAACAATTCCCCTGTACCTTCTGTTTGAAGATTTCATACTAAAAACATGAAAGAGAGTAATCTTATTGATATCTACAGAAGAAAACAAACATTTTAATAGCAAGCACTGCATGTTAAAGAGCAGATACGGAATGACTTTTCACATTTTTTATCCAAGTGTTTTATAATTTTTATGCCACCATAAAACATTCCATCAGCCAAATTCCCCTTGGTCATACCATCTCCTTCTCCCCTTTTCTCCTACCCAATTTAAAATCTTTCAATAGCGACCACCTAGGAAATTTCTGCCAATCTCACACACTTGAAACCACTCATGGTTCTCACCTTCACATTTGGCAGCACAGCCTGCTGTAATTCTCCTTTTATGCTTCTGAATATTAATAATTGTCACATTCAAAATAAGCATACCACATTGAAGCAACTGACTGCTCCTAGCTACTGTCAGAAAATGGCTTATGACTTCCCTGGCTTTTGGCTGTCATTAGTTCCTCAATGAGCAACTCAGCTCCTGACCAAACTGTTTTGCAGTGTGCTTCACATGGTTTCCCCAGCACCACCTTGCTCTGTGCCCTGGTAACACAACCCACAAGAACCAAGGTTCTTAAACAATATTAGGTCAAATTCCTGCCACTGAAGTCAGTAACAAACGGCTATACATCATAAATTTTTAAAACAAAATTGTGTTACTTTACAAGATTAAAAAGGCTTAGAGACTACTGAACATGTGTATAGTCTTAAAATCCTTGACTTTGCTTTTAAATACAAGTGAATTAACACATCTCCACCATGCAGATTGAAAAAATATTTGCAAAAGTTAACTTTCTAGCTGAGCTAACTCAAGTGCAGTTTTGCCTTTCATCAGCCAGACCGCCTCTTTGTTATTCTTTGCACCAAGATGAAATGGATAGCTTAAACATCAAAACAACACAGCATTACATTCTGCTTACATGCCTCTAACAATATTTCTTCCCACCTGTAGGTCACCAGTTCAGAGGTGAACAGGTCATTTCTGTCAGTTCTTCAAATCTAAGACTAGAAATCCACAGTGCTCAAAGGTTTTTAGATGAGCTTCTTGGAGTCAAAGTTCCTCCCCACAGGTGCGTGCCTCTATTGTCACTAATTGCTAGAAACACCGCCCTTTTTTTTCTTCAAGTGACAGTCTTTTGAAGTTGGCTTGTGCACTTTTCTGCTACCTTCCTGCAAGTATATACTGTGGATTAAACAGTGACAACAGTGCTCCTATGAGTCCTCTGTATCAATGGATCCAGGAGGTGGAAAGAGAACAGCGGAAGTAACTGTGAATAATCACTGCCTAAAGCACTCAGTAATAGAAAAGAAATTTCAGGAATTGTCTGTTTTTGAAGGGAAAAGATACGAATGAGATTATTCCTTTGTTAATTAGAAATGTGTGCAGTTCAGAGAGCTTTTTAAATTTTCACATAGTCCCAAGCTGGAAAAAATTGTTGTAAGGCACTTGATTAAAATAGGAGATGTTGCCTTACTGAGGATTATAAAGGTTCAAAACTCTTCTGCTGTAGGTTGACACTGAGTGTTTTTGTCTCAGTCTTGTGTTTGGTACACAGCTGCTCTGGCCCAGGAAGAGCCTTGGGAAAGAGCTGTGACTCAGCAAATGCCTTCCTTACTTCCAGGAAAAATAAGATGAAGTCACTATGTACTGATGTAACAGGACAACGCTAAAACCAAGCTTTGCCACAATGACCTTAAAATGGGATTGCCCAAGAGCGGCTGCTACAAATTACTAGTATAAATAGGATAATACTTTGCTATTTTTTCTTACTGTTTTCTATGCAATTAAATTGTCAGTGAGTACAGCAAATACACTTCAATCCATGAAGAGTTAAGAACTAGTGTTTACACTGCTGTCCCTCAGTTGATTTAGCCCCTACCCACCAGCTACAAGGCATTGTCTCCAGATTTCCCAATGACTTGTCTGGACCTGACAGATCTTGAGACGCATTTAGTAACATCAACATATCCCTGGACCCCGTGCTCCTTTCTGTCTTCTCTTCCTCCCCCTCCACTAGGAAGCTTAGTGCCCTCAACACAGTGCAAATGACTTCATATGCATCATTTAAGATGAATGAAACAGCATTACATTACATTCCACATAATATGCTTTACAGATAAACTGATATCGAAATTGACTCTTACCTTTTGAACTGCATTGCAAAATTTGTTAAGTATAGGTCGGACTCTGCCACCTTTCAGTTGTCTACTTCTCTAGGATGTTCAAAGTATTTTAAAAAGAATGAGCTCAGGAGTACAGTATTTATAAAGAGGCATTATTTAGGTAATAGCTGTACGTTCAATACCGAATCGTGAGGGAACTTTAACACGTCTAGATATACATTAGTAGGTTCCAGATATGACGAGCTTTAAATAGCTCTTCCCAGTCTCTTCTGACGTTGCCTTGCAGAGCAAGTTCAACTCTGGCATCACCACTGACGTTGGCTTTTATCAGCAGAGGATGTGTTCCCATCTCAAACGGTCAAATTACTGTTATTCTTCCTCTGACACTTTCAAGACTGTAGTTTGAGATGCTATCAGCTCACTTAAGCGCCGCAATTAACTCCTTAAGTTGTATGCTATTAAGAGCACGATCCTTATCTACCCTCTGGACGTAGGCTACACTTCACATTGGCAGAGAAGCAGCTTGTGCAGTTGGTATCGACTTTCTCCACTACAAATGACAAGTTTCATGTGCTTAGCCCTCAAGATTCATACACAAAATACTGGAGGAAATTTTTTACTCTCAGAGACAGGTTTAAAGCAGCTACAGTAATTAAGCAATGTACGTTATTACATACCTAGAGGATTTCCTCATAGTAGGGTAGGCAGCCATAATATTTTTCAGGCAAAATTTACTCAATATTTTAATAAAGTAATGTTTGTACACTGATTTGTAGAATTCCCAAAGGAGTGTTTCAAACTGAGGTACTGAGATGTAGATTAAGTTTTCAGTGACCTGCACCACAATGCTACAGGCACACCTGCGAGATCAAGCAAGCTCTTACCCTTATGGATGGAGAGAAATGGGTTAAAAATAGGCTTGCTTTTCAACAGCAATGCCATCAGAATTCACACCTCAATTCAGCAAGGATGTTATCTCCTCTCTTATCTTCGCTTCACTGTAAGCAAGGAATCTGTGTACCAGTCGTGCAGTCTTTTCCAAAATCAGTTAGACTATGAACCAGTAGGAAATTTTAAAATTGATCTTGAATATAAAAAGCTCATTCATCAAACCCAGTACGAAACATTAAGGGACATTTCTCAGGAGGACTTGGAAGGATTGGATGGAGGCAGAACAGCAAGGAGCCTTAGGTGACAGGGACATGAATGGCCCTTTGGGAGACTGAAGTTCAATTCCAACCATCAACAACTTTTTAAAATCCCAATTGCGGTTGGAGAAACACAAAAAGAGAATGGAAAACCTCTCAGAGTAACTTATTGCATTGCTGCTAATCACTGACTGCAGAAGTGAGCACTAAGGCTGCAGTTCCACCACAGCTTCCATCAGTGGGAGCTGGCACTGCTGGGTCCCTCCCGGCAGAGCAAAGCCAAGCGTCTGTGATGGCATCTTGGCTACAGAGTCAAAACTAACAAACCTACTGACACCAATTACTTCAGAAATCACCCCTGACTCATTCCATCACTTCATTAAAAGGGAACTTTTCTATAAATACTATTCCAAGACAAAAGCTCTACATAAGAACTGTAATTTCATAGTTGTTCAGTTCAGCTGATAAATGCTTTGAAATAAAAAAGACACAGTTCTTTTCATATATCTGCCTCAAATATTCAACACTTCAACCTGCCTGTGTTTGAAACAGAGTAACATTCTCAGTACTAATATTAAGAGCACTGAATGTAAAAGTCACACTATGTTACTGTATTTACTGTCTTTTGAACTTTTATACCATACCAGGTAAATTACAACTATGATTCCAACCAGCCCCAGAAATTTCAATTCTCAAATTAAAAAAAAACATTCCTAAGACACTTGGAATGAATTCTGAAAGATTTTTTTCTTCATTTGTAATCTAGTTATGGAGTGGCTGGACTCCATGGTGCTCAAATCATAATCAGTATTTCTAACATATAGTCAAAAAAGATGAAATACCTTTCCAATGAGAAAGTCCCTGATTAGGATACATAAGAGAAAAATGAGAGAACAAATGACAGCTCCTTCTGTACAAAGCCTGTATGAATAAACTATGAATTCTTCATAACACAATCACTCATCTTGCCAGTTGAGGATGCAAAGTGAACAAAAAATATTGAAAAGCCAAAGTATGTATTGCAGAAACAAGCACACTTGGATGTAAATCTGTACTGCATTCAAATTATGTTACAAAACAATTCCTCATCCTACATCTTGCAGTGACTCATCCCAACACTGTGCCTTTGTAGGAAATGCAAAAACATTAATTGCCTTATCTGATGAACGAGTCCTGATAATGACTTATCAATTATCACAATGCTTATCTTTCAGCTTCTTATTAACCAAAGATGTTCTGGAGCAGTCTATCCATGGAATTGTTTAACATACGGAGACCAGACTACTGTGGAAGAAACAAAACATTTTATGTTGAAGAACACCGAAATATCACAACAACATTCCAGGGGAAAAAAAAAAGGGTCAAAGTGGATATTTTTTAGCCACATCAGAACCACTTTTTACTTACTTCTCCATACCACGTTCATTTTTGGGATAACTGCTAGTAAGTTTGATTTGATATAGTAAAGTGAGACATATTTGTCAGAGTAGATGATCCCTTATCTGCTCAACCAATGTCCCTAGAACAAATTGATAAGACCTATAAAATGCAGACTCTTCTTCAGGAAAAGCTTCAAACTAAAATTTGTACTCACTTGTGGAGGAGGGTAATGGGAGGTGTTTTGAAACACCTCAGATTTATCATTTGGTGGTTATTAACTCACATCAAGGAAGGTAAGAGCATTGGATTATTGGTTTCACTTCCAAGCAAGTACAGAAAGACACCATCAAATGAACCAACAGGCAATTCATCCAGCTGTTAGGCACACAATTAAAACTGCTTTGAGGAAGAGTAAGAAAACATGGGGAGATAAAATAACTCTAGAAGAGAGTTCTGACATTAAATCCTGCATGTATCATGCCAAGCATGGATGAATTAGACACCAAAAAAGGTCTGTGTCCTCTCAGAAGAATTTTATGACTGTTAGAGCACAGGACTGGCAATTACTACACTCTAAGTCCCTGCCTTTGCCCACTGCTAAGGCAGTCACTAGGAAAACTATGTCAACATAAACCTTACCTCTTCATGCTGCTCTTTGCTGCATGAGGACTGCGTAGAGTAGTAGGTGCACAGGCAAGATTAACAATAAATAAGGCCTTACCAGACATTGAAAATTTAAGGTACACATAAATTAATCTCCAATTCAGTAAATTACTGAGCACAGAGTTATGCTTATTTGGACCTTCTGATCACCAGAAAGTATTTCAAGACATTTTGGAAGACCCTTTACTTATTCTGGGTGGTCCATATCAATTCCCATTTCTTGTAAGTCCTTTCATTTTGCTAAAGAAACCCCAACCAAAAACAAAACCCCCGTTTCCTAAAATTCCAGACCACCACTGAGGGAGATCTTTCAAATTTCAGCTGATAGCTACATAAAAAATCTAAAATCCTCTGTAAAAGCTCTTCTTGCACCCTTGTGAGCCACTAATCATGTGACATTTAATCTAAACCAAAGGCAAACTGTTTGCTATGAATATTTTCCCCCACCAGTGCTCTAAATGTAATAATGGTTTTCAGAATGTGCGGATCTGGCTCACTTCAAGCGGTTTTGCTCCTTCCTTGACTCCAGCTGCAAACTACTAAACACATACTTTTTTAGGTCATTATGGCCTAATGTCTGTGGCATTACATTATTTCAGTGACATATCTTTGAACATACCGTAATTCCAAAAACTGCAGGTCATCTTTTAGGCTAACTGGAGAGCAGGATTTTATATTAGCTCCATCCTTTGTCTCCGTCTCCCTTTTTAAAAAAGGAAAACAAAAAAAATCACACTGAAACTTCCTTTCCCATTATTCCCTTCTTGGTAATGAGCTTTATAAGCTTGCCCTATTAGGGAAAACCACTGCTCGTGGCAAAACCCACACCACCACCACATCACCTCCATCCTGATAAATCCTGGCACCAGGACACCTAAAACAGAACATTCATCATCAGAGATTCTTAGACAAGGAAATCTTGCCAAAGACGACTTTTACTCCTCCCCTTAAAAAACAAGCAAAAAACCACACATACAGGCCAATAAAAGATGGCAGCTGTCTTCACTATGATACTTTTTATGGTATTTTTCAAAAGGAATGAAGAAACTAATTTTTCATTTAGTATCTTCAGGTTAATCCATGGTCTTTAGATACATATTTACCTACTTATACTCTAAGTTATGTACCAAATAAGATTTATTTAGGTGGTTTCCATTTAGGAAAGGAATTCTCAGAAGAGCAAAATTCCTATAAATCAGGTGCAGATTCTGTCACTGCAGCGACAGAACTCCAAGAATTGTCAGACTCATCATTTCAGCTCTAAGTGACAAATTTAGTAAGAGCTCACACACTCAGACATAACTTCAGTCACAATCTCTAAGTTAAGGGATCTCAGTTCTCCCGTTGTGTTAGCTTCATCTCAATAAAAATGGGAATGCAGATATTTTGTCAACATAAGTTCCATGAGGTACCATCTCCTATGAACTGTCTCATGAGCAGAAAATCACTGGTATTTTGCACTGGCAGCAGTAGAAAGTATAATTTGAACTACGCAAGCAGAATACATTGAAGGGTTTGCTCTCCACATTTCACATTCCTCTTGCAGCAAGGATTTTTTCCAACAGAAAGAAAGCAGGCATAACATGGAGAGTTTTGTCTCTGTAACAGTTTTTCATACCTCCTAGTTTTCACCATGCCCAACCATATCCAGGTTCTCCTGGGTATACAACTGCAGCTTCCCAATTTTACTAAGGGGAAGGACATGAGTGCTTCTCACATTTCAAACACCCAGCAGGGAGAGCAAAGGGAGCTGTCAAGCCAGGCCCAGGGGAGACCCTAATTGGGGAAGGACTGGAAGGGAAAGAAAATTCCAGATTTCATTCCTCACCATCCCCCTTCCATGCCTCCATGCACATACACACATCTGAAACGAAACTGTGGAGAAAGACACCTGTAAAATCTTTATTTTACTCCAAACCAGAAATGTCAGTGCTGCCCCCAAGGCCCAGAGGACCTTCAGGGCACCAGAGAGCTGTGCCTGCAGCTGGAGACACATCATCTCTGAGGGCACAGTGGGCTCTGGCAGCCTCCTACATGGAAGCATGGAGTGTATGTCAAACTATTATCTTTACACAAGCACATTGAGAAGCTGAGCTGTTTTTTAAGACACTTGTTTGCCCAGAAAAGCCACTGTCACTGCCCAGGAATTTCTCATTCCTTTTCCCAACAGCCCAGCTGCTCTGGCACTCTTGGCTCTCCGGCACTGGAAGAGTCTTGCAAGAGTCATTTCTCAACAAGCCCCTGGTGCAGACTGAGGAGCTTTAGCAAAGCATGCAGGCTCTGGATGTGTATCCAAATCAAACCCAAACATCTCGAGATTCTTCCTTCACTAACTCCAAACACATTTGATATGCTTAAACATGTATTCTATTCTGTCAGAAACCAAATGGCTATTTGCTGTTCCAAATAATCAGATCTATTTTGTTGGATGATTAACAGAAATATTGCTCACCCAAAGCAATCAAACTTACATTTACATGTTTAAGAGTCTCATCTACAGTCCCTGGAGCCTCTGGCACTATTTCCAGTCACTCTGACAGACCTTGGATATAGCTTGAAGCAATTTTTTCCCCTAGACTTGTTCATCCATTGAAGACTGAACTTGGTACTGATTTTTTTCACACTGTAGCTAAAAGAATGAATGTACTTAGAGCTTCTTGTAAGGCCGGATATCACTAGGTAAATTGAATACAGAGGCTTGTTTTCCTTACATTTGGTTTTGATGTTCTGTTCACTGAGCCTATGACTGCAAAGGTTATAGATGATGCAATTTATTTTCCTTCTGCTTTTTACCAGTAGAATACTGCTCCTCTTCCTAGATTAAACACAGGCTTTATTGCACATTTATCTCAAAATACAACTCTTTGAAAGGTCCAAAATCTAACAGCATGTTTCACATTTGCTAGTAGTCTCGTTTTTATCCTGGCACTGTAAGGAGTCTGCTTCCAAATCAGTTTTTCCCCTTTTAATGTCAGTGCTGTGTTAATCCAGACTTCAACAGAACAAAAGTGCCGATCTTGAAACCTTTGGAAGGATCCTGTTCCTACAGCAAATACTGCAGACATTTGTACTATCACCATTCCAGCACAGATATGGAGTTAAAGACATGGCAATCTTTTAATTTACTGTTGATTTTATTTTGTTCCTATTCAAACTAAAGTTATGTACACTGGTAGTTTCCAGCATTAATTTTTAACTATCTAATATGCATAAACCTGCTCATTTTCTAAAGAGTATTGCAAAGTGCTGAATTAGTTGCAGAATGCTGATCACAATATTACAAGCTATGCTTGTTTACTTAGGCATTATCTTAAAAATACAACCATATTGCTCCATAAGTATGCAGGACAACACGTAGCCACAGTCAAACTGCACACCTTCATACCACACAGTGCTTTTGTTCCTTTCTTTCCTGTAAATACAAAACTGAAATCAAGCTCATGCAAGAATGGGTAACCATCAGTTTGCGCACAGGTTTTGTAAACCAGACTTTTTGGGGGTTCATATTCACCAGATAGCCTACCTTAAAAAAGAGGCCATTATACCTCATTTATTTTTTTCAAAGGGAACTGGCATTCAGCCAGTAACAGGTAAGTTTATACAATTTCTTCAATAAAATGTAGGTAGAATCTGCATTAGGAAATCTAATTGACAGTGCTCTTAGCTCCAAAGTGAGCTTTCCAGTTCCATTATTTGACCTCAATTAGTGTCTCAGACTGAAGGTGGATTTCATTCATGGGTGTCCCATTGCAGGTCTGTCTTACAGTATTCCTCTGACACCAGTCAATTACACAGGCTAATTGAGAGCAAAACATTCCTACATTGCTCTTGTGTTAGCCAGCTCTTCAATAGTTTCCAGAGGCTTATTTTGGGTACATGCCTGTACAGTACCCTTAACCTATAGGCTTTAATCACATTATCTTCCTTTTTAACTGGTCACATTTGTGTTGAGCACCTAATCACATGTAGAATTTTAACTTGCATATTCAGCATATATTTATTTAATTTCTTGCTTTTCTTATCAAGGGGATAAAGTTAACTGCAAGCAATACAACAGATGACACAAAATGTAAATTTAAATTTAGAAATGATGGAAGTAACTGTGACACTTTTGTTCTATGAACCCTTCATACAATGTATAGGACAGCCAGATCTAGAACAGTACTGAATAAAGGGAAAATAACAGTAGCCAGTGCTTTTAATTTTTAATGACTCTTCCTATTTTACAAAAGTAGCAATGAAAACAGTTACTGATGTACTCTCTCTCCCCTTGCTCGAAACTCCCATTACTCTGTTATCACTACCAAGACTTCACGCTTTCACTATTTTCACAACTACTGCAAAGCAAAGCTTCTTTACAAATTCATTATTTCCATATAAGAAAGAAATGAATAATCAGATGTTCGGACTTCAAAGAGGTCAGGACTGTGTTCAAGCTTCTCTCAGCCCTTGTACCTTGACACCTATTAAGCATTTCCAGTCTGTGATTTTGACTAGACACCGAACCAGGATTTTCTCTCTCAGTTCATTCCCATACAAGACAAAGACCTGAAAGTCTTTTAGGTTCAGAGGAAATGAAAATAGAGGCTATGGACTTGATTCAGTTCCTAAAGTGATGGAAAGGCTCTGCTGAATCTAACAGTGCCTAATAAGCTCCTAAACTTTTGTCAAATGCTGTACAGAAACACTTAAGTTTTTTACAGAACATCGATTAGTACACAAATTTTGCTCCCAATTCTTTTGCAACACCTGAAAAATTTTTGTGGACGCCAACATAAGGAAAATCACTAGCAATAAACTTTCAGGGATCACTGTAAATACTATGCAATGAAGCTCAATTCAGCCCTCAGTGAAGTCTCAGTGAGAATTTATTGAGTAAACATGGTCATCTGCTTTCCACTACAGCTGATTAGCAAAAGATCTACCCATTATCGTCAGTGTAAAAGATACCACTTGTTCTCTGGGAGGAGCTGAAGAAGGAAAGTGGTTAAGGGAAAGAAAACAAGGTGCAGCCTCACTGCTCTCCCCAAGATCATTGCCCTCCCGTGCTGACAAAGGATGAATTCCAGAGTAACCAAAACATTTGGTTGCTTTCTCTCTCCACTGCTCTTACTTAGTAAATATTATCCTAAGTACCTCTTTAGTAAACACTGCTGTAAATAGCCACCTGTTCACTGGATTGACACTGAAAAAGCCAAGTACCAGGTAAACTTCTTCAGTTATGTTTGCGCCCTCTTCAAACCAACAAAATAGATTGACCCAATTTGTTTTGGTAAAGCTCTCTCTGCTAAAATATGGATTCAGTGACCACAGAGACCTAAATAATTTTTATATCCTAATCACTGTTGAAGTCGCATTTTGTTAAATGGCTTTCTACATCTTACTCCTCTATCTAAGAATGTCTGGGTTTTTTTTTTTCTCGAAGATGTCACTAATGTCAATCCTAATAAGAAGAGCAGCCAAAAGTTACCACAAGATCAGAGGTCTGTGCTCTGTAAGGAAACATTCCAGGTTTAAGCTTTAGATGCATATTGTATGACAAAGAGAGTAAGATGCTTTCTGTCCTGCACAATTCATCTCAATTAAGTAGAAACAGCAAGATAGGGACTCACATGGTACAAAAATGAGCTAATGCTTTTAGCAAGCTGTGAGAAATATGACTTTAAGTTACTACAACACCAGACTAACACCACCATGCATCCAGTAACTATACACATTATGTGAACATCCTCTCCTGAAAAGGAGAATGTATCATTTTAGAGGAAAGTGCTCGAACAAAGCCCAGCAGACAGCACTTTCCAGGCACAACAGCTCAATTACCACAAACATCTCACAGAGAAATGGAAATGCTGCAGCACATTCACTGAGATCTCTCAAGATATTGCTTGATGAAAGAGACCATTGCTTTTCCCAGCAGCCTCCATGGAATCCCCAGAGCAGCAGTTACTGAGGGAACGTCCAGGTGTTGCTGAGCTTGAACAGGAGAAGGGGCTGGGAATGAGAGGAATTCTGCTCCCCTGCTCACCCTTTTTGTTTCTCTATTTTTCTCCCAACTACAGCCACATCCCATTTCTGAAGAAGTGACAGACAGCTCCCAAAACTTGACCACCTGGCCTTTATCAATAGGCATACCCATAAAGCCCCCAGGATCTGAGCCAGATGGAAAGTAAAATTCAGCAACATTTGTGAAAAAAAGCTCTTACACACAAAAAACTTGTTGTTTCTTGGTGAAGTTTAGCATTGTTTACTGGCAGGTCAGCACTAAGAGTAAATCATCTCCTCTAGGAATTGGTGTCAACACTTCCCTGGCTACTGCTAATTGTTACTCTATACTTATGTCACTTACAGACATCACCACAGTAAAATAGTTAGTAAATTACTTCACCTTCACACAGCAAACCAGCATCTTAAGAAAAACACAGTTTGTTGTACCTCGGCATTTAAGCAATGCACAAAATGTGCTGCTCACAAGCACGCATGAAAACATTCAGATGACAACTGCTTTTATTTGACAATCAAGTAGGAACAAAGTTCGGGGTTTTTTTCTGTTTGTTTTTCACATCTCAACCATTCAAATTGCTGAGTCTCTGATAGGAAACAGATTCAGAAACACTAAAATGTTTCCACTGAATTTTGTCACTTACTGATCCTTCAAGTTGCAAAGATTTCCTTTTAGCAAATGCTATTTACAGCTTTCTGACTACACGATAAAAAAGTTTAAATGCTACTTGCAAACACCACGTGTTAACAAATACTTTGTTTTGTTGAAAGGGAACTTTCAAAGCAATTTTCATATGTTCCTTTTCCTAAAAGGAACATAACTCCAGTGCCTCACAGGGGAGCATGTCACCAGGAGTGCAGGGAGAGCCATTGCCATTGGTGATGTGCCTGAGCAACCTGACACTCACACAGATTCCTTCATTAAATATAGCACAACTCTACAAACTTAAAAGATTTGCAGGTTCTATCATCTGATGGCCTTATCCCACAGAAATATGGAATGCTATTCTTTACTTCAAATCTTCCAAATATCAGTTAGAGATACTTTATTTTAAACAAGTTCAGGAAATTTAGGTTCCAGGCCACTACAAAACTCCTGTCCCTAATTTTAATTTTAATTAAATCAAGCATGGCCTCAGGAAGAATATTTTGCTCTTAAAATTCTGCTTCTAACTTTTCCCTCGAAATATTAGTATAAGGCCAAGTATGAAAGAGCAGTCATACGAAACTTACAAATAATTATGAGCAGAATGTATAATAAATTGTAATAATATTTGTATAATTCTTGTTATAATACTCATATAATAACTTTTTATTATTTGTTCTTTTAGAAATAAAAGTAGAAATAAAATGCAGTCTTAAACATTGTGATGTTCACTATTCAGACATGTAATCTTTATGCTGCACATCATTTCAGATCAAAAAATATTTCTCAATAACAAAGGACAAATCTAAATACTATTCATGTAGTTTCAACAGTAATTTCATAAGGCCAGACCATACCTACACAAAGGGATAAAAATGAATCGCGGTTTCAGAAACACAAGCTTCTGAAATAGTACTCCTACACTGTTAATCTCCAGGACTGAAGAAACCCACCTAGCCTTGACAAGCTTCATTCTCAAAAATGTCATTGTACCTAAACAAGAAACTAAAACAACTTTGTGGGAAACTAGCTTTTCTTTTTCATTGTGAAGGCAATGAAGTTGTTAGCACTAAGAGTCTCTTACTTTGTCTATGTTAAGGTAGAGCCAGTTCACTTTAAAGAGGAAAAAAAATCTTAAAATACATCACAGGCTTAGCCTGAATTCAGCAGTTGATGGCACTGTGTTAGAACCCCTTGTTAAGTTGCTACAGAGAGAGGCCAAACCACCACAGACCTCCCTGGGAGGGCCCTCAACCAAAACGGCTTTTCTTCCTTTACTCTAATTGCCCTTCCCTTAGAAAATAGAGACAGAGACCGAGACCTTGAGACTGTTTGGTCAAGTTGTATCATCTGTGACTACGAGAGACCACAAACTGTTCCCTTTATACAGCATCTTCGGTGTCAGGAATTCAGCATCACAACAGCAGCAACAGGTTTAAACTGCAGGGAGGAACTATTTGGGAAAGAGGTTCAGTGCTGTGTGCAGGTATGGTACCCAGAATAGAGAATAGAACCTTGTGCCAATAATGTCACAGAGATTCATTCAAATACCTTCTTGCTTTAAAAATGGGTAAAAAGCATATGTAAGAACAGATACTTCTTTCATTAAACTCTTGCTCTTAAAACCTTGTAAACTGAATGAATGCGTTTTAAGTTGTGTTATATTAGAAGGTCTTCATTACAATATTTAGAAATAATTCTTAGGTTCTTGCTGTCTTTCCTCCCTTGACTGGGCCTATGACAAACGGTTTCCTATGGTAATATAGAAAAAAAAGCTGGGAGAGACAGTAACTATTCCAAGTTGCCCTGCTAGAATTTGTTTCATTCTCACCACTGGTTTGAAAAGTTGCATTCATTCTTCATTTTAACTTTGTGTAGTGGTAGAAGCACTGGTATCAAACAGAAGTATAGACTTCCGTGCTAAAAATACCGTGATGACAATTTTGTTACAAAATAATTCCCATATTTTTTTAGCACTCAGCATATCTGAAATTTGGGGGTTGGATATCATTGTAGGTACCAATTGCCTGCTTTATAGAGATAGGATGATGTAACACAGCCTCTCCTGTTTTACTTGTACTAAAATCTAGGGCTTCGAATTATCATTATAATGTAGGAGATTTACTTATTTCAATATCTGAAAAATATTACTTTTTTCTTTTTCAAAATGAGTGTTATGATCACATAGAATTTTGCTATTGTACTCGAGGTAGTAAAAAAATAATAACAATAAAGAAACTGCATACCTGGAAAGCAAATGCTTATTAATATTGTTACCATTTTACAAGGTGAGGGAAAAAAATAAACCTATTTCAGCAGCTCAGAAACTCTTCAGTTTAACAAGGGATAATACTCTGATCCATAGACTTGACTCGCTGCAAAAATTGCAACTTTGGTAATCTCGTTGTAAGCCAAACAGTGACTATTAACTGAGATCCTCTGTGCTCCCAGGTAACCAGACAAGGAATTGAGACCATTCCTTAGGCAAGACACACATATGTAAGCCTTGGTCAGGGCTGTGACTACATTAATTTGCCTTAATTGCCCTCACCTGCCTCATCTTTTATCCCTCCCACTCTTTGAGAAACTCCCTTTAAACTCAGGCTGGGATGCTCAGTGTTGTTCTGACCCCTGTTGTAGCTTTACCCTGTTCAATTCTGACTCTGCTTTTAACTCCTGTACCACCCTTGGAAGGATCCTGGACCTAAACTGAAGCTGAGTTTTCTGGCTCTACTCCCAGGATGTTGGGCCTGGTTCACCATGTGCCCCTGCACAGAGCTGTCTGGGCTCTGTTATCAGCCCTGTTCAGCTGCCCTGAGCTGAGGGCACTGTCTGTCCCCTGGTCACCACTGACTCCTGGATTGTTCTCCCTCCTGGAGGAGTCCTGCTCTTGCTGCTTCCTGATGCTCTCCAGAAAACTGCAGGAATCTTCACTTTGAACCAGAGAAGCTGTTGTTGTGATCAATGTGCAAATGAAAAAAGACACAACTCCTTCAGTGGGTAGTTTTGAACACAAAAAGTGTTACAAGTATAGAAATTTGAGAGGCTGCCGTGGAAGAATTAGAGTACACTATAGGTCTCCGAGGAAACTGGAGTTTAGCTGTCAAGTAAGACACTTGCTCTCTCCTGCCAGCCAGGGTGCTGGTAAAGATTGTTACTGGGTTTTGTCTTCTGCTGTGTTCAGGATCTGCAGGTAAACTCTTGTTCCTCTCAAAATCCAGGATTTGCCTCAGTGTATTTTAACAAAAACATTTTTTCCTCCATGATGTGGGATACTGAAGGTGCCACTGCCTTTTCTCTGTTCCTAAAAGATATCCTAGAGCTCAATACATTCTTATTTCAACTCACAAGTCCTATTTCTACTTTTCTTTTTACTCCTGTGTCAAGTTAAATATGTTCCACATTGAAAGACACTGATAACACTGACAGAGTGTGCTCTGCTATTCTACCCAGCAAAAGCTTGGTCTCAAAATGAACCTTTCCCAAGCAGACAAAAGTGAAGGGCACTAACAGCAAATGAAAACATATAGTTCTGTTTATTAGGGCTGTTGGTTTGAATGCCAAATTCTCTATGCAGGATTAAGTGCAGTTTGTGTACAGCTGCAATATGTCATAGATACATTTGGGTCTTTGAATTTTAACATTCTCAGATCATTTTTTTTTCTGCCTTAGTCTTTAGTGCAGAAAGAAATCCGGATACTTTTAAAGTTCTTCCATTATGAAAATAATATTACTAAAATTAATGCAGTATTATTGAAAATTACATTTATTTTAAAATTGAATTATGAAACAATGGAAGTAAAAGAAATGCTAAAATTTTCAGATTTTATGTGCTTTCTTTGAATAAAAGCATTTTGTCTTTAATATCACTTCAGATACCTCTTTCCAATACAATGCTTTATCTTGTGACTGTTTAAAGTAGTGAAGTTTTCTAATGATTTTACTCATATACACCCAATTCCTCACAAGCAAAAAGAGTAGAAAACTTCACCACTGATTTAAAGCTTTATAAATTTTTTAAACAAAGAGGCAGCATCTCCTTCCATGTGCTTTAGAAACAATACATTAGTTCCACACCATGAAAGTAAGCGTTTCTGCCTGCTGTAAATAACTGATCTGTTTTATAAAATATGCTGCTCATTTATGGTCTGATGTAAATCCTAGTGAATCATAACAATATTTCCATTGATTTCTGGGGACTCTGGATATAGTCCTTAGGCAAAATAATATCTTATAATTTTGTTAAAGTAGCCATTTGGGAATCATGATATTCTGCATGTTAACATCAAGGATTCTTTCATACATATTCTGAGTAGGTTGGTTTCAGCTTTGTTTATTCAATAATATGAATAATGATCACATAGGAATTTATTTTGAGTGGTGATATTGAGAGATATATACTGAAAACTTTTATAAGAATACAAACAAAAAAGGACTGAAAAAATGAATTGGATGTTTCATACATGTAAACAATTCCTATGATCATCCTCTGGCCTGCCACCACTCCAGTCCAGCACGCTTTTATCAGTTAAGTTTTTGTGGGCGATTAATGTATTTTGAAAGTAAATGAAGATACTTATTAGTATCTTCAGTTCATGATCATTAACATATTAGTATCTTTAGTTAATGATCATTATTATTATTTGGCATTCAGATTGAGAATTCATTTATTCAAAGAAACATCTTGCATATTCTTTTTCTTAATATGTATCCTTGCCTTAGGATTTTTAGGCAAGAATAGTGGCTTGCTATGCTCTGTCTCATGTGTAGCTGGTTAAAAAATGGAGGCCTGTCTGCTGATAAGGACCTTACCAGAGTTACTTATGTCTTTGACACTTCCATGCTGTTTTACTGCATGGGCCTGTATTTGAAGTTAGCCTTGAAGACCACCCAGAAGTACCAGCTGGTGCAGAACTCTGCTACTCACATTCTTAGTAGAAAGGGGCTGCTATCACCATAAACCAAACTGTGCTCAGTGTTTTGCTCTGCCTATCTTTTGCTTGGTGCTACAGCAGTGTGCAAGTTGTACTTGGGAAGGCCAGAGAGCCTGGCAACCGATTACTTGAAGCTGCCTCTCCCTGCTGCTCCACCACGGCTGCTTCTCTCAAGTCCTTTGATAAAACCTCTAGGACCAGAGGCAAGCCACATTGAGTAAAAGATCAAACTCTTCCCTTCTGGCAGTTTGTCAGCACAAGAACTTGGTAGGGCATAGTGCACATTTGTTATGGCAGGTTTTTAATTACATCTTTGATACAGCAGTGATAGGATTCCATATGTGAGAGTAATGCAGCTTATGCACTGGTACATCAGAGTTGAAACAAATTTAGGTCAGATCCTCACCTGATGTAAATTAACTGTTTCACTGACTCAAAGGGAGCCCTGTGTATTTCACATAGCAGAGAATCTGATTCCTGGTGAAATTTTATTAAAACATCTATGTATAAAAATTACAATTATTTTATATAAATGCACTCTTCTCTCTCTCCTAATGCTGGAGCTCACAATGTTACTAAACTATGGGTGAACTTCTAGGAGAAGCACACCATGTGTTGACCTGTGTAAAACATATGAAACCTTGAAAACATTAGAAGGTTGTGGACTTTGGAACTGTGAACCTCAGCTGGAACTTCCTGCCGACTGCTTTCTTGGCTAGAAGGCATCAGGTCGAGTTTTGTGCTGCGTAGCGTGGGGCATGTCTGATCACAACTGACAGTCTGCTTTGAAAGCAGGCAGGAAGGATGAACACTTAATCTGCTCCATAATAAGGACTGTAAAAAGGTTTCTGACTAGGGGAAGCTAATAAAATAAAGCCCACATGGGTAAGATGATTTGTTTACAACACAATGTTCATAATTTAATATCCATCAATGAAAACAAATGTGTATGTGCGTGTGTGTGTGCGTCTGCAAATTTTGGGAAACTGGTCAGTTCAATTTCACTACAGTACAAGCATCATCAAAAATAACTTTAGATCCTAAGTAGAGTTCTGTACCCATATTTAACCATATGAATTGTGGGCTGTTTGTATTATGCACTTGCTTACATAAAGTAAGTACTAATTTAGTATCATCTAGATAAAATGTCTGCCACCCCACTGCAATCTGCTCCATGCAAAGCTTGGAGTCACACCACAGCCTCACACTCAGATCACGGGACTCAGCCTGGCTGACCACAGCTTCCATCATATTACTGATGCTGAGCTGTTGAGGACCTCTCTGCTATTTTCAGGCTACAGAATGATGTCAGAGAAGGAGACCTTTACTTTCAATCCATTAATAGACGTTCGTAGTTCTCCTCCCCCCTGTCTCTCTCTGCTCCACCTCCTTCCAATTATCTAACAGTCAAATATTGAGCCTCTTCCCTAGTCATGCTGAACAAAACAGTTTTTTTACCCGTTGCCTCCCAAAGACAACAGGCCTGTTGTCAGTGTAAGGTACTAAACAGCACAGATGGGAATGAGAGCTCTAAGTATTGTTCTCATGGGTTTCGGTATGTCCCAGTCTGTTGACCCTAATGTGCGCATCAAACTATCCTTAAAACAGTGGGTTCTATGAAAAAGTGATAGTGAATTAGGATCCTGGGAGAAGAGTAGAATAATAGGAATGAGTTTCAGCTACTATATTAAGTCCTGTTCTGAAATAAAAGTGGTGCTACGG
Source organism: Serilophus lunatus (assembly GCA_013399895.1). NCBI lineage: Eukaryota > Metazoa > Chordata > Aves > Passeriformes > Eurylaimidae > Serilophus > Serilophus lunatus. Next base: position 579,780 of record VXBA01004184.1, read on the forward strand.
GTGTGGGCCTTTTTCAGTTCATGCTCCCATAGGAGTGGGGGATAAACCTTATCACAGAAGGGAGTAGGGGCTCACAGCACTGTGCCAGTGGAGAGAATGGGGGACACAACACTGCCTTGCTCTGACCTGCCCTTGGTATTTGAAGCCCTGGCTCCTTTGCACAGTGCGTTCTGCAGCCAAAGATCCACAGGGGATAAAATGTAACTGACATAGTTTTCTGTCTTTCCTCTCTGGATGTCCTAATCTGGATATGGTTGGAGGGATCTGGCTGTTTTTGCCTCCACCACATTATCAAATATGGGAATTAGGGTTGGCATCTGAACCTCAACTGTTTTTGAAGGACTAACCTCAGTCTTCAGTAGAAGACCGAAAGGGATCAAACACCTGATGCGTGTTGGTGTATAGCTGGAAGAGCCAGCATACAAAAGTGAAGGACACGTGTGACAAGACAGGGCGACAAAGGAAACAGAATGTCCACACTGTCAGACTCATCCTCTCATTCTTCATATGTGAGTTCAGCCCATGATTTGAATGCTCAAAAATTATCCTGAGATTTTAGCCCAAGGGAAGAAAATGACAAAGCATTGTCCCAAAAAGGAAATGTTCAAGTCTTACAAATACTTTAGACCTGTTTATCCAACAGAATCTTCAGGTTTTCTGTGTGTTTTCCAAAGAGTATTTTCATTTCATGCTTCCATTTTCTATATCACATCCAGAGAGAAAACAACTGAAAATTATCTAGAAGGATCAACAGTATATTGCAGTCGAGAAATAATCCACTTTTCATGCTCCAGTCTCCACCAAGATCCCCCGGGTTTGCATTGATAGCCAGTTTGTGAGGCCTCATGATGCTGTTACCATGAGCATGAGGAATCAGTGACAGAAGTCCATGATGTAATGTTATTTATTAAAGAAATAACAATATTCTCACCTCTCTGAATTAATAAAAAATGAACGCACATTCCTTTTAAAGAAATCTTTCCATCTGTCACTCCCATAAGCTCCATGTCCTGGTGTACTGAACCAGGGAGGTGAATGGAGTGACCAGAAAGAAAAATGAACAGTTCAGAAATTGTTTCAGTAAAATGGATTCGTATGTGTTTGGGTGGAACAAGGATTTGGGAGAACAGAAATGTTATTGCAGGGATCTGTGTTAATCAAAGCTATTGTGATATGATATACAGGAAACCACCACAGATTTACAGCTGTATTCATGGGGCTAATTTTACTGACCTCTTTCTAGAATTACCTGGCTCTGTGCAGATGTCTTAAAAATCTTAAGTGCTGATATTGCACAAACTTTTGCACATATTTAACTTACCACCTATCGTAAACAGTTCTACTGAACTCAGACTAGTTGCATTACTGGTGATAAGCAGCTGTGTAACAATTTACAAGTGTGTGATTTCTGCCCAAAATAGGTGATCTTTAACATTCAGTTTTACACAACATGGTATGAACATGTAGCAACCAGTCCTCTGTAAGTCACATGAAATTTAAAAAGAAAGCATCCACTTCAGGGTATTCTGTAGGGCTAAGAATTTATACCAACCCTGCAACAGGTTGAAAACATGCTCTCAAAAAGTACCAATTCTATTATATTTTATAAATATTTTTCATAGCTTCTGTAGGCATCTATTTTTTGCAAGAATGCTAATCTACACTTCTGTTAGATTTTAATGCCATTCTTAATCAAAAGGCTACGACTTTACATGCACCACTATTTTTAGTGATACAATTCACACTGTTAGTCTCCATGTGCTTTCAAACATAAGGAAACAAAAGGATAGATACATTTTTGCCCAAAGTTTCATTACAACTTTTCTTAAAAATGGATTTCTCCAACTGAACTAGTCCTTCAAGGAAACAAACAAACAAACAGTAATGTTCAAAATAAGGATTTAATTGTATAATACATATTCCACAGCAATAATTTTTAGGTACATCTGATTAATGAAGGAAAACATTTTTCACCTGTCCAAAACATTGCTTTATAAGGCATTTGTCATCCATTTCCTCCAAATGAAAAACCTGATCCAACTGCTATTGAATCAGTGGCAGATGTCCCATTGAACGGCATTTGGTTAAGTCTTTAATGTGTGTGAGCAGTTCCATAAGAGGGCAGAAGAGACAGTAAAATACATTTACCCAAAACATCTGCGAATTTTACTGAGATCATGGCTGAAGGAGTGCAATTTTCCAAAAGTACAAATAATACACCAAGTAATTTTAAAGTTGTAGTTTGACATGTATAATTCACACTGATACTAACTGATACAAACAAATTTTTCAGCTTTCACAACTTCAAGACAAAGACATCACCAGAAAGGAAACATTCCGGGACTATGAGGGAAAAAAGTGTCTTCAAACAGATGGACCAATGAACACCATGTAAGTCAGCATGCAGAAGGGAAGGGATAACCACCTATATTAAATAAATGGGACTTCTTCTCTGTCCTCATTTAACTACAGGCTATCAACCTAATATTTGGCCAATAAACAGGACAAAATGATTATTCATCAGACTATAAAAACTCTCACATGGATGTCATGCTCTTAAGAGAATGCGTCTTATTTCACAGCTGGTCAGTTCAAGGAGCAAGACCAAAAAAGTCTTATCCCAGGGTCCTCAGAAGACTTAAGTATTTTTTCTCACTATTTGCAATAACCACCAAATTGGCTTTTTAGTGGAAAAATTCTCTAGTGATTTACATCTAGAAAATCACATTAAATGAATAATACCATAACTATTATCAATACCAGTAGTATTAGAAATAATATGGTAATAAGGTAATAAATAAATAAAAGCATATTTGTGTAAAATTTGATCCTATGTATCTAAAAACCGGTAATGAAACACCCTTTCATTTAAAATAGAATGCACTGTAAGATTGCTATGCTGAATAAAACAAGGTGTTGCTGAAGTCATGCTGATATATTGGTTTAAATGTGTGTTTACTTATCCCCAACGATGATATACAAAAAGAAGCACAGAATAAAAGGGGTCTAATTCCTCTGTGGCATAATACAAGTGAAGGAAGGAGGTATAAAGGATTAAATGAGATAAAAACATTACCTGCAAGCAGCAACACTAGTCAATGTAGAAGAGATGAGGGCTAAAACGGGGAATGTCTTTGCCCCTAGATTAAAGGCTGTATACTTTTGGTCTGTAGGAAGGAAACAGGAGAAAGAGTCAGTCTTCATCTTAAACACTATCTCAGACAGGAAACAGCCTCTACAAAAAAGTTAAGGAACCTCTCATCAAAGCTTAGCTGAAGACATAAAATAAATAAATAAAAAGTCATTCCTTTGCTAGGAACTCTGTGAAAGGGCACTAAGCTCTTGCAGCAAGGCCTCTGCTTGCTTTGTTCTTGAAAGGGCTAAAACTGTCCTGATCAGTCCCCAGGGACAGGTTGGATGCAGTCTCATGTATTTGAAATGTTTAAAATGGCATTTTGTTCCTACAAGCGGATCCCAGATTGCCAAACGTGTTCCTGCTGTGCTTCCATCTCCTCATTACAAGAGGGGGTCATGCTGATCCTCCACAGATACAGACACACAAGTCCTTGCCCTTAAGGTCAGAGGGAAAAGAAGAAGGTCCAGCCAGCTCCTTGCCTTGCCTCCTGTGATGTTGGGCCATAAAGAACAGCTGGAGCTCAAAACCAAAGTATATCAGCATCCTTGAGGAAGATGCAACCTATACCATTATAAAGATGCTTTGCTAGTATAACTTTTCCAGTGCTGCGAATTGAATGACCTATACCTAACAAACTGCTTTTAGTTTTCTTGTCAGCACTGCTTTGTTGAGGGGTGGTTTCGTGTTTTGCTCTGATTATGCACTTAAGTGACAGTTCAACTCAAGCAGAGTCACAGCACTCACCCGTCAAACATGTTTTCTTCTGATGGATTAACCATCAAATATATACCATGGTATAAGGAAATGAAACCTTAAATCATATATCCTCCAGCCAGATTCAGCCTTCATGCTGTCACAATGGAACAGCTGTCTGGGATAGGATCAACTTCTTCAAGTCAAAGTAACTTCCAAGAGTTACCTCTGAATTCCTCCAACCTGAACAAATAACTAGTGCTTGTATTCTGAAGATCACCATTGTAATAGAACCTTTGTTACTTATATTCTATGCATAATGAATAAATTACACATATGACAAATTTTAGGTGATATTCCTCCAACACAGATTTCTCATGTTATTTAACTAGGCATGACCCCCAAATTTTCACCTATGGCATTTACTAATCTAACCCTTGAGTCCCAGTAGTATCTTAATATCATACATTCCTATTATGTAAAACACACCTAAAGAGCTCAAATTTTTTTTGCTCCAGGTCATATCTTTTCCCTAATATATACTGATCAGGTGAAAACATATTAGAGAAGATAATTCTCTGGATTAAATATTATAAAATAAGTAATCAAAATGTTTTCAAGAATAATTGGTAAGAGAAGAATAAAAGTTGAAAGTGAGGCAATGCAAAGTCTGTAACAGCCCAACAGTAAAGTTAAATATAGAAATCCTGAGCAAAGTTCCCAGGAGATAATGACCTTTGATTCCTGTGATTTATCAATATAATAAGTCTTTAATGGAATTATCACAGAAGACATAAATTTTCCCCACTGGCTCACAAAGCCACAGCATTAAATACAGCAATTACACTGGCAAGGCCCCAGCCTGTGTGATCTTCTCTTCCAAATGGCAACAGTGATGATTCACTGCATGCTCAAAGCCAGTTTATGCCTCATACACTTAAGAAAATCAACCACAGGTTCTTGGGACCAAATGGGTCTTTTTGTTCCTAATATCTTGAAGACTCTTCACAGAATTCTCTGAGGCACCTTAATGCTGTGGCTGCCCTTACCTGAGTTTAGATTTTCTCTAAAGAATTACAAAGAAATAATAGATGCTACTGGGAAGTTCTATAACTTTTTATTAGACAAAAACCTCTTTGCTGGTCCTTACAGAGATAAGCACATCCACCATGTGAGACTCAGATCTCCTCCTGTCTCTGTCCAGAACATCCTCAGAGGAAGTTTCTGTGGCCGTTACCACACGGCTCATTTGCTCTGCTGTGGAGCTCCATGTATCTGGCTCACACAGCTGTAACCTGTGCAGGGACACTGTGACTGGAAGCTTATTAATATCACGGAGAAATAACTTTCTTCCTGTTTATTCATCTTGTTTATTCACTTTGTTATTAATATTCACCTTGTTATTATTGTAAAGATACACAGCAAAAGACCAAACCAACAGAAGTTTGCATGCAGAATGTGTTAAACCAGACCTTTTTTCACATTGTTTGATAATCTGTAGTGCCTATGCTAAAGTTTCTGTGAAGATGGAAAATATTTTACTGTAGAATGTGATCCTTTGAGACAGTCTTAATTTCTCATCTTTCCTAGGTTGGGAACTTTAATGTTTTTGCATTTTCTCTGCTCATAGACTCCAGTTTAAGCATCAGAAGCCTTGTGAGCTTGGTTAGAGTCAGTCCCCCAAGCATCTAAGAATACTCTATGATGTGATCAATTCATTGCCATGTTTTGTTTTCTCCTTCCCAGCCTTTCTTATTTTACCTCTATAAAGCTGAACAGGATAGCGTCATCTAGGTAAAGTGAGACGCATATTGTATTTACTAAAAAAAAATGTAAAGCTCCAAACCTGCGGACATTTTAATTTCCTCACTAATAAATAGAATTTAAAATTCCATTATATAGGTGAAAATATTTAAAAAAACCCCAACGAACAGATAAAATGACAGGATCCTACACAGTTTCTAGGTCTGCACAACCTAATTTTTATTTAACTACGAAAGGAAAGGAATCAAGAGGGTTCAAGAAAGCAATCCTCCTTTGAAGAAGAAGCTGAAAGAGGGACAACTTTAAAGGAAAGAGCAGAAGGAATGATTTCCCAGATATAAAAGAAATGATGTTATCTCTTCTACACTTTAAAAGCACAGAGAGAAAAAGAAGCTTTCAGTACTCTTGGGAGGTCTGGCAGATTTACATTTCTGGCTTCGATGAGATTTTAACTTCCCAGTAACACACTGATATTGGATAGACCAAAACCACACAGAACTATTTTGTTTCCTCCAATATTAAATGGCATGTGAGAATGGAAAGTAATCATAATGGCAGAAGTTAGTTGCCTAAAACATTCACACCAGATGACCACATTTAAATGTACTCCAGCTTTTTTCTTTTCATGTTCAGAGGCAGTATGTATTGCACAAGATAGAAACACAGTGTAATTAAATACAAGTATATTTTAGCTTCTAAAAATAGATATTCCTCTTATTTCTCATCATCCTCTATAATGTTTGTCAGTTATTTCTCTGACTACCTGGTAGCTACAAAACCCTGTGCTGTTGTCTGGGTATTTGTGCAGTAATAAGAAATCGAGCCATCACAGATAGGAGATGCTGAATTTGGCCTATGCAGAAAAAATATAGAAATAGAACAAAAGTAAATTAAAACACATGTATTTCACAACATCTGAAGATGCCCATAAAGCAAATATAGCTGGTTTTTATGTCTAGATAAACTGAGTGCATCAGTTTAATAACCTGAAATTGCTTGGCAGAATTTACTCAAGGAGTTGAAGACAGTTCAAATGATTCTTACTCTCAACGCAGCTCTTAGAGCAAGTGTATAGTCCAGCTAAGTATTATCCTTGGATTACTGAACTGTAGGATGTGTGAAAACTGCAGTTTAGAGTCACATTGGGAAATAATTCCTGTCTATATTTTGTCTCACAAACATAAAGTGATGCTGCCAAGTTTTATTTACTGATTTGCATCCAGTCAAGAGGTTATCTTGAAAGTTATAATAAGAGACTCGAAACCAAGCATAGTTAAGGGATCTTTTGTGTTTCCAGCATTTCAAATATGTTCTGTAATTTTTTCCAGTCACACTGCACAAAGGACTCTGATATTCTTCTGCAACTTAATAGGATTTAAACATAATAGGATTTCAAAGATAAAGTTCATTTAATTGTGTCTGTGTCAGAAATCTTTTAAAACACTCTTATGGAGAGTAAACAAGGTCTTGTGGAATATACATGCTCTGACTTATTTCTATTATAGCTCCTTATTACTCCAATACATGGGCTTTGTTCACTAATTTTTCTTGGGTCACTTCTTGATATTATTAATACAGAAGTACACATTTCCTTCATAACTTTCACCAAGCTCTTACTTGGAAGGAATACATAGATATACATACTAAAAGAGGATGTTTAGTCTTTCTTTAAGAACTCATATCCATACTTAGTCACCTAAAAGCAGGGTAGACTTCAACAAGCTCTCCAAGACTGTTTTTAAGCTCTGAGTATCTTCAAATGTGATTTGGCAGTGTCTCAGAAAATAGCAGAGTCAGTACAACCACAGAAGTTGTTTGCATTTATTTTCTCCTTTTTTTCCAAAACAGCTTCCACATTGATAGCTCTTTTCCTACTCAGTCCTTGCATCTGTATTAAAAATTATGGGACCAGATAAGACTATGGACTTTATTTCAGTGTATCATAACGGTTCTGTATTTAATTTACTTTGATAATTTTGACAAGACACAAGATACCACATGAGTAGTATCATGGAACCATAATGTAACTCCTGGAGATTATCACTGTAAATAATATACACAAATTTTAAATGCTGTACAACTGCCAGCGGAATGAAGTTGAGGAACGAGACTGAAATTTCTTATTATTTATATAAACCCTATCTTATGCACAAGTGATTAATTCTATTGATTACCCAGTAGTGTACATGACAGCTTAATCAAATCTGCTCAGATCAGAGGGGAGAGTTTGAATCAGCTGCAATCCCCTTGATATCCTATGCCTTTAGCTCAAGAAGTATCTTGCATAAGATACAAAAGATAAATATATACTTACTGTGTTCTTATCCTTTTCTCTGGGATCCCTGTAGTATTTAAGACAGAAAAGTGGCTGACTGGACTTTTGATTTCACAGCTGATCTAATAATTCATCTGGGAGATGACACAAGCAGTCAGCACAAGTTAAAGAAGTGAGAATACTTTTCACAGGTTTGTGAAAAGTTCTGTGGCATTGCCACTTTGCTGCTTCTTTGAGTTAAATAACTCCTTTTTACCTACACCTCCAACAATTTAGACATGAATGAATGCAGAAAACTTTGTAAACATTTGTTCCCCTGATGTTCTGAGCAAAGGCTGTGTGGATTCTCTGCACTACCTGTTCTCTTTCCCCTCTTCAGCACACTGGGAAAAAGATCATTTACTATACTACACTAATAAGCAACTCTTCACTTTGGAAGAGTGGAGAAACTACAGCACAGAAAATAAGGTTTGGACAAAGGAAGTTTTCATCAACCTGTTACTGAAAAGTCATTCAAAAGCTCAAGCATTTCTGATTCCCATCTTTTTCTGAGCTCTTGGACAACAGCAGAGCCCTGTTTCTCTACATTCTCTGCAGCAGCACACGTAAAAGTCTTTTTCCTTTAGAAGGCTACTCCTACTAGACACTCTGTAAAAGGACGTGCAGTTCCAGCAATCTGGTGTGTCAAGTTGTCTGAATGTTGTTATTGTCATTTCATGAGTATGAACGTCATAATGGCCATACAGGGTAACGCTATGCCACCTCTACTGAACCCTCTAGTAATTCTTTACTAATCATTGATACAGGGGAGGAGGTATTACTAAATCATTTAGAATGTAGCCTGTGTAAGGAGACCACAGTATGTCTTAGGAATTTTGTAAATAGCTGAGTAACTAATGGAGGTGAGTACATCCTTGTCTGGGGCATCAGCCAATGAATGGGAAGAGTTGGCTTCCACATCCTGGTCCAACATTGACTTGCAGTGTGAACTTGGAAGAGTCATGTAGACTCTTGATGCTTTTCTTTAATGGGGAGGATGTTCATTTGTTTAGGATTGCAAGGATGTGTACAACAAAGCCTCAGCTATCTCCACAATGTAGGCCAATATATATTTAAGATGAGAGTTTCTTAGCCGAAGCCTATTAATATACAGCACACAATCTTCCAAGAAACACTCGCAAATCCATCAATCAGCCTGAAAAGACATGTGCTTCATTTGGGGCCAAAAAGAGTCATTTTGTGTGCATGTGTGAATAAGGCTGACTCACACAAGCAGTTTTGAGTTTCCAGAGCTTGGAATAGTTTGTAGTTTTCCTTAGTTTGAAAATGGCTTTACTCTTTATGCAATCACAAAAATGAAGTGGATTAAATTTAGTCTTTAAATATTGATCTCCTTAAAAGATATCTTTACTTGGTTGAACTTATTTTTCAGTCTGCTGATGACCCCTTTGAGTGTTAATATGATGAAACATAATGACAGTTCTAGATTTTTCTGTCACCTGATTTCTTTTGCCCCTGCATCATTCCCTACATGTTCTCCAGCTGATGCAAAGTACAGAGAGCCTAGAGACAACATCGGTTCTCTTTCATCCATCTGTGTCATCCCACACAGTTCCAGGCTTCCTCCTGAACAATGGAAGGGTCCAATGGGAAAAACAGTACAGACTCCTCCTCTGGAGATACTAAAAACCTGTCTGCATAGGTCACTGTGCAGCCTGTTCTAGGTGAACCTGCTTTAGCAGGGTGTTGGACTAGATGATCTCCAGAGGTCCCTTCCAATTCCAGTTATTCTGTGATCCTGTGAAAATAATAGAGGCAAGCCTAATCCTGACATTCCCTTCCTCTTGAATGCTGGAATGACCAAACCCCCATTCTTCTAACTCTACTGGTTTGGGCTTAGTAAGGATGTTCAATTCCTTGATAGCAGGTGATAGAAAATGCAACTGAAGACAGACAGTTTGTGAACAGCTGCAGAAGCTGAATGTCAGCCCCCTGTCAGCTTTAATTAAATTCTGGAATTACCTGAGTTCAGCCAGCTTGAAGTCATCTGTTTTACCTCTCCTATGAAATTACTGTCTTTGAAATACCTGCTGTGGAGAGATTCTACATTCTCTGTGGAACCAGTTTCAGGGCTGTTTAGCTTGTGACTGGAAAACATTTCAAACTCTCCATGTATAGTGGTATCATGTATGGTGCTATTTGAGGTCAATTGGCTATTGGATCCATGTAAGGGCACATTGGGTAGAATGTTTGTTTGCCTTTTTATGCTTTGCCAGTGACTTCCATTCTTTCCCTGTCATTCCTCAGCAGTGAGGAATTTTTGGATGAAGGCAAAACACCAGAGTATCCAGAGACACTCAATAACCGTGCAGCATCCAAGAAGAAAAATAGAAATATTTGAATAACAGAATTAAATGAAATACCTATTTTGCCTGGCAGGGTAAGGAAAAGGAAAGAAATGTCATCTCTGGTGTAGGATAAAGAGGAGAATTCTCGATATACTCGAATTTTAGATTTCTCCTCATCACGCTGGTACATACATAAATCACTGTGGTTATTAACTGGTGTTTTTTTATAGGATTGATTGAATTGTATAAAGTCTGTGCCTTAGTTCATATATTGTAAAAATTTTGCTTTTTGTTGGATTAAATTCAAAAGTGTTTCCCACTTAAGGAATGTCTTCAGGAGGAGATAAAACTTAAGTTAATACTATTATAATGAATATTTTACTATCATAATGAATATTACTTTTGACAAGTCTCATTTCTGGCTGAGCAACCTTGCTGAGTCACATGTAGGAGCGACAATGCAGCTTGAAAGTCTGCATTCAATCCAGTGGGGCTGACTATGGCCCAAACTGTTGGGATAGTTGTAGTTACTCTACTGGTCAGGCACAATAAGCCACTGATTCTGTTTACTGAATGCTCTCTAGGGGCTCTGTATCTGTGCAGGGCCTCTGTCTGTCTATATCCATTACTCAGTCCTTACTTGCAGGATTTCTGTTGTACTGTTGAAATAGTTAGAGATTGAGTATGGTGAGAAAAAACCTGTCTGGACCCTGAAGGGATCTGTCTGTACCTAACAGCTCATCAGCCTAAGTTGTTGAACAAATCCTGAAGTCCTTCGGAGCAGGTACTAAGTTTAAGAGATGTCTTTGTGCTAAGCAGGGATGTTATTTTCTTCAGAAAAGTTTAATTATTGATAAGAATGATAATGATATCCTAAAGCCAACAGTTTCAGGGTAAACTCTGATTCATGTGCAGTATATGCATTGAGTGAAATGAAAATTGCATAAATATTTATATTAGTTAATTGTGTTTATGTTAAAAGTTACAGTGTTTGTTTAACGTCTTTGCAAAATCTGTAAACTTGGCTTCTGGATAAAGGCCTACACAATACTGTTTAGGGTTACAGCCACGTGTTTCTGTCACTCACTTGGAGCACTCCTGCAGCAAACCCAGGCCTGCTTTATTCTCAGGTATCCAGCAAAGTTAACACTGGCTCTGCCTGAAATAGCCGCTGAAACACCTTACACACTGACACAGAAAATACAGACATGGGGGCAGCTTTCCCTCTCAGTGACTGGGAGCAAGATTTGGGATTTTGAACTTTAGGGTCTTTTATTCTGCTTTTTCTTCTGTACTTTCCCAAAAGGCTTTTTTTTTCTATTTAAATGGAACAGAGACCTTAAACAGAAACATTATTTTTCTCTGATTCATGAATTCTCTCTTTGGGCTCAGCTCTGGAAAAAAAAAAGGCCAGCTCTAACACAGGTGCTGAAGCAAATTTTAAATCAGAGTTAGAGAGACATGAGCCAGTTCATACCATAAGAGAATTTAACCATTCATGTGGGGTACAGAAACTATTTGGATACCAGTGTTCCCTGTAAACTTCCATTGAAACCCTGGATTTAAAGTGAGCTGGCTCAGACACCTTCCCTGAAGTTGGTGCCACAAGCAACAAACAGCTTCTTCTCAGACTTGTAGAAATATCTAGCCCTGAATAGATTGTAGTCCTACCTTAAGAATAACCACTTCCTTTTTAACTTAAATTTTAATTGTGTGTAGTTCTCATGAAAAAGAGATAGTAAAAATATTTCATAAGATCAGTTGTTCTCACACAACAACTTCTGCCCGGACCTTCTAGATTCTGTTTCTTGGTAATATCCACCATTAAAATATTAAAAATCTCTGCTTCGAATTAACTAAAGACATTTTATCAATCCCAGAAATGTTAAGCTTTATCATCATGAATGTCACAGTAAAAGTACCTTTTTGCAAAGCAAAGGGTGAAAGCCAGCACTGGGTAGACTTTGGTTTCAAGTGAAAAGTTTCTACATTATTCTGGAGCATGAGATCAGTATGTACTGACTTCTACAGCAGAGCAGGTTTCTGCTCAGTTCTTGGCTGCAGCCGAGCATCTAAGCTCGTGTTTAGCATTGAGCAGCCAGTTCAGTGCTAAAATAAACCTGCTCTTAAGAGCAAGTCTGAAGGACTACTGCCTTTTTCTGTGTCCTCAAATCTTGCTGACACCAACTAAATCTTGTCTGAATGAATAACTGCCGAGTCCTGCAGTTGGTCTCAAGGAGAATTTGATGTGAATGTGCAAAGCTGAAACACGTTCTGGATTACAAGTCCATATTCTTTTTCTATCTATTTTTTCACAAGAGTTTAAATGTGAGAACATGCTGACATTGTTGAGGCTTGTCCTTAACATGCAAGATAAATTCTAAATTCATTCTATCAGTTGTTTGTTAATAAGAAATGTAAACAAGTAGGATCGTTTTGTGATGTCCTCGAACAGGATCTGCTGGTAACAGTGATAGGGTGCCTGGGATCTACATTGTTGGTAAATCACAAATATTTTCTCACCAGACTTTTCCACTTTCAGTTAAACTTATTATTGATTATGAAAGCTGATTTAAATTGGACTTCAGTGCCACTGACATTTAATCTTGTTTTTACCCATAACAGAATACCTTGAAAAAATAGTATTCAAAGTCTCATATCTATTGGCATTTGGACTGACCAGACTGTGCTTAGAGCTAAAAAGTTATTTATACCAAAACTGGTACAAAGAGCCAAGGAGAGACTGTTTTTCAGTTCAGTGTTGGAGCACCAAGATTCAAGTTTAGAAAGTCAACTAAGATAACAGGGATCAATGTTTTAATGCTTGAATATATTTTCAAGTTTCAGGTTTCTAAGCACAGACACAGACCCAAAGAAACTTATACAAGTATTTTGGTTTCTTCCATGAGCTTCCAAATACTTCTGAAAAATCCCTTTATAGATAAATGTTAAAGATTAATCACTGGTGATTTCTCTGAATAAAAAACATAGGGGCTCAAATTCTACACATCACTCACAATTTGTCCAGTGCACACCATTATTTTGAGTGCCCTCTCAAAAGTTTACTTAGTTCCATCCTTCCAGCAGTTCTGTAAAATCATGGCTGCACAGAGCACTTAAATATTTCATGATAGATCATGAATTTCAATTGCTGACTGGATACATGTGCTATAAACAGATAATATAATATCCAATCTTTAAGGTTCACAATCCCTGTCAGCATTACACCAAGAAATGCTTTATTAGGAAGGTTAAAGTTATGCTCACCTTGGCTGCTACAAAAAAAAATCGAGAATGCTGATTTCAAAAGGCATATCTTGGATGGTTGTCTCTAAAAGGATGCTTAGTAAGGCAGATGTTTTTCATCCACTTCTGAGTTCACAGTAAAACACACTCACTGTCCACATGTTCCCTGTAACCCTAATCATTTACATGCAGCCCTAAAAAGGGGTGCTACAGCCAAATTGAGCCAAATTCCATCTTATTGACACAACCCACTTCAGCTGTTACTAAGGCAAAAATGTTAATATGCTGTAATTAATGTGGTCTGAGTCTCAAGAATGTCATTAAAGTAGGTTTCCCCCTCTTCTAAACACTGTAGTAGAGTGCAAAAAGAAGAGCAAAATTAGAATCAAATGCAGTGAAAACATGAAAACCAGTCTCACACACATCAATAATTATATTAGTATATTATAAAGCCACACAAATATGCTAAGAGAAGAACTTGGCTTTCTGCTCTCTATGCCAAATATATGATGTTGGTAGGAGAAAACCTCTATTGACAAAGTTAAGTATAGACTATCAGAATTGAAAGATAAAGTACTTCAAAATTAAAAGATAACTATTAAATTAAAAGATAAAGTCTAAATGCCTGCATAAAACCAGATTGATTGTCAGAGCCAAAAAATATGCAACACTTTTGCTGAAATTCTTCATGTAAAGCCCTAAAAGATTTTTCAAACAGCTTTTCTTCTACTTGTTGGGAAAACAGAATGCAATAATAATACTTGCAAAATTCAGGGAGTTTGAAGTGTCTTGCACATCAGAACTGAACTCCACATCTGTCTGTGAGAAGAATATTGCAGCTGCCTTAGAAAAGTCACATTCTGGTGCAATACAAACGATTTGTGCTAAAAAAATAGAAATTAAATTTCTCATTTATGATGAACCAAATCCTAATTATAGAGGGGTAAGAAAACACCCCTAAACCACCTCCTTCCTCTTCATTCTATAGCTATCATCTTACATTAAGGAAATATGCACAGAGGATAATTTTTTCTCCTCTTTTTCAGAGGCCTGAAATAGCAAAAACATTAGTGTAGAACAAGAGGCAGTGCCTTGCTTTACTGTCCTCTCCCTTGTGCACATGCATATGCACTGGACAATTTGTGTTGGTATAAACACAAAGGAAATCCTCAGTGGACCGGAGAACATTTAGTGTTGGGGAAACCTATTGATTGTCTTTAGCAAGTGGAATTAAAGGGAGCTGGTTTTCTTAAATGCTCTTGGGCAACTAAGGCCCAAACCTTTAAGAGAGTTCAACTCTATTTTTGTCATCAAAACACAGAATATCTTGAGTTGGAAGGGACCCACAAGGATAATCGAAGTCCTATTCCTGGCCCTGCACAGGACAGCCCCAAGAATCCCACCATGTGCCTGAGAGCATTGTCCAAGGTCTCCACAGAAGCCATGTATTCAGTATTGCTCAGTGGCAGCTGAAGCACTGAAATTATTGCATCTGATCAAATGCACCACTGCAGCATGGAAAAAAGATTTGGACTCCCCTTACATGGGAGGCATTTGCTATCATGACTACAACTCACAGGACCTATTGCCATCACTGTTACTATTGAACACAGTGTTTTTATCAACTGAGTTGTGTTCTCAGACTCTCAAAAAAATACCTTCCATGTAAAATAATTTACAGAAAACAAAATCTTGACAAATGATCAAAGGGCATAACTGTTTTTAAAATCCTTCTCATAAAACAAAAGACTGGTTTTGGAAGGCCCAGAAGCATGGACTGAAAGTGTGGTTCAGTTTCAACAGGATTGCCACAGGGACACAGCTCCCGACCAGTGCAGACAGACAGAGCCCTCAGCCCACAAATGTTCCCACAGATGTTCTCCCAAGCTGCCAGCCTTAGGGAGAACAGCCAGAACTGATCTGTGTTTCTGATAGCAGGTGCTTTAAGGTGCTTGTGCTAATCAAGAGGAGCAAGCTGGCTATTAGTTAATTGCATTAAAGAAGCATGAGAAGACCTGAGCTGAAGGATATAAAGAAAAACAAAGAAAAATAGAAAAAGAGGGTGATAAGAGACTTTTGCTAATCATAAACTAAGAAGCTAATTATGAAGAAGGGATGAGTCCTTGACAAGAGATCTGATAATTACTGAAATTCAGGGCAAAACTTTTGAAAAGAGAAATAAGAAAATCCAGAAATGAACATTTGCCAAATAAAGAAATTCACGCTGTCCAAGAATGGAGTTTATGGAAGCAGCCAGCTCTGATATAGGATCTCCTAAACAGAATTCAAAATACTGTAAAAAAAGAGACAGAATATAGAGAGAGCTCACAAAAACTAACCCAAACATGTCAACAATATTGCAGCAGCCATCTCAAATGAAGGCAGTGCCTGACAGTAGGAAAAAAAGATTGAAGAAATTCAGTGGATTATATCACTTTGGTAATGGTTCTCAGCAGCAGTAGAGAGTGAGCTACTGAGGTAGAAAGGAAAAACTGTTTCTTTGGAGTAATGGCCAACAATGTCAATGACTGAGACATCACCTCAGAAGCACAAAAAACATTCTTTCCATTTAACAGGATATCAGAGATTATAGCTGTGTTTCATCAGAAAAGAGACAATGCAAGTATAACTATATAGAAATAAAAGGCTATAAAAATAAATACAGTGATACTATTTTTAGAGATAAATAAAGATAAAAAAGCAACATCCAGTGCATACCCTTGTGTACATTCAGTCTTTTCTTTGGGAGACATCATACACTTTTCCATGTCATGTTAGCTATGTTCAGTACCAGAAATGAGACACTTGAAAATACACTCTAAATTCAAAAGGCCTAAAATATAGTTTAACAGGGCAGAGGGTAACAGAAGTGTGAGATCAGTCATCCCCTCATGTAGGTAGGGCAGGTGGAAAATGGTGCCAAAATAACTGCCTAAATAGAGCAATAAATAGATCAGATGATATCCTACATATGGTCCTATCAAATTATAAGTAGGAGCAGTGTGATATTGCCCAACACCAGCTCATGCTTTGTTCAGGAAGGAAAGTTAGAACCAAAATGGCAGCCTGAATGAAAAAGACACCAAAATCATTAAGGACTGCCAACCCAGAGTTAAGAGGGAAAACAGAAATAGTCCATGTGATTTGGGATTCTGAGACACTCCACCATATTTTGTAAATGTTTTTCTACTTCCCTCTGGCTACAAACAGGCTACCAATGGAGATGTTAACCTAAGAATTTGCTCACATAGGTCTGTTAGTCCTGAAGACCAACTACAATGGAGAAAAAGCTCGCACAAATGCCAGAAAAGAGAAGACTGAAAAGGGCAGGAAGCACGATGCAAATTCCGAAGCTTGAGATAACAGGGCATGAGGACAAGAAACAACCAGATCAGCAGGACTTAAGTCTGCTGGTACTGGTGTTCCACATGAGCTCTTGTCTGAAGAATTGCTCAGTGCATCTCAAACACTAAATGGACTCTTAGTGAACTGTAAGTGTTCTGAATTCTACCTTGTATTATTTTTATTAACACTTAAATTTGGCATTGAATGTGGTACCGGACCACAGGTACATTAAAGGCTGGGTTTTCCACGCACCAAATCCAGGCAGGTTGCACAGTGAAAAGGAACAAGGTGCAGAATAAAATGTATCATCTCTTAAAATATGTAAACGAGTTTAAGCATAGCAGACCTTATAAAGTAAAGTTGGGATAAGAGGAAGGATAATGTGAATGGCCACTCCAGTAGCGGCAGTGGCTATGGAGATCCATGACAAGGCTGCTCAGACACAGTCTTCTTCTGCTGCCAACAGCATGGTCTTGAGGAAAGCCAGAAGCTGAGACTGTTATCCAGTGTATCCAGTGTACCCCATCATCTAGAAATCAATGGATAAAGAACTCCCAGAGATGAAGTGTGCACTTCACTCAGATGTCACTCATGACTACCCTCCTCAAGCCTGTGTAGTTTCATTTTGAGACCCTGTTTTACTCTCAAACATCTGATAATTAAAAGTTTTATTGTACAGTTACTAACTTAACAAAAAAGTAATTTTTTGTTTGTTTTAGATCTATTTCTTGCCAAATTGACTGGGCAGCATAGAAACTTGATTTTGGGAAAAACGATGAATAAACATTAACTCTCCTTGTACTTCTTATCAAGTATTTACTTCTTATATCCTGATTTCTTATACTTGCCAAGTATTTGATTGATATTATTACAAATTTTATATGGACCTCTCTCATATTTAATGTCTGCCCAATTATCTTTCTCAAGAATCCTACTCTGTTTGGCTCCCTTGAGGGGCCACATTTGATGGACTTACACACCCAGAAATATCAATCCATTGAGTAGTAATAGGTTTCTACTGTCTCTTTATAGTAAGTCAGCATATCTTCCTTTTTCCTCTCTCTTCTCATGGCAAGACAAAGCTTTTAGTGATGCTTATAAGTTTAAATGGTATTTGCTACTTCAGCGCTTCAGCTCTCAAGATTGTTCTGATACAATTTATAATGTCAAAGGGGATATAGATCTCTTATTTTTCAAACTACCAAATTAGAGAACCGAAACAAAAATCTATATGAAAGCAGTGTTATTAAGGCTGAAGAAACCCTTGTTTTTCCCTAGCCAGCAAGTTTCATAAATGTAGAAGGGCTTTGTTACAGGTTACTGTGTCTCCATTTGCTACTCTAACTTTCCAGGACTGAAATTAGGAAGCAGCAAAAGAAAACTGAAAGAAAATCTATGAGAGCTTCTTATCTCTCTTACTCTGAAAAATGTGGATGCGATAATAGATAGTAGGTAATACAACAAAAAGTGGATGAAAAAATAGTCACCTCTCACCCAAATAAATTACTCCCAATCCAATCTGAGCCATAGAATTCTTATGTAATTCTAGGTAAGTCACTTAAACCATAGTTTTCCCAGAGGATTTCTTGTTCATAGTCTTGCACAAACTCTGAGTGTTTGACTCAAGACAACAGAATGGTTATTGGAATCTGCTTTTTCTCAAGCTGAATGTTTTTCCTCTTTCAAAGCCACTTTTTAAGTTTTCAAAGATCTGTAATTTACTTCTGTTGTTCCCAGGCCTTTTAATCCAATCAGGGGGGAACAATCACTGTAGGATTAACATCTTTACCTGCTTTTCAAACCTAACTTTTTCCAATCTGATAGATCTATAAAATTTGTCACTGAATATACATGGTTCAATAGACTCATGTATATATATTTAGTAGACTAATTCCTCCTTGACCAAAAATCATTTTAGACTTCTACTTCAAACAAACAAAAAAGAAGTAAATCTGTCATATTAATTCAGTTCCCTGATCGATCCCTCAGGGGAAGGGCCAGCATTGCTTTTATTTTAAAAGCTCATAAGATGTGTTTAATTTGGTTCTGTAGTTATTTGTTCAGTATGCAGTGCAAATTTTTCTGGCTACAGACATGGGACATGGTAAACCTTTGCCTAGATCAATGTCCAACCTCTTTTAAGTTGTGGAGAAAGTTACTCTCTCATAAAGTTCAGACCTGCCAGACTCAATAACTCTACAAAAATGTTCAGATGAAAATTGCTTCAAGCAATCCTAGTAGAAAGCCAGCACCTCACCCCTAGTTTAAAGTTATGATCCTTATCATAATTAATTCAATAAAGAAGTAATGTACTTCAACCTAGGCATAGAGAATAATTTTCTGTCCTGACCGGTATAAACTTTCAGCTAGGGATGTTTAAACTCTGGACCTGATCTTTAAGAGCAAATAATAAATTGCAGACCTAGAGCCTGCAGATTATAGCTGAAGTTGAACCATCACAAATATGTTGCTACGTCTGAGATGAAAAGGTACACTGGATATGAGTGATAGAAAGTATAATACTATTTATAAATATAAGAAAAATGTTCTTTTACTGACAAATTAAACACTAATAATATTTTTGAGCTGTGAATGCATTGGAATTTATATGTGATTCTTGTAAGCTGACATACCTTGCATCTTTAATTTAAAATCAACACTTTTGTGCTGGTGAAATATAGAACTAATTCACTGTCAAACAAACAACCATTTTTTCAGAAGAAGTTTGAAAGATCCAATCTCAAATGATTCAAGTATTTAACTTATGACTCACCTTACTTTTGTTTACTGTTATTGCTCTGCTGTCACACCTTTTCCTTGCACTACTGTGAGAAGCAGATCCTGAGATGTGCTCACCTGATCTGACATGCCCTCAGCACACAGAGCAGTGACTGCTCTTGGCCTGCCCATCTGAACATTTCCATTCTTTATTCTGGAGGTATAAGCACTGAGCACAGTGGGCATGAAGAGATGGCATAGGTGTAGAGCTAAAGGAACACACTACAGACACTCTTTAATATGTTCATTGCTGGTTTTACATGTGCATTCAGCAGCAAGAAAGAAAGTCATCTTGAAGGGAAAGAACAGGCCCACAGGGTGAGTGCAATAAGGTAGAAGATGTGGGTTTTGACACTTATTTAAGTGCTCTTTTCCTCATCTGCTGGGATATGTTAAAGCAAAGAGCCATTTTTTTTAACAGCAAAGATGCAACAGTAAAGTTGAGTGTGTACTTCTTTAAATTTTAGCTTTTGTTTTATCTGCTCATCTCACATTCCATCTCATTGCATTCAGTCCTGTCTGTGCTGCAGTGTGACATAACTTGCTGCTGTGTTAACAGTTCCAAAACATATAAATTGCTTTTCCAAGACATCTTGTCCAAAACAAATATCCCCTTCTCACTGATTTAGTTTGATAGATATATAATCTTTATGAGACATACTTAAAATACACATAACTACATTTATTACAAGCAAGAAATGTATTTTTATCCTAATACACATGGATTTCTGTGCTGTTTCTACTGTTTGTCTTTACTGTTACCTATATCTATATTTCATCCTCCCAGTTCATACTGTATAGAGAATAACCATGTATCTACCTCTAAAATAAAGTAAATTACAGAACTACTAGGAAGCATTTGTGACCTAAAATTTCAACTATGTCCAAGCATAGATGCATTATAAATTACAACTACATATGCAGTTACAAGAGAATATGTGTGGTACCTTGACTTGAAAATGTTCATTGAGGTGAAAAATCCCAACGAAAAGGAAGATTCTTTGTTTTCTTTTTACAGAAGTTATTGTATGAGGGAGACTTTGTGAGATTTTTAACTCATAAAAACGCTTAATCATACCATGATATTAAAGCAAAAAAGCAAACCAAAAATCTTCAAAAGATGTTTCAAGTAGAATTGCAATTAAAGGATTTTTCACATAAATTTTCTGGCTAAAAATTGTTGCTATGGATCTGACAGGACAAAACAAAATCACATTAGTGAGGTTTAAGAGCTATGCTTCTCACTTCAACTGTCCGTTGCTAAGAATTGTGTTGCAGATTAACTTTCCTCAACTGAGTAGCCTTTACTGTGAGTAGTTTATATTATAGGAATTACAACTCTCAATCTTACTTGTGTACAAGATCAGGCTCAGATAGTGTCAGTAAATGTTACTCTCTAGAAACATATTTGTATACTTTTACTATTTTGAAAGTAACACTGTATGGTATTTCAGGTTCTTTTACGCTAAATTACCTCCACTGCAGAAGTGTCTTAAATAAATTGAAGCTCACATATGTGTACGTACAATCAGATCATCTACAAATATACAATTAAAACCCTAAAAGCAGTTCCATTGATCGATCTGTTATGTACGGTGTGCACAAACCCAGAGCCACAGGAAGTAAATCAACACACCAGAGATTGGTTGCTGTTACAACAAATCCGTTTTTGCCAGAATGTTTGACCAACACTTGCAACCCTGCACCCCCACCCCCTTTGAGTCCCCCTTGGATTGATTAAATTGGCTCAAGATGACACCAATAATTGGCTCAAGATGCCGCTTCGACAGACCCAATGATCCATATCTTTGCATTCCCTAAAATCAGTCCTTTCAGCTCTGTGTTAGATTTAGGATGGTTTACATTGGCTCTGTCACAAACATTTTAATAAAGTCCCAGAGAAACCTCAAACTGGTGACATCACTGGATGGTGTTAAAAAAAAGTTCCACTTTGCTGGTGAGTTGTTAGCCTTTATAATCTGATCAGAACCTTTTTTTCTGCAATATTTTGTCATTCCTTTATAACTCTCTGCAATTAGGACCATAGTATTAGAAAGAAAAAAAAAATATTAGCTATAAGGAGAAAACAATTCTAAGTATTTTGACATCAAGTAGTAAAATGGAAAAAACCAAGCTCAAACATTTACTGTATCTTAAAGGCAGGAGCCTTAAACTGCTGGGAGTATTATTTTTGAACTATTAGATGAATTAATTACAATGAAAGTATTGGCTATTCTCACGAGACTATTGTATAAAATAAATAATGTTATCAAACTCACTGGAAGGCTAATACTCATTTAACTCATTTAACTCCTTTTAGAAAATAAATTGCAAAATCTTCAGCCTGTTCCAAGACCGTACACGTATGCCTGGGTTCAGATGGTGCATGCAGGGCCTGATTCTCCTGTAGTTTTGCTATGTAGAAAGGCAAAGATGTCCCACCTCTGTCAGAGGAGTAATGCCAGTTTAAAGTCTGAGGCTGCTGAGAACCATTCCCATGCTAGTTGTCTATTTTTCCCTGAATGCATGGCTTTTAAAAATTTGCATTTCAAATTGTTAAATTATATCCACCTCAAGAATGGAGTTGCTGAGAAGCTCCACAACACAGGCACTCCTGTTATCTGATATCTAGGCTCCTTGAGCTTTCCAGTTTTTTGAGTTTAAACAGATGACAGTCCTTGTGTCATCAGATGTTATTACTTAATTACTTCTAGCAGTGGACTTTATATAAAAAGGTTACTCTGAGTATTTTTTTCCACAATACGCTGGAAAATTTGACATGCTTTCCCTTTTCAAACTCAAAGGCTGATTTCATGTCCTGAATTTCCATACTATTGTCCTTAAAAATATGAAAATCCCAAGTCTACACCCAGTTTAAAGCACAGGAACAATAATACAGTAGCATCCTGATGCTCAACCACAGTCCAACAGCCACTGACGCTAAATGCTGGACTGACATATGGTAGATGCTCCAAACCTTCATCCCATCCTCGAAAACTGGAAATCGAAACAGAGTAGGTCAGAGGAAGAGGGAGCAAAGAGATAGGAAATACCTGTCAGTAGCAGAACCAGCATTTGAACCCTGGTCTTCTACTCTGTGTGATGGAGCATTATCAGCAAAATTCCCTGCGTCAGACCTTGCTGCCTCTTCACATGAAGAGGACACTCAGCTCTTCCCAGCCAAGGGGACTACGCACATTCCATGAACTCATTTATCCTCACTGTGCGCAGGCAACAGTGGAAGCAAAATACAACCAGATACTGCAGTAAAATCACTGTGCTGCCACAGGCAAGAGTGGTCCTTCCACACAAGGTACTGGAGAGCAGGAGGTGGTTCATCCCTCCATCCTTCATAAAACAAACACTTGGGCCCAGATGCCTGGCTAGTGAGAATCAGCATCACCACATTATCATCCCCAATTTACACTTCTCAACAAGGAAAAGGGAGGCCTTCTGATTCTACAGTCAGTTGAGCTCCCTTCAAAAATCAAACACAAATACAAGGAGCTTTGCTATCAAAACACAGAAATATTTATTTTTAACACATTAGTTAAAAACTCGATAGCATGCTTAAATGATCTAAAAAAATAAACTGGCTTTCAAAACCAAATCAGCTTTCTCAACAGATATAAAGCTTACAACCAGAATAAAACCATAATGATACTGTTGCAAGAATATAAGGCAAATATAGATAGAAGTATTGTTTTTCTCATTCTGTTCTTTTCCAACACTCTTCACAACACTGAGGTAAAATCCATGTACTTTTAGAAAAAAACATATTTTCTATAAAATATTTCTGGTAAATGCTAAAAGCCTTACTCTTTCCTTTTTTTTTTTTNAACACACCAGGATAACTGCAAGCATATTTCCAAAATAAAACAAAAAAGGTGATTTTCCAGGTTTCAATATGTAACAGCTTTTTAAATTATCCAATACGCTGCCTTGATTCTGTACAAATGTTCCCTTCCTTCAAAGAGACAAAAAAGCATGTACTGCCAGATCTGATTGTATGTAGAGAGTGGATCTGATCCCCTTGTCACTAAGGTTACTAATCAAATTTCCATCCAATATGCTCATGCAGGATTTCCTGATCAAACACTTAAATCTGCCCCCTCTGCACCCCCATTAGCTAACATGTTTTATATGTAGCGGGGTCATCAAAAGTGTAATTCCCTTAAAGAAACCTAATCCTGCCCCCTTGTCAACCAGCAGATAGCTAATAATGCTTTCTATCCTACATTTCTTGAACATCAATAGCATGCCAGAAATTAAAATCTTATTTTAATCTCACAGCAGATGTTCAAAACAAAGGTATTGCACACGTACGTTACATGAATTTGAAAACCATCAGGTGAAGAAATAAGGGAGTTTTGTGTAAGATTAACATGGTTCTTGCTAGAAAAATATCAAGCAGGTTTTTGTTTCTGATTGGGCTGGGTAAGTGTCCTGCAGAACCTCATGAAATAAGGTTACACAGTATAATTTCACTGCTGAAGCAAGGGAAGGTTTGGAGGGAACCTCGTGCTGGTACCAAACACAGTCCTTTGGGAAAGCTGCGGAGGCAGCACAGACCCGCTCCAGAGCTGTTCCCAACGTGTGTGCTCACCCTCCCTTCCCTACGTGGATTTCTACAGCTTCTCTGCTCTGAACACTAACGACATGTTTTATCACTGCTTTGCCTTCGTAGGAAAAAAAGAAAAAAAGCCAAAGCAAAAGGAAACTCTCAAATCCATATCACTGCAAAAGAGATTCAGTGCTGTTACCAAAGGTGGTTTTCATTTTCAAACCCACCTTTTTAGTTTTAATAATAAATGAAACCCTGAAGACTTGGTTCGAGATTTTTCTTTTGCTAGTTTCTTTATTAACAGGTTGATTAGGAATTTTCACTAAAGAAATATCACTTCCATAATGGTCCTTTTGGAAGTCCGTGTGTGGGTTTATTTTTTTTCCTTTCCCTTTTTTTTCTGTGCAATGGTCACAATCAGAATAGCAGAAGTGGGTCAGGAAATTTAACCTGACTGGTCGAACTCTGGGCTGAATCTGTAAGGTCTACAAGGCCCGGGTTTGTCAGAACTCTGTGGATTATATTCATCTGAATGGCAAAACAGATTTAAAATGCTGTCTATTGCAACTTAACATTTGCCCTGGATAGTGCTGAATTTCCATGAATATGAACTCCACTGGCTCAGGTTTAGCAGTCAGAACTTTGGTATCTAAATGAAACTGTTAATTGCATATACCGTAGTTCTTTTTTTCTTTTTCCACTGATACATAGTCATTTAACATTTTTTAATATGTAAAAAGAACAAGTGCAATGTAATCCTGGGGCTTTCAGTTTTGGCTAGAGGTATTTTATGAAGTCAGTATATAATGTTGACAGATCTGAATAATAAATAGTATGAAATTCTGTGAGATCTTTTAGGAATATTTTAAGAATAACTGAATCATTTCAACTACTGTACATGGTAAGAAAATATATTTTAAGCATACAAATACCATTGTGAAAAATGTTTGTTGAGTTTCAGGATTTTATAGATTTTAAAGTGACTTACTGAACAGAGTTAAGGAGAAAGAGTATAAAGGGATGACTTAATTTACTTCATATTTTTCTGTATAATATCTTTAATGAGAAACAAGTGGATGGTTTATGCTTTAACTGGAACAAAATTTTATATAATAGTGTGTGGGAGCAAATTCAATAACAAAACTAGTTGAGGACAATCTGAGAATAGGAGGTGTATTAACTTTTAGAAATAAAACACTCATTATGCTAAGAAATAACTTTCTCTTTGCCAAATGAGTTTTTTTTTCAGGCCTTTCTCTCATATTGCAGGGCATGCACGTTTTTAAACATAAAAATGATAAGGTGGTGCTTCAAGATGTTTAAATGAACTGCTATTATTTTAGTTTCAAAAACTTAAAAAAAAGGTTCAGGAAAGCTGAATTATTGGAGTAAATTAAATAGGAATAAAATAACGTGGACATTGTAAGTTCTTGTTTGTTTGTGTGCAAAAATAATTTGTTTACTTGTAAACCTGGAATTTTCAATTAGTATCGTGGCCTGAAATCTTCCATTTGATATTAATAGCATTCTAATTTAATATCTCCTATGATCTAAAGCTTCTTTTTTATTCTCAGCACATTTATTATGCTTAAAAGTTTACCAAATCAGCTCAGTCATTGAAAAGAAAGGGACCAAGTAACCTTCCAAACAGTAACATGAGTCTTAACGAGAGATTTCAAATGAAAACAGTGATGAGTTATGCAAACGCAGCTGATATTGCATCATACTCCCAAATCTTCTCTAAATTAGCTCTATGTCAGAGGGCTATGCTGAGAGAATAGACTCTTATGAAAGTGTGTCAGATTAAAAAAATTTAAAATAATATCAGTTTTCTGCAAAATCTAAGAGATCATTACATTTTATTGCAGTGAGCAAAGTTTTTAACTTCCTTTTTCAGTTGTTTAGTTTTCAAGTTATAGCTAGATTTAATATATTACTCCAAAGAATTACTTCCCTAATTTTTTTCAACACCAAACTTTTTCTGATTTTAGCTGTATAAGTAGATCTTGTCCAAGTGTCAGATACTTTGAGTGCTCGCAGAGGGAACAGTTCTTTAATATGAGCTGTGTGAGAATGTCTGAACTAATTCTAGTTTCTGCACAGGGAGGTAGAAGGATCCCAGGAAAACATTGTATGTCACTAAGTATGTCTACAAGTGAGAGAAAATACATTTGTCACATTTGACAGAAGATAAAAAAGCAACTCTTACAAGTGTTCTTTGCCATATACTGTCCTAAAACATCAAAAAGGGAAGTCCTCAGTCTCAGTGCAAATTTTGGAATAAGATTTTACAGTAGAAGGCACCATTGCCCTAAAGAAGCTCCACAGTATTTCATCAGTTGCCAACACAACAGACTATAAAAATCGGCCCAAATCACGAATATTAGCAAGAATTCAGTTATAACTCAGCTACAAAACACAGCTCCAAGTGATGCAGAACAAAACCTCTCACTAGAGGTTTATAGTTGCCAGTTGTGACATGCTATCCATGGCTGCAGTGACTGAACTGAAGACCAGGAATATGGCTCAGATGTAACTGATGCACACACAGAGACTATCAAATTAATGATAGAAATGTTGCATGTACTTATGCATGTTTGGTTTTCATTTCTATGTTTATACAGATGAGTTTGCAATAAGAATAATGAATTTTACTTTATACATGCAGCCTTTTTGAATTATTGTGCAATAACAAAGAAGTATTGGTGCAATATATAATAGGCATGTGAATAATAATTCTTTTTAATGATCTCCATGATAGCTCATGCTGGCTGGTTATGCCCTACTGAGCTGATACCATAACTGAGAGAAAATGCAGGATTCACATGTCCATCCAAGTGTCACAACCATTTGTCTCATTAGAGTTACTTATCTCTGTATTTCTCTATTAGTTTCATTGTAAGCATCACTTTTGCATGAACAGATTAATTTTCAGTGCTTCTGTACATTACCTTAATTCTGGGGCCATGAGTCTGAGCTACATCTATTGAGCGCTGAAGTTAGATGGGAAATTGTTAGTGACAAAAACTGAAAGGCAGAAACCACAACTCTGTCTTTATGTGACAGATCACCCTATTCTCTTGTTGTTTACCTCTCCATCAAATGCAGAAGCCTCTCTCCTCCCTGGGTGGGGGTTGTGCTGACCCTACTCCCTCTCAGCACTGTGCTGACCCTGGGAAGGTGTGCACTGCTCCTGAGGCAGATGTTCAGGCAAGAGGGCAGGAAGGAACATTCAGCACCAAAAAGCAGAGCTGTAAAAAGATTACAAAGACAGGCACACTATTCTGTAAGCCTTTCTTCAGCTGCCCACTGTGGGCTTTTTAAAAAAATAAAGTCGACAAAATCCTAGGTATTGAATGTACCTGAAACTCTTCCTTTTAAAGACAGAGGAACAAGCTTTTATTCAGAAGGGCCATCTGGTTAAAGGAAACTCAATCCAACTGTCAGGCTGTCTAAAAACTTAATTCAGAATTTTCTACCGTGGTCTAAAGTAAAATAAAAGTTACAGCCTCTTGACTTTCCTTGTGCTGCTGCTGTGCATATTCACTCCTTATTGGAGCTTTCCACAACCAGACACACACACACCTATATCAGGAAAAGCATCTACTGGCAGAGAAGTACAGAAGGAGTAGAAAGGCCAGACCATGGCCTTTTATGCCATGGGATCTGTTCTCAATTCCCTTTGAAACAGAACACAGTGACTATAAAAGAAAGGTGGCACCTAATGAGCATTTGCATCTTTCAAAATTCCTTGCTCCCTTCTCTTGCATATCTAACATATACATTGCTTTTCAAATAAATTTTTGCCTGTGATTATTTAGATTCTGGTTGTCTGTTGCACAATTATGCTCTGTAGGTGTCAGGGACACTGAAATTGTACATATTTAGCCACCTCCCAGGGTGTTTTGGCTTGTAGAATCTAGAGAGGGAGTGCATGAATGTCAGGGTGATGAGGAAAAGTAACTTCCAGAACATCCTCAAAGAATAATATGACCTTGTACAAGTATCCATAAAGGAAAGGTACTCAGAATCAGCTCTGCACAGAGGAGTCAAGCGGAAGCCCAGAGTCTGTGACTTGCCCAAGGTCACCCAGCAGCCAGTGACAGGAATGGGAACAGGCCAAGGTCTCTCGATTCCCATAAACATGCCTTTATTTTAATACTAACTGTGACACTGACATGCCATGACACATCTCCCAGCAAATATTTAGAATACATATGTTTCAAACTACCCTCACTGATACCCACAAGTATTATCAGGCTACAAAAATAAAATATGAATATTAAAAAGTAAAAGGCAAAATGGTAAGATTCTTTGGGAAAGTTGCAAAGAACTCCGTGGCACAGTTCTGTATCTCCCATTGCAGGCCCAAAGGTAAATATTTCTTGTTTGTTGATTTTGTTTTAAGAACTGAAGGCTTCCTATCAGAAGTCATACATGCTTGGTTTAGACAGGAATATTTTGATAGTGAAAAGGGAGACTTTGGTACTCTCTGTTAATTGTTTAAAAATAGATACACGGCACAATCAGTAGAGAATAAAAACAAATAAAATTTTCTTCTCTAAACAAAATTTTCTTTATTTTCTACTTGTTTTGTTCACTGCAAGTAAGAGGATTTATAATACCTTTTTCTTTTCTTCTTGGCTGTATCTTGATCAGAAATAGTTCCCTAGACAATAAATTTTGCATAAAACACAACTTTAAGAAACCTCCTATCCTAAAACTAATGAAACAGACAATTTTTGCTGATTTTTGTGTAGTAAGAGTTTGAAGAAATTTGCTTAGATATTTCCTCAAAATTTATAAAGAAAAAAAATTACCAAAATACAAATACTGAAGAAAAAAAGAGAGAAATATAATCCTGGAATCTCTAATCAAAGAATAACTTAACTTATACAGAGTGACATTTTGGCTTCAGGGAAATAATAATTTACATTTTGTCAATTACTGCATTTTCCCCACATTTGCTTTTTTAATGGTTGAAATTAAATTAGTCAAATTAGACATCATGTTACTCCATAAGCAACAAGGTAGAAAGTGGTCCAGCTTCAGTTACAAAATACACAACCAAATCTACTTGTTCTGCTTCGTGTCATAAATATGGCCACAAGGCCCTTCTAATGGGCTACGTGTTAGAAAGAAAAAAAAAATAGCAGAAATACAGAAAAACATTAGTCTGGAAAAATAATAATATTCATGTTTCTTTCATTAAAGGTTTTATCCTGCAAATTTGAGCCTTTGTTGCAGTCCTGCAGCATGTGAACATTCAGAGCAAACTGAAACTCTGGTCCATAATATAATTTGCAGAAAACCAAAGTTGCCATTAAAATGTTTCAAAAGCATTTTAAAGCTAGGTGATAAGAGTGTGTTCTTCTGATAAAATATTTGAATAGCATTGTCTTCATGGAGACTCTCCTGTCGGTGCCACTCAGGCATGAGAAATATTGCCACACACCTCTCTGAAGATGGGCCCCATGGCTAATGAGGAATTGTCTGTTCCCTTTATAAAACACCACCTCAACAGTATCAGCATAATTCAAAAAAGAAGAATTTCCATTAGAAAATTTGCCATGAAGCAAGCAGCACTTACGAAACTTCACACCATTTTTCAATGATTGGCAGGAATCATCTTTGAAAGAAAGGAGACAATTCAGTATCTGCCTTTGAAAGTATGCCTCTGAAAAATAATCCTCAATTTGCAGAAGCTCATTGCCTGGAATCGAGGCTTGGGATAGCTTCAGTCCTTTGTGGCACACCAGGAAAGGCTTAAGCCTCACAGGTGGGCTGGAAATGGCTGCAGTCATCTCACTGAGAACTGCTGAACTGTCTTGAAAATGTGACTCACTGTGTAGACTTCTATTATCCAAAGCACTAAATCACTTCTGATTGATCCAATTTCAAGCATTTATGCAGAACTGCTACATGTACGTTATGTGCAACACGAATACACTGCACAGAGAATGTGAGAGTTTGCCAGATACAGCACCTTCCTGCCAAAAACTCTGACCCAGCAGTGGCAGAATGAAAATGAATAAACAAGTTACTGGAGAAAATTATTAATGTATGTGCTGCAGCTACCCTTCCAATCCAAATTCTCTGAGTTCTGGCAGACAGATAGCTGAAGTTTAGCTCTTTGCTCCAGAGAGCCAATGTGCAATGTACAGTAATAATATGATAAGTGCCAAGAGATATCCCAAATACACAGTAACAGTTTTTTGGTAATGATTACATCCATGCCAATGCTGAACTGCGCTCTTAATTTCAGCATTGTAGATTCCCAGTTACACTGAAAGTGTGATATAGGGACATATCCAAATTACAAGGATTGCTGAGATGCTGTGCAATAAGGGATGTTACACAATGTATTTTGAAGTACATGCACCTACCCTATGAGATGGATTTTATACTATTATTTCTGCAGTAGCTGCTGAGCAGGAACCTGGCTAGGGAGCATTCCAAAGAGAACACTGCTGCCTGGGCAGTGCAGGAACTGTACAAGCTAAGAAACGCCACACTTGATCAACACAGCACCAGCCTCCAGGAATCATTACTGTGTTTCCTTTAATTCAGGCTGTGGACAAGCTCTTAGAGAATGAAGTCCAGGGGTCTCTCCTCTGTCTCCCATTTCACAGTCAGGGAGGTCTTTTCAATCTCTTCCATGAGCTGAGTGCCAAGGAAGGGGTCAGCCATTTGCTAAAACGTTTGGTTCAGTCATCACTCACTGCTGTCTTCTTGCCGAAAAGGAATTAGGAGAAAGGAGGGCAGTGGAATTAGAACCGATTGGAAAAGGAAGCAGGAGCAAGAGAAGAGAATGATCATCAGTTTTAACAGGGAATTATTTCAGAGGAGGGAACACCTGATGTATATGGCTCTCTGAAACGAGTTATATTAAGTGTTTTTTAAACTGTAATTATAGTCAAGGAGAGGAAAGGAGATGATGAAAGCTGTCTGCTAACAAACACACACTGATTCCTATAGGGTGGAGGCTACAAATCTCCTCCAGTGGATGGATGTGTGGCCAAACCTCTGGAACACTTGATATGAAAATCCTAATTAGAACAACTTGATCACTCTGCCTTTTAAGAGGTTGGAGCCTTTTCCAAGTCTGCTCTGAAAATCAAGCATGACGTACAATATAAAAGTAGTAAGTGCAGAGAGCAGCATTTTCGACGGACAAATGATCCTGCCCAACCCTGGTAAATGTATGTTGTCAGTTCTAATACATGTTACAACAATGTCTTTTTAGCAACTACAAAATTCTATTTATTATTAGGTATAGCCACAAAGAAATATTGCAAGTATTTTCCATGAGCCTGTATTAAATTTTAGATTTATTGAATTTTATTTTGCATTCAAGGCTTTGTTATTATGTTATGGTAGCTAACAGTGTATTTTTCTTTTTAAAATGAGAACCACACCTAACAGAGTCACACCAACCTCCAAAGACAATTTTCATGTGCTATCAAAAAGCAAAACTGCTTATTATTGATTAATCATAAACTTCATATTGTAGGTTTCTGCCTAAAAACCTTCATGTGGCTCAACATACTCAGAAGTCAGCAAAAAAAAAATCTGAAAAAAAAAGCATATAGAAAAGAGATCTCGCCCTCTCTGCCTTCCTATGACCAGTTAAGAAACATAGGTGGTATTTAAAACCTATTGTCTATTAGAAAGCCACAGATTCATAATCTAGTAGAAGTCCAAAAGGCTAACTGTAATGGGTCCATGCAGAAGTATTTGATCAAATGCATTACCTCTAATAACATCATCTTGAAGCTTTTTAAAGAGCATTTATCTGATCATTAACACCATAGGTCAAGCCCCGTAACAGCACTACCTTACTAAAGGGCCCATCCCATCCTGACATCAGGGAATTCCTGTAACTTGAGAGATGTTCCCGGTTAATTCTTTAGCAGGAACACTTTGTGAAACGCCAAAACTGGCTCTGCTGAGACCACTGTGCTACCTCATCTGCTCAATAGGTGTTGAAACACACTGTGTAAGTACATTGCACACCATATTGACACACAACCTCTTGCTCATGATCTCTCACATCTCTGTTTCTTTTGAATTTTAACTGTAACCCCTCTGGGAGCAGGACCGTCTTCTGCTCTGTTTGTAGAATGCTTTACTCATAGTGGTCCCGATCAAAGGATCATGAATGCTCTGGTCATAAAAATAATTAGCATTTATTGTAACAAATAAGAGGTTTTCTGTTGATTTCAGCAAAGCCTGTCTGTACGTCTCTTCAGTCTCACTCCGCACTTCTGTCTGGATACTCCATTCATTGATTCTCCACACATCCCTCCCCACTGACATTTTATATTAGAATTAAAAACCACAGATTTTCCAGAATAAGAATATGCAAATGAGAACAGCTTTGCCTCAGTCTTCTTAGATTTCTTGGGCCTCCTTTTTTTGTGACAGCCTGTATTATATTTTTTTTCTGGGAAGCGTAGAGCTGCAAAACCTCATTTCAGAACTATGGCAATAAAAACAAACAATGTGGCAACTGAGATAGCAGTTTTAGCAACAATATCCCCTGCCCCGTTGAGCTCACAATTAAGCAGTTTGTGCTGCAAGTGGGACAAGCTCTCAAACAGGCAGGTGGCAGAGAACCAAAATTATTCTTTCCTGCTTGACAAATTGTTTGCTTATATAGGCATAAGAAGTTATGCTAGAAGCTCTTTAATGGTGGTGTTGAACAACTGTCTGCTGTTCATCAAAGGCTGAGCTAGGCTGCATTTCACACTGGTAAGGAAGCACTTGAATGTATTCTTTGGTAGAACAGATACAGACATTTCTAGTTCTTCGGGCTTTGATCCTGAAAAGAATTTAGCCACAAAGCAGTCTGTTGTATTTAAGGGGACTTCTCAGTAATAAACAGGTGTATTTAAACAGATTGAACTGCACTTACACTTTCAGCTTGTGAAGTTTTTCCCTCATTGAGATTGACAATATCCAGATTCTGATAATCCCTTTCTGTACTATCTTCCCTTAAGCTTTGTGTATAATCATAGAATATCCCAGCAGAAACCAGGATCATTTCTAACCATCACAGGATTTCACCTAGGCAATTTAACATAAGCATAAAATCACCTCTTTCTCTGAATTTAGGCTTATGTATCTAAATGAATCCTCTATAGAATTGCTTCTGTGATTAAAATTAAGCACACACAGTATTGGAAGTTGTTTACACATTTAGTAAACTGTTGATGTGTGTTTATTTTGGGATGGAATTCTATACTGCACACTTCAGAAGACAGAAAAGCATAGGATGAAAAGGCTGCTTATGTCCTCTGTTTGCCCAGTTTAATTAGTAAACAAAAAATTTAATTGTTTCAAACAGCTTATGACAGACATGCTTAAAATATTTATAATTATCACAATAAATTCTGCTATGAAAACTTAGATTTATATTATTATGGAAAGTAACCTCCATAAGTACTGAATTTGACTAAAAATATATGGCTACCATTTCAATAGTCACCTAAATAATCAGTGGGAGCTGGAGCAAGAAAACTCATTATGTGTAGCATAAGTCACATTTGTGAAGACACTCCTAATCATCAGACCATTTGTGGGGGATGGAAAGTGACCTTAATCACTGGCTGCCAACAGTGCTGAGAAATGTAGTTCAGTGAGATCAGTGCTGCAGAGCAGATCATTGTGTTTGGCTGGATCCGAGTTTACAATTGAAATCTAAGTAGTTTATTTGGAAAATGATCTTTAAAAAAGCAGTGAACTTTTAAGAAAATTTGGTCAAGAGAGAAGTTCAGTTTATCTGATCAGAGACAGCCACAATTCTGAAAATTTAAACTTTTGTTTGTCTGAAATATAGAAGGAATGGGAGACCTTAGAAGAAGGAAAAAAGTCTAAACTCCACTCTGGAAATCCTACATTAACATCACACCTATGAATGAGGAAAGACCTCTGATCTTCACCCCACCCCATGAAGATGGGGATGTTCTTGAGATGTACATGGGCTTTATTAAGTCAGTAAGAAAGGATTATAAAATATTTGTGGGTTTTTTTTTCATTTTAAAAGGGTACTATAACATGTCACACCAAAGGCAGCTGGTGGGGAAAAACTGATCCAGAAACGCACATGCTTTCCTTGTTTTCTCAAGCCAAGAAGTAATGGCATTTTTCCTGATACAGCCTCTAAACAGCACTAGCATCAGTTTGGGATCTTTTTCAAAAAGGTTGTTTGAGTCCAACAAACATGAGAGTGACAATTCACTTCATGCCAGCACAACAGTGCATTAGAGATTCTCTTAAATGTAGACATTGCATAAATTTTGAGAACATCAAAATGGAGTTCTCTGTGCTCTGTTATGAAATGTGAGAAGGGCAACAGTGAAGTGTTACATTTTTGTTGTGCAGTGGTTAAGTGAATGCTTACAAAATAAACCTCTGTAGTTTCTAGCATCACGTCTGTATATGAGTCTGTAGCTTTCAAAAGGTTTCTTGCCTGAAGTTTGTGAAAAACTATGCCTCTGATGCACTTTAGGCATTAATATGAACATTTTTACTAAATTGCTTTCATTGCTTCTCCCCGCTTTTGTTGGAATACAAATACATGGACTCATGGCTGCATAGTAATGAAAGGTCTTAAAGTTCTATTGTGTTGTTTTAACACTTTTGCTGTCAATGTATTTTTGTAATTGTACCGACATGCCTATGCAGCATTCATTGTTGGAGTGCTCTGTATCTAAACACTAAGACAAGTTTCTTGATCAGAAAGGTGGAGGGTTTTACATATTTTTAAAATGCTGAAAAATACACTTCTTCCACAAATATCCCAAGTTTATTCCTCAGACAGGAAAGGTATGGAAACAAAGCAAGTATAGTCACTAATTATGAGGCCTCAATTTCTTCCACCCTGAGGTAGATACGTGGGAGAGGTGAACCCCTCTGCTTATTTCTCTCCACTGATTGTGGCAGAAACACAGGTATAAGGAAGCACAGTCAAATGGCTCAAACATCCATATCCCCCTTCCTACCTCCAAGCACTGACCAGATGAGTCCCCCCCTTGCACATCACTAACTCCACTCTGCTGTGAGATGGATCTGGAGCTCAGCAGGTGTTCACAACACACAGAGACTGAGGGGAGAGCAATCTGCAGTGTACATTTACACATAATTGTAAAACAAGCCCTTTGAGCTTGCCAAAGTTTTGCTCTAGATATAGAACACCTGTCCTGGATAGATAGAGGCTCTGGGACATCTTCTACATTGCACTGAAGTCTGAGCTTGTAATACTAATATTTTTTAAAGTGCTACAGGTATATGCAACTGATGCCTCAACCCTGAAGGATTTATGATCAGATCCAGTCCTGCTGAAATTTTTTTGGAATCCTTGCATTATTAACCAGAAGATTTTATGGGGTCAGCAGCAAAACCATCTAATATGTTTAAAAACTGTTTTTGTACTAACAGGTACAAATAAAAAATCCATGTCTGAAAGTTTTAAATAAATTAAAAATCCATGCTCTCCAGTACTTCTGGTTGTACACAGTATGTATAGCACAGGTTTAGAATTAAGACCTAGAATATAATTCAAAAGATGAAAAAAAAAAAATCTGGAAAGAACAGCTCAATATCCCAAGTGTGGCCTTTGCTGTCAGAGAAGTTATTGCACATACAAACATGCAGCCCAAAGCATTTTTGAAATGCATGTGTCTGTGAATACATTTTAAAAATACACATTAAAAAAAGCCACACAGAATGATTCTCTTCTTTTACAATAATTTTCAAACAAGGGGAAAAAAGTATTCATGACTAATTTTATTACTAATTGTTTAGAGTCCAGCTGTTTATCTGTCTTTTGTCTAAGATCTAGTTAACTGCATGTTTTACAAATGAGTGGGTGGATTGGATTCCAGCAAATCTTTTAATGTCACAGATCACTTCTGCTCTCTTTTTTAAACCTGCATCCATTACTTTGCACTAGACAGTCTTCACAGAAATAGGAACTTCCTTACAATTAAAAAGATTTCATTTATTTACTACTTATTATTTTATTCTACACGACAAGAACTAGAGATTTCTGTCCTCCAAGAAAGCCAGTTTGAGTTGCACATTCCAGTTCATGAGGCAATTATGGCTAAGCGAAGAGGAAGTTAATAGCAATGTTATATTTGGGGTGGTTCCAAGCATGCTTTCACAGTTTTGACAGGGAGATGGTCATTTTATGCAAGACAAAATCCACTTACCACTGAAGTTCTTTTGCCAAATTTTTCACACTGTCTCCAGTAATAAGCAAACATATAAATGAATCTTATTACTACACAACAAGCCTTGATTAAATACATGTATCTAGTGTCTCCATTCTCCAAGAGAAATCAAGTTTTGGCCCATGCTGGTGCATACAAGACAGTGCCTCACTCCAGGTGATGAGAAGTTTCACGGCAGCTCCCTCAAGCAGAGCAGCAGGAGGGCAGTGCTGCCCCTTCCCACGTGGCCCTGCCCTCCAGCAAGGCAGCCAGGGTGCCACCCAACCAAGAGTGAGGAGCAGCCGATGCTTCCAGGAGAATCATTCATTCAAGTCACTCTACCGGATGCACCAATTTCAGTAAAATAGGGTGGACCTTGAATCAGATGTATAGTGGGATCAAAAAGCTTTGTAATTTGTAATACCTGAAACAGTCATAAAGCAACAATCCAAGCATTGGTTCCAGGATCATTTTCATTAGGATGAAATCTCTTACTGCAGTGAATCCTTACATATGGTTGCCTTTACTGCTTCTACTGCTCCTCTTTCCCATGCACTCACTGACCTCTGTGACTTTCTGAATAAATCTAATAGTGGGACTATCCAAAGATATCCTTGGAAACTTGCAGTCTAGTGACACCAGAGGGATATGTTTCCAAATATTGAGACAGTTATCCCTAAGGATACTTCCTATTGCAGGCCTGGCAAGTGTGGAAGCTGCTACGGTCTTATTTTATGCTCAAAAAATGGCCAAGAAGTGAAGGAAGTGGTGCCAAAAATACATCTTAAAAATTAGAGGATGACAGGGCTAATCATAAGTTTTGAAGCTTGTGAAAAAACAGCTGAGATTCTGTTGCTCACTGTGGTAGTTGGAATGCAGGTTGTGTGGATCATGAGAAAGTTTGAAAACACACATGAAAGATTTTTCAATGTCCACCTAAATGCAGGCTCTTGGACACCAACAGAACTAAGTTTGACACACAAGACCTGAGAATCTCCCTTATTTTCTACGTAAGTCTAACTTGAGAAAAAAATAATTTTAGCTGCCAAGTACATGCTCAATGAAAACCAGTTTAGCTCTTTCACTTCTAAGTTTCTAAATTTGCTTTAAACAAAATTTGGCATGATCAAGGCATGGAGAGGTGAAGGAAAACTGAGGCACATGGCACTAATGTGATTTCTCATGTCAGAGAGAATCAGTGGCCAAGTATTTGACCCCATCAGTTACCCACATTATCACTTAACCAGGAACATAATTTAAACTGATTTATTATGGAAAGTTATTTTCCAAAGTTAACATCAATGGACTTGCACAACTTTTAACACCAATAGGGTAAAAGATGTCAAAAAAAACTTGTAGCAAAATGTTGCAAGTTTAATAAAATGCACTGAAAAGTGACACAGTCTGTGATGTCTAATCTGATTTTTCAGGCAGCTTCAAAAAGACCCCTTTCAATGCCACACATCATTTGTCTCTGAGTTCCTGTCCTATGAAATAGCATACTGGAGCCAAGAATATTAAAGAATTCCTATGAAAATGTCAAAAGGGATTGAGTTTTGAGCGAGCGTATTTCTGCAATTTGCAAGAACGGGAAGGGGATGAATCGCTTTCTGAACAAAAATAAAGCTGAAGCTTTCCTAGATTTACACTTGTAAGAACCCTGACTTGTGTGTTGATGCAGCCCAGGGTCTCTTGGATTGGCCAAGTGACACTTACCCTTCCCAGGTTTTCACCCTTGAGCCAATACCTCTGTTTTATGTTCCAGAGTTACCTGTACACAAGGAGTGTCCTCACCCTGTGATGGGTAAATCACTAACAATTACAAAACACTGTACAACTGGGAATACTGAAGGCATTATTTCCATTCAGTGCCTGAAGATGATGACATTCAAATTGCACCTATCACACAGTGCAGTTTAAATGGCTGTTCCAGGGAAAAGATTACAAAAAAGTCCGTGTGTGGATACAGTATTCTCCTTTAATAGAGTTGAAATGGCTTTGTTGCAGAGCAGGGACATGACATTTCTCCTGTGTAAAAGTAAACACAGATCAACTTCAGTCAGAGCCTGACTTGTGTATTTATTCCTAAATTCACACCACCACTTTTTTTCACATGACTGAGCATGCTTGGGATCTGGCCTATGCTTAGAGAAGAACTGAGACTGAATCAGAGCTCTAGGCTTTACCTAATCATAATACTTGATAAATAAAATTTAAAAACAAGAAATTTAATTTTAAAAAAGGAAGAAAAAAATTGGTCCCTGTGATGTCCATAGTACAAGAAAACATAATATTTAAGGAATATCTAGTATGATCTGTATTTTTAGTAATTTGACATATATAGTTCGTTCTAATAAGCTTCCACTTAAATGGGAAAGCTGTGCTTCCTCTAAAAATCAGAAAATTGAAACTACCTAGCAGAAGTTTATTAAAAAAAGAAACTGTTTTGACTCCGTTTCACAAGAAAAGAATTCATCGCATGAAGCTGTCAGTCACTAACATTGAGACATTCAATTTTCCTACAAAAAATGGCACAAATGGCTTTCATTATATTTAGCTGCAGCTTTAAGAAAATTTAATCAACTTAAACTGTTTAGTCTTTTTCCCTGATGAGAATCATAAAGTCAAATTCACATTTAAACCTGTTTAAACTGAAGCTCCTGTCAGCACCTCTGTTTATATTAAATCTATAGGCATGAAATGCATTAAAATAAGAATAATGATATAATGTCTTAAGTGTATAATGTTAACATAGGTCCCAGACAGAAAAGTGGGACAGACAGGCTGAACATTGTAAATTAATTTTCAATGTGTTATATTTAGAGCTGTCAACTTTTCTAAATAGTTGCCCTTGTAGATTTTACACATTCTACTTATCCATCTGTCTCTGTTACTTACTCAATGTCCATCCGCCGCTGTTTGTATTCCAGCAGAAAATTGCTACTTCCAGATTTTTAGAATGGGTTGGCACACCAGAAATCAAGTTCTCCTGGCACTCGTTTCAAAAACAACAATAGTTACTGGGAACAGTGATCCTGAGCTACCCCAGTCCCTATGTCTGTGCTGTCCCTAAAACACCAATTCCAATGCTCCTCCAACTCCTCAATAACTATGGAATTTATAAAAAACTTGGGCAATAATAAGGGAAAAACTGCCAGAAAAATAATGGAATTTGTGGATAACCAGTCTTAGAAAAACAGGTATATCTTACGAATTTCCATCTGATCAGAAACACACTATCCCAGAGGTCTCAAAAACTTGCCTAAGACTTGGGTTTGTTTCTCTATTTCATATTTTATAAAAGTACCATAAGATTAAAAACCAAAGCCCAGGAACTCCCAAAAACTATACCTTTCCAAACTCACTCTGTTAATATTAGGGCCCTTTCCCTGGGCATTACAATCACCCCTTTCAATACTTGAGTCAGTGGCTTAGTCTGTACAGAAAGCTGCAAACCTTTCAGATATGATGGCTCTGCCAGATGGGTCACAGGATTAATACAATTACTGCTGATCTGTAGTTGGTTCTTGGTATTTGCTAAGAACTAGGTTCAGCATAACACATGAAGCAACAAAAAGGCCTATTTTTGCTTGACAAATGAGGACAGTACTTTAGAAATGAATTGGCCAACTATTGCATTTCAAGCATGTTCAGCTTTTGGTGACATTACCGAAATTTTTTTGAAAGTCCAGGAACTCAGTTTCACATTTATGTTTACAGGTTCACAGCAATACTTTCTGGAATTTGTACCCCTGGATGCTACCAAAGCTCAACATTTTATAAAGCTTGTTATAAATGAGACTCCAGATGATTTGAATTGTAGAGGTTGCCTGAAATCATGCTAAAGAAACCAAAGACCTATTCCCTCACTTGCTATGCATAACAAGAAGGGTAAAACATCAAGACTCATGAGACAAAAGTTCTTGATTGTCACAGTATCAGTCTGTGGGAGCAAAAGATGCAGTCAACCTATTTTCTTTCCCGATTAGCCCAGCACCAGTCACTGCACGTTTGCTGTATTCTGATGACTTGATTAGTCTGAACAGGCTTTGCATTTTTCTATGCAGAGGAAAAAATCCATAGGCTGTGGGTAAAGGGGCCTTTCTCTGAAGTTGATAATAGAAAGAGAAATAAATAAACCTTATTTCTGGTATCTTGTTTCCAGGTACATGAGTGAAAGGTGCTCTCTGAACTCCACACACTGGTACTTAAAGTTTCATGGATGTTACGTTACTTAGTAAGGCTTCCATTTAAGTGACTTATCTCCCATAACATTGAAATTGAAAGAGGTTTTGTGAAAGGCTTCTTCATGTAGCAAATCAGGACAACACTTCACACTACATTTAATAATCTCAAAATGGACACCAAAGTTAGGGGGGCAACTTTTGTTATATGGGCATGCTTGGGATTTCAGAAATTCTCCCATGTGAAATTGGGATAGAAATTTGAGTGATTATATACAGATTTTAAATAATTTTAATTAGCTATGAGAGCAATTTCAACCTAAAAATAATGTTATAAGGTTTAGAAAGTACCAAATTAGGCCTTCACAAGTTTTTTTTTTACTTGAAAAGCAAACCTGTTTGCAGTGGTAAACATGTTCTGAATTCATGATCTTTTTTTTAATTTTAAAGATTTGAAATAATTTTGCCAGCCCTGCATATCAAAATTACTCAAACACATGAACCTCTCAAGGAATTAAAAGCAATGCTAACTGTTATTTTCTGGATGCACAATGTCACGATCAGTGTCTGGGAAGGTATATATTTTGTAATGAAGATTATAATACATTTCATATAAAATATGTTGTGCTTAAGCTAAAACTTGTCTGGCTTTATTGTTGTTAAAATGCTTCTCATAAGCTTCTGACTGAAAATCAAAGTTAGATCTCTGAGGTTACATAAACTGAGAGGTCAAAGAATCAGTCTCAAAGAACCTTACCACTGATGTTAAAGTGATGCAGTTATGTCTCTAAGTTTTATGCTTATTTATAAATGAGTCATTACAATTAGAGCTAACAAAAATTTCATTTTGCACTATCTGGATGACTTTTGGGAGGGCTGTTAACAAATAAAGTAGAAGTAAAGCCCAAGTAAATTACAAATGTGAATAACATGAAAATGCAGCAAACTTACACTCACCAATAACTGCTAAAGGTTTTGTTACTACTATATTATGTCACTAACTCCACAGCTATTGAATCAGTCTTCACACACGTTTGATTGACAGCATTATTACTCTGATGTTTTTGTCTGTTACATGCACTATAATTTTGTCTTTTTTTCCATCAAGTTTTCCTGCTTTGGCATTTATATTAGGAACTGGATTTGTCTCCTAGACCATACTACTTTCTCCTCTCTTTTGACAACACATTATTTGGAAAATTCCCATTTTCTTGCACAGGCTGCCAATTTGACCACTAATATGGTTAAACTTCTTCATTGGTCTTCCAGCAGCAATTTCTGTGCATATAAAATTACCTTCTCAATGGTGCCATATGTGATTCTTCAGTCAACTACTCTTGAAATGCAGTATACCACACCTTCCTACCCATTTTACTTTTTCCTTAGCCCCTGTGAATCCTCAGTGTCTCTTACCCTGGTGGACTAGGCTTTCAACCAAATATAAACCAGTGTAGCTGCATGGAACGCACCAGAACACGAGTGATTTATACCAATGTTTCCATCTTTGAAGTTCATTCTGCATGAAACTCTAGCATCCAAAATACAGAGAAAAGAGACAATGATGAAGCAGAACCTTACACTATTGATTACTGTGACACAGCCACAGTAATCAGTAATGAGCCACAGTTTGTGAAACAATTTCACAAACTTGCAAGGTATCAGCAAGTTCAATGAAAGGTTTAAATGACAGTAAAAAGGCACAATATTGAGGAAGTTGTTCTTTCCCTTTGAACCCACTGCTTACTTCCAAAGGAAGTAAATACTGCACACACTACTAACTCGCACTACTAACTCAACAGCACATCCTCCACATTCCACTACTTCATTTGCAATACAGTTCCTAAGTCTGTTTTGTTCTTCCTTCCCTCCAACAAATGGGAAGGGAAAAAAGATATTGAAGCAGTTAAGGTCTCTGGAAGAGACAAGTAGGGAAGTTCATACCACCTCAGTGGATCAAAATTCCAAAAAGGAAGGTTGTGTCCCTTCTGTCCTATATTATCAGTTGCTATCTCAGCCCTTTGAGAGTCACATGGGTCTTTGGCCCAGGCTGTGTGCTGTGAATCTGACCTGCCCCAACTGTAATTTAGTTATCTGCATTCAATTTTTTCTTTGAAATTTTTTTTTTTNTTTTTTTTTTTTTTTTTAATACAGTCTAACCTTCATTGCTTGCATTTTAATTGCTTGGAAATGCCAAGTTGTTTTGGTTCAGTCAAATCACAGAGGCGACGTTTATCACAACTGTTACACTGTGAACCAGTTTGGTTCTCACCGAAAAACTGTTTTCCCATCAGTGACATTTTGTTCTGAAAACAAGGCTACTGATTTGGCTGAAGGAAACAAAACAGGCTTTCCCATCCTGAGATAGCTACAAAGCTCTCATCTTGACTGTGAAACAAAGGGGAGGTGCCACAGAACCAAGGATATTATGGTTTCTGGAGGACCATTTACTGATATAGAGGCTAAGTTACAGAGAAACAGGGATGCTTCATTTTGAAAACACTCTTTGTGGATAAAGAATTCAAAGTATTTTTCATTCACGTGTTGGCCAGACTAAGCAAGGATGAGATACTGATAGTGTCGGGAAGGCAAAATAAATCAGTTCTCTGATCACTCTGTATTACCTGTCCTAGGTCAATGACACTGGGAGCCATCAGCAGTTTGTCTTGCTTCTTAGACAGCATATTCAGGCAGAAAACACTCACAGATCTTTGGCTTATTAAAACTCACCACAGCTAATGAATAAAATGTTTGGTTTGTTTCAGTAAACACTGAAGAATTTACTTCAGTTTCCTCTCACCTCAAAAAAAAGGGAAAGTTGGCCTGTGGAAGTACACCAACTGTATGATGATCCTTATGGGTCCCTTCCAAGTTGAGGTACACTAAGACTGGATTTGTGAAGAGCTAGAGGAGGATTCACTCTGGATCAGCAGTGCTCTGCCTGATGGTTTATAGACCAAAACTGAGCAATTTTGAAACTACAGGACTCCTTGACTAACATTATGATATACAAAGACTGTGTATCCACCTTTGAAGGGAAGATGGGCTTCTGTTGAGCAGTAGTGAAAAATAATTTAAAGACAGCAGCTAAGGAAATCATAAGAAACAATGTTGGAGGGGGATTAAAGAGAGGTAGCATGCAATGATCCTACTTGGAACTCAGCCTGGCACAGCATTTCAAACTGTTTTTCCTGTTTCAAGAATAATCATGATGAAAACACTTAACCAACACTGTCAAAACAGATATCAATATTCCATTCAAAATATGTAAGAGCTTTTCATTATTAGAAGGGAATCTGTAATTCAGAACATCCAGTTACAGAGTTTTTACATATCTGTTAGCAGTTTGTCAACTGCAAGAAATAAAGGTAATACTCAAGATCCAGCTGGCTAGAAAGAAGAGTTAAAGTCAGATGTAATGCCAATTTTAAAAATCAGAAAAATGTGTGTTTATTCCTAAACACAGTTCTTGGGTACCACTCAAGGCCTGTCGTGCCCTTTGTGCCACCTGAGGGATCAGGGATTGTGTCACAGAGCAAACTATTGCAGTTGGAGGGTTAGGAGTACTTTTCACCACTACCATTGACAATATCATGCTTGACCGGACCATTGCTATAGAATTCCAAATCCCTGATTATGCTAAAGAACAAAGAGATGGTGGTTAAAAGTGAGATGTTAAGTCTTTTTCAGCTTGCAAGTCAATGGCCACGGACACATATTACAAACAGGAGGACTTTTCCAAGATGCTCACATCCTCTAAGGGTTTAACGTGAACACTACAAAAGGGTTTTCATGTTTCTTTTCAAGAAAAAGGGCAGCTTTGATAGTATCTATTCCTATTGAACTTTTTATTCATTCCAAACTTCCTTTTGTTCTACAGGGTTGTTTTTTTTTCTTGGCAAATGCAGGGAATTTATTTGGGTACAGCAGGACATCTTGACCAAGTATTTTGCAGTTAAAATACTTCTCTCTTTGTTCGATGGAATAAAAAACCTACTATGGCATTTCACTATCCTGAAGTTATTTTTACCCTCTTGGAAGTTCTTTTATGCCAGGATAGTAAATAAAACAGTGGATTTAGGGCATAGAAGGGAAGGTGGATTTTATTT
The DNA here is from genome assembly GCA_013399895.1 of Serilophus lunatus. Taxonomy (NCBI): domain Eukaryota; kingdom Metazoa; phylum Chordata; class Aves; order Passeriformes; family Eurylaimidae; genus Serilophus; species Serilophus lunatus. Next base: position 624,437 of record VXBA01004184.1, read on the forward strand.
TTTTGAAAAAAGCAATGAGGTAAACATTAGTCACAGCAAATAGGAAACAGAATTTATCATAAACATTACCAGTGTCTATGTGTCTAAAATAATTAGTGTGTTATATTTATAAGTAACCATGTAATAGACTCTTTCTGACCCACCTGCTAGTGGGCTGGCACACACAAAGCTATTTATAAAGGGATAGTTCAAAACTTAGGACAAATTTGCACCAGTGGAAATTTCTTGCCATCAGTGAAGTTTGCCCCAGTGTAAATTTGGCTTTAGACTTCTGAGTTTTTCCAGAATCAGTTTTCCAAACAGAACTAAATGAAAGAGCTGGATGCATAGCTTAGTCAACTCCTGGAAAGCTGTCTTGATTATTAGAAGCTGAAACCAAATAATGTAGTACTGATCCAAAGACAGTTAATTTAATTTTGGATGAATGAGGACTAAATTTGCCAAACTTTAAAAGCTTGCCTTTCCCCATCCTGCCTGCTTTCCTCCATGTAACCCACACCATGCAATTTGCTTCACACAAAGGCTTGGATAGATATTATTGCACATTAGAGGAAGTTACAGTTTGCTATCTCTGTGAGAAAGGAGAACTGATCTTCTCTGGGCAAGAGATAGATGCAGACAGGCTCTCCTACATAGTTGGTCACGGAGGAATGGCTCCAAGCTGAGCTGGAATGGAGCTCCAGGCTCACGGGCAAGGGGTGTATGGGGTGTGTGCTCCCTGGCAGGGGCAGTGGGCAGTGAACTGCGCATCACTGAGATTTAGGGTATTTTGAAAGAGAAGAACTACACATAAACCAGAAAAACACTAGGCTGAATTCCTGTGCTTTAAAGCTGTGCTAAACTAGATTTCAATTAGGAGGTATAGTCTAGTAGCCTAGGCCTAGACTTTATTTTATACAAAAGAAAGCAATGATTTCCCTCACCTCTACCTCAAAAGAAGTAGCTCAAAAGTTTAGCTTTGCATATCAAGGTATTTTCTTTTAGACTGTAGAAATGTCCCTATTAACCTTCCCTTTGCCCTATTCTGAAAAAAGGGAAAAATCTAGTATTTGATAAGAAATTTTAGGAAAACACAAAGCAACACTACCCACAGGCATGTCAGTGAATGTATTCCTATCTATTCTTAAATTGTCTTGAGCATATCTGAACAATTCCTAAATTTTTATCTGAACACTGTAAAATAGAAGAATCAATAACCACTTCCTTCTGCTGCCAGATTAAAACACTCAGCAAGCCTTAATCTCTTTAGCTCAATTCTGAAGCAGTACAATTCAGCTATTCTGGTAAATCTTAGGGCCTTGCAATTTTCGAGATCAGGATCAGCTGGAGGCCAGTCAGGCCCCAGTTCTTGAAATATGGGCACAACTCCTTCTCTTATCAGTTTGCTGAAGCATCATGTAAGTGAGATAATGAAAATCAAAATATAGGATGAGTAACAGAATGTGTTGTGAATGTTATTGTTGTACTTAAGGGTGGCAGTTGTAAGAGGTATGGTCAATGCTGATGAAACTCGACTTTTTATACATGATTTTTATAGAAAATTCTTTTTCTTTATATAAAATAGAAAAAGAAGGGATATTATTGCATTAACCTCATATAAGATAAGCTTTTTTCATCATCATTCACTTAAATAATTGTTTGGGGTTTTTTCCATTTAATGGCTACATTTTCCATTCAATGAGAATAGAATTCACCTGGTATTAAAGTGAAAAATTATGTGTGAAAGAACATTATAGGCCAGGTTAATGACTGAAAAATTACACCTGCTTTTCTCTTCCTCTTACTCATGTGAATATCAGTATCAGCAGTTACAATGTGTAAAACTCTCAAACTTCTGTATCTGAACATCAAATGACAATGACACAATTCTAGAATTTTTTACTCTAGTATTGTTTGCTGTGCTGACATTGGGCTTTATATGATCTGGCATAGTCTGGAGAACTGGTCTCAGATCCTCCTCAAGAGGAGAAGGCCCATTAAGATCCCCAGCCAGCAGGACAAAATAAACTGTCCAGAATCCTGAAGTTGACGACCATTTCACTACACATTTCAGAAAGAAAAGCAGTAGGTTTATGGTTTAAAAACTGTGGCAGGAAATAAACCCCCATCATAACCAGCTGAAACTACAACTGAAGTTAATTCTGGCAAGTTATATTTACCCAAGGTGGGTTCTGGTCAGGATACCAGGGTTAATACTCTTATGCTTTTGAAAAGTTTCCAGGAAATATAAAATGATGATGTGTGGTCAGACCCATGATTCCCCTCCTCTCAGAAAGCCAGTGTTGTAGAACATGTGTTTCTCTACTCTGTCACTAAATACTCTACCTTTTCCTATTATCCAACTTGCTCTCATAAAGCCTGTGGCAGACAATCTTTAAAAGCCCACTTGGGACATGGGATACTTGTATTGTATCCAGACTGAAAATGTGGAAGTCAGTTATTTAACTTAATCGCAGTATAAAGTCTTCCTTGTTTAAACCACTTACCAACTGCCAAACTCAGTAAAATTAAATAGAGTGAAAATAGAAATCTAGATCAGGTCATACAGTGACAAAAGCAGTTACTAAATATTGGAACTTAAGGGAATGTTATAGGGAGTAAATGTTAGGCATGATTTCACTCTTCTCAGTTATCTGCAAAGGACTGTTCTCAGTACATTTGGTTCTCCAGTTGGCTCCTCTGCAGCCTCAGAGATAGCAGTTAATTGCTTCAGTTGATTAGAATTCACAGCTGCATCTGCAGCAAGAAGGCTGCTTCTGAAATTAACTGAGCTATCAATCAACAGAATAATTTGCTAGAGTGAAAAGCAACTAGTCAGCTGTGCACTTATCAACAAAAACAGCAAGGCTTCTCTGGGAAAGCTCCTAATGTTTGATAAAACAATCATATGCTTCTCTCCAGCCTTAAACATCAATATAAATCATTGACTACCATGTTTTAACTATTTTCAACACTTTTGCCAGGTTTCTTTTCCATGTGCTACTGTGCTTCCAGAAGAAATCTTTACAGGTTTCTCTAATGTATTTTAACATGCAGCATGACCACATACAAGGCATCAGGCACACAAGAAACTTTCCAATTCCATTTTCTGAATGACTCTGCTCAATATAATGTTGTCTCTCCTGTTGTTCTATTTGGTAATTAGGCAAACCTGAAGTTAACAAGGACTTTGCTATATGTCTTATAGTAACTACTATCAAAGTCCAGATTCCTAAGAAAGCAAACACTTAGGTGAAACTTACTACACTAATTTTTTTAGCCATTGCAGCCCATAGTGTACTTTGAGATTTTGGTATCTCCTGCCAGACAGCATACCTACTCATTGAGGACAAAATCACATTTAGAGTTTCACTATCAATTGAAACCTTAAACAATTATTATTCAAATACCTGTAAGTATTAAACAGCTAGTGTCTATTAATAGAAGTTCAAATACTTACATATTTGCAAATGTTTTTGTCCAGCTTTATATGATGACTCAGTGTGATATTAACATTAATTTTCTTTTTAAGCACTTTGAAGGCATCCAGGACTTCACACAGGAAAAAACCTCCCAAGTCTATCTGTGTAAATAACAAACACCTTTATGTCCTAGTCAGACCATATACACTATTTCTTCAAGTTATAAAGCACTCCCTGCCACACAAATGAATTCTTACAATGCCATGGTGAGTATGCTTATTACAAGTCACCATTATCAATTAAGAAGGAAAGATCACTCATCAGATTAATTTGTTTTAGCACTTACAGCTTTTGGTGGGTTAGAAGCTGTTGTCTACAGCAGTGACCTTTCTTCATGATGGAATTTGAAGTTCACAAAGTAACCATTGCTAGAACACTTAATGCTGAAGTGCTTGTGCTTTGAGGAAATAGGAAAACAGAAGTGTAATTTCCTTTTTTAGTGAAAAATTAACACCATACTTCCAGCAGCTGGGTAGTGGGGCATCTTACAGTCAAATTTCAGTGTTATCAGCTGAGTCTAACTTACAGCAATAAAACTGGACTACATTAAGTGGGTTTAAGGTGGAGAGCAAGGTCAGTTTCATAGTTAATATTATCAAGAAGAACCAAACCAAGGAAAAATATCAACTCAGTCTACTTTGTATTAATATTTGTATGTTTCAAAACAAGCCCATTCATTCCTTTAAACAATGTATTTCATAAGATCACTCAATTACTAAGATATTTTAAATTTCAGTTTTCTAAATTGCCTTCTAATGTGTCTTTTCTGCCACAGGGCAAATGGTTTTGGTGCTACCATTCTTTTGAAATATTTTTGTTTTCCAGTTTAAGCAGATTTGGAATAACTGCATTCACGGCAGCTATTATAATTAAAAAGATGCATCTTCATAGGCCTACTTATTTTAAGACTGGAAATACACACCTCAATCCTATCAAGATATTTTTTCAGAGGAAAAAGGAACAAAAGAAACAAATGTGTTCTTAACAGGGCAACTCTAGCAACAGTAAACTCACTTTAATGGTACAGGAAACTCTGTGCTGTGTGCTTCAATATTCCATGCTGGGCTATGAACTCATCATGATCAGACAGCTCACCAGGCTCATCATGTCCTGTGCTGCATTACTGATAAAGATTTTATTCCCTGATGTTTCCCAGAATCAGGAATTTTAACCAAAATCAATTACAAATAAACTATTGAATAAAAGCTCTCTGATTCTTGCCTATAGCTCCATCTTGTTGTTCATTAGGTTGAAAGCAGTTGTTTAGGATTTTAACTCTAATGGATATGATTTGCATTCATTTTATCCTCCTGTTCCTTCATTAATTAAGGTTTTAGAAATGCTTTTTGTGAGCTATGATCCAGCATCTCTGAGTGCAGCAGAACTAAGCTTCCTGTATGGGTACTGACCCATAACTGTGAACAGATGTGCTGCTTTACACAGAGGTTACAGATGTTCTGCTGCCAGAAAAAAAAGTGCTGTTATTTCACTGAAGCAGGAGGAACTCAGAGCACCTTGACCCATCAAAGGAACACCTTACCCTTTGCTTTACTGTTCTGCCAGGTTTTTCTTCTTTTCATATAATGTCGTTGATGAAGCTTTAATGTGTGGGAGACAAGGCTATTGCTGTTTATCAAGCCCTTTGAAATGTCCAAATGCATTGCCAGCACTGGGAAGCACAAGTTTTATTGAACTGACTCTGCAGTGAACTCTCTACACCAGAGTATTTTTACTTTCCCCCACCCTCAAGCCCTCTCTCCCCAGCTGGTTTTATAATAAAGCAGCAGCTGACTCAGCAGATATGCCCTGCTCTTTTCATTGTCATTTTAAGAAGCTTAGAAAACAGAGATGCTATATAAAGCAGCCTTTTCAGTAAAGTGATCATTTCATAGGGAAGAATATCTCAAAAAACTACTTTTTAGTAGCTTTGAGATCTTGTTTCTGTTCACACTGAGGAGACAGCAATGACAGCACAAAGAGTTGCAAAAGGAGGATTAAAGGGTGACCTTTTCTGTTACTCATGGCTACTGCTCCCATGGATATTCCTTATGAATACTGATTTTTAATCCTGCACAAACTCTGAACTCAGCAGCAGACCAAGAAAGTTACAGGAAGATTTTTAAGGTGGGGTCAGCCTGTTAGAAGCAACAAACCTTGCCAAAAGAAAACATCTACTGGAATGAAACTAAAAATGTTGTGGTGTTTTTTTTATTCCAAACCATCAAGTCAAGCACCACAGAATTTCTTTTGAAGCCACAGATTGGAAGAAAAAAGAATTGTTTTCTTACCTATTTCAAATATGTATAAGGGTGACTGCTTCTATGCCTCTGAAGATTAAAGAGAACTCCGGCCAAAAAGTTCTACAAGCCAAGTCACCTTCAATTTTCTAAGCACTTCTACTGGGTTATTTACTCTTTATTTTTACATTTATCTTTGCCCACTTTCTAGGAAAATAATTTAATTAAGCTACTTTCACAAAGTGGCACAATAACAGATTATTACAGAAGGAGAGTGATTTCTTTTCCAAAAAATGCTATTACATAATTATCAGCTTCATTAAAACATTGAATACATGTAGTTTAATGATAAATCCTTATAATTTATGTGCTAAGATTATTCATCTTCAAAAATAATTCTTAAATAAAATAAAGAAAAGTGATGAGCAATTAAGGTCCTTTACTACAAGATAGCATGTAGTTGAGTAAAGCATACTCATCTGAGGAAAAGAAATCCTACCTGACAGCTTTGGCTCATTGCTGTATAGAGATTGCAGAACAGCACAGACCATTGCAGGGGAAACAACACTGCAATTCCATACAGCCCATGACATTAAGGGCTTGAGGAATCTTAAATTGCAAGTGCTGACATATAAACAACTTCATAGACTAGTAAGCTCAAGCATTAGGTAGACTATCAAGCTTTGTGATAAAGCATTGCAGCTGCATGACCTGACCATGTTCATCAGCTCAGAGACCGCACCTGCCTGCAGGTGACAGGACCCCAATCTGGTGAACTGGTGTTCTTCCCTCAGAGTTCTGCATAAGGGACACTATGTTCTGACAAAATGGGATGGACTTACCAGAAGTGACTCTGCAGCCCCCTGCTTTATTTGTAAAGCACACGTAAGTTTGGTCATAAAGCTCCTTGGGTGATCGCTTGCTACAAATTATGGATGGATTCATGTTTCCTGCAGAAACATGGTGTGAATCCAGCTCCATCTTGCTCAGCAGAATTGGCTTTGTAAATCAGGAAGGTATTAAAACAAGCATTTGTCTAACCTCTGAAATAGGCACTGAGTGCACATGAAGGACCAAGGAGTATTAGGAGAAAAAAAAGCCATTTTAGCCAGTTAGGTGAGAAAGGCTGTTACTGTATGTGCTGACCAGGGGCTGTGGGGCTTCTACAGGCAACTGCCATGTGAATTGAAGGTGTAAGTAAGTCCTTCACCACATGTATAACGTTGAAATTCTGTGCCCATATTAAATGTTGCTCATTACAATGTTATTGTTTTAATTGATACTAATTTATAATATGTGTTATTAATGCATTGTGCATATGCTCCAATATCCCTATAAAAAGCAAATATTTGAGTTTTCCTTTACTTTGCAGAGAGCATATGGCTACACGATGGTTATATTTTTATCTTTAATCCCGAAAAACAGCTCAGTTAAGCTTCAGTTGGGAAATTTAATTGCCTTTTAAAAATTTATTTGCATCACAGATCAATGTAGAAAGAAAGTACAAAATAGAAACCAACAACTGTAATGAGATGAAAAAAAGAACTATGGCTGTGGAACTCTCCAGATGCACCCAGCTGTTATCAGGGATATTTCTAATCCTGCGATCATCTTCATAGAACTAAACAGCTTTCTGACTGCAGATCTATGAGGTTTGTTGATTGTTTCTTTGAACTCAGATAGTCCCAATATATAACAGCTGTTCCTTACAAAGAAGTCAAACTTAGTAAAAAACAACAGCATAAAGAGACCTGATTATGGTAACACCACTATTGCATGTACTTTCATTAACCAGGCAGAACCATTGTAAACAACTATATTGAGAAGTACTTTATGTGGAAAGTGTAATATTCTAACTGAAGCTGGTTAATATTCTCTTTAACTTGTCTCATTTTCAATCCACAGCTCAGAAATGAATGTCAAAGAATGGGTGCTAGTTCCTACACACCTAATTTGAAGTCCACTGCGAATTATTGGCCTCCTTTATACAACATGATTAGAAAATACTGAGATCAATTGGTCAGGAGATGACAGGTAGGGTATTTATAGTATTATCTTTCATAGAATGAAAAATTAATTAAGAACCACAGTGTTTCCTTTCTCAAATGCATATTTTGGCTAAAGTTTTATCTTGTGTGTGATAATTCTATTAATGTTTTGTTACAGCCTAATAATTTGATAAGTACCTGGTTTAAGAGTTTTCCACTTTCTACTCATTTAAGCTGGGTTTCAATATCTGGATCTGTGCCATGTGTCCTGGGAGAGTGCATGGGTGCCCAGGAGCTCTCTTTGGGTGTCTCTGTGGCTCAGCACCAAGGTTGCACTCAGAGGAGCTCCCTGTAGACCCCTGCACTGGTCTCTGCATTGTGCTGGAAGTTAAATTTCATTTTTAAACTTCTGTAAAGCACAAACCTTCAGTCCTGGCTTATGAAATTTTCCCCTGAAGTCTTAAAAAGTTTTGCATTCAAAAGGATTACACCTTCAATAAGTGCTCCAAATATAATTTTTTAAGTTAAAAAGAGGGTGTTTAGCAAAACTTGTTTGTTCCTATATTTCTGTTCATTTATTTAGCTACAATTTTAAAAAATGGAAGATAGAATGAAATTCCATAGCTGCACTGCATTAGAAATGCTGTCAAGACTGGCTGAAGATTACTGATTCTGCTTCAGTTGGAATTTGTACAAGTAATGTTATCTAAAGAAGAACCAGATGAGGGCAAATGAGAAGCACAGAATGAAAACTATTAAAGTTGAATCTAACAGCAAGTATCTAAAAAAAGATTAGACATTCAGCAATGCATCTGAATATGTGAAAATTTGAGATACTAATGAGCAAACCAAATTCCTCCAATTTCTATTTATCAAGCCCCAGTAAAAGTAATAAAATCTTTAGAGCATCTCAGTGAGTTACAGATTCACAGTGAATTACTCTCCCTTGATAATGCTGCATCTATTAACCTATAATTCATTAAAAAGGACTGATGCTTAAAAAGAGAATGCATCAATCTTCCAAAAACACAAAGTGGCAAATCCAAAAAAGGAAACTTACTTATTCAAATAATTTAACTCTATCAAAATGTGTTGTCTTAACACAGCCAGCTATCATCTGATACATGCCAAACCTGCTCCTCTGAATGTTACTTAGGTTAGAAGCATGAGCAGCTTATTTGGAAGACAGATTCAGACAATAAACTATCTTTACCTGCAAATATTCAATGGTTAACCCATAATACCTCCTTTTGTTGAGTTTTATTTGCATAAATGCTTGACATAACTCAGCATTAACTGTGTTCAATGTACAATACTTATGTATGTTCCACAAAATACAAGAAGAGTCATGGGGAGGAACTGCTACAGAACAACATATGGCAGAAACTAGTGCAGGAAACTGCAGCAATAGTACACCAGAAAAAGAGATAGAATTGGGCAACACTTTCCTCAGCTAAGAAATTATGGGCCTTGTAGTTACAGCACAGTGGAGGAGACAGGAAATCTGGGATTTATTCTGGGATCTGTCACAGATTTCCTGTGTGGCTTTGAGAAAGTCCTGTGGGGTTAACTTCAGCCATGGGGCTTTCTTCCTTTGAGAGCAACTTGCACCTGTATCTCGACACCCCTCTGTAGTGTGAGCTAATTAACGCAGAAGGGCGGATGTTACAGTACAGAGCCAGGATCTAATACAGGTGAAATAATATGGTAAAAGCAGGATAGGCAATGAATCCAAACACTAAGGAAGGCAATATACTCCTTCCCAGGAGCTAGCAGGGAGGGAATAAGAACATGCACTCCAGCCACTGACCAGCACAGTTGTTACACAGGTGGAACAAGAAATAGAAATTTATTTTCACTGGAAGTCAAGACTTCATTTCCATACTGTCTTTCAAGAATGAAAACTAAGGAGAACATACAGGGCTTGTAATTTCTTGAACTGTATCTCCTTTTCAGTTTTCACCCATAGTACATTCTCCTCCTGAAATCCAGCTTCCACTGGTGGGAATCCAATACATTCATTCTTCTAAAAGACACCTTCACATACTTTACAAAGTTAGTCCAGAGTTTTCAGTTACAGAAAGTATGATGGAATTTCAACAGGTCGGTTTTATTTATAAGGCCTGGGTGGCTTAATGTCTCGGATTTGAGCAAAACAGAATAAATCCCACATGTTCCTGTTGTGAGCTCATACCCTTTTGGGTTCTTCTGGCGGGAGAGATGGTTCCACCCATTCTCTGAGGACTACCCCAAAATTAAAATAACCAACCCAGAACAACAAACCATCTTGTGTTTTAGGTCACTTGCCCAGTGCTCTCAGATGATCCACTTTTATCCTCTACATTCTGAGCTAGTTTGTTTCTACTCACTGTTGCTACCTAAAAGGGAAACAAAACCTCCAGAAGCTCAGGGCTGATCCAACTTCAGTTGAATGTGTCTGGAACAGGCTGCTACCCAATGGAATTTCCTACCCACTAGACAGTATGGCTATTAAATCACAGTAGGTATTTCTACTTGTTTCAGTGATGCTAGCAGACGCTTGGATGCTAACAGAGCACTTAATACATTTATAAATTTTGGTAATTTATAGTCAATAAAACAATAAACTCCTAATATTTTGGGCAATGGAAAATGCACTCTGGAAAAGCCTTACTTTGAATTTGATCTGTGTGAAGAATTTACCAAATTTCAGAAGTGATTTATTTGAGCATGTACATCAAATCTTAAACTGAGGAATGACTTGCTTAAACTTTCATTTTTACTGAAAGATAAGGCTGGAATCAGACACTTGCATCCCAATATTCAATATTATCCTCAAAATTTAAGATGTGACCACATATGGCTGCATGCATGTAATTGCCATTTGTTGTTCCAATTATTTTTTTGTCTGATGTTGTATCAGAATCCTTATGAACCTTCACAGAAAGCTGGAAATTTAAGCTTATGGCAAAAAACTCTTCTACAGTGGAGCGTATGATATAAGTCAGCCAAACCTCTAGAAAAATTAAGTCATAGGTAAAATATTACCTTTCTTCTGTATGAGATGCATTTTGTGTAAGTTTTTATTTCCTTTTTTTATGAATTCAGGTCCATGTATCTTTCTGCAAACACTGCTCACATATATCCATGTTCTCTAGCACAAGCATTGCTACTTCTTTTCCCTATTACTTTATGTCACTGAATGTTTAATGCAATTTTAACCTACCTGGGGCTGGTCTTACTGGCCTACAACAACTGGAATTTATGCAGTTATACAGCCTCAGGGCTTGGGGATTCCAAGTGATGTGACACATCACAGCATTTCTCCTTAAGCAAACACTTCCTGCCCACATTCCTTTGTTTCCCGGGAATACTAAAACTAGGTTCCAGTGTGCAAATACAAATACTTTTCACTTCTTTGTTTAAGAGAAGAAAAACCAAAACTCTTTACCCTACTGTAATTCCAATAATGACTCCAAATTTCTGAACCAAACACTCAGCGCTGTGCTTTTATAGCCTTGGTCTGTCTGAGGCATCCTGGGCAGGTTCTCTGCACCCTGGTTATGGGAACAACAGCAGAGTCTCTCAGTAACAGTAGTATCAAATTTGGGGCAGGTTTTCTTTTACTGTGTTTGTCTAACATAGAGCACCAAGGGCCTTTAATTCTGACACAGATTTCTGGGAACACTGGACAGCAAAAACTGCAAAAGAAGAGAGGGTAAAGGCGCCACTGCAGTTATGACTGGAGCCTTCTGAGCATGGGCATGAAGTTAAACTCATCCACAAGGGATTAGGAGTCCAGACTGTTTACCAAATAAGAGAAAAATGCAAAGAGTTTTTTTAATAAATACTTTTTTCATGCTGTTACTGCAGTTTGACAACAAAATAATTTTGTTAAAATATCTTAAGAATAGTTTGTTATCTCACCGCATTCCTTCAAAATTTAAACTTGGAGTTTCAGAGAGCTGTACCAGATAATAGAACAGTGTCCATCTGTTGTTACCCCCTAGAAAACTGGTACCTCAGAAATTAACTAAAATTTACAATCACAAACATGAAAAAACTTCTTGAAAAGAGGAAAAGGTATGAGCTAAAAACAACATAATGAATAACTGGATAACAAGCTTTACCACCATTTCTGTCTAAATTACAGTATAGTAATAGTTTTGTTTTCTTACACGTTACATTTCCAGATCTTTTTATATGTTATAGCAGACCAAACCATTAAAATAATTCAGGTTTTTTTCATTTACTTTGTCTTTTTTGCCATAACATAGGCCTTCAGCCAGAGTAGATTCTTGTACATCATAAACTTCAACAGGGGTTTGTCATCTTTCATTAGCATCTCACACAGCCATTTTTGCTCTGTATTTAGGAAATTACCAAAAATCTTCCCTATCTCTTCTAGGAAGCAGAAAAAAGCGTAATTATCCCTTTCTAATTATTGTACTTTGGCTTCCTTGGAATATTTGTTTAGCATCAAGATCTGTTTATGTTCACTGATACATTGGTTAAGTCTATTCTTCATTTATTTTATGTTCCAAGGATATTTTACTGAACACTCCCTGTAAGACCTTCAACTGTGGCCACCCACATCCTGAAACTTTCCCTCTACCTAATCCTGCCTTATGTCATAACACAGTAAATATATAATTTTTTTTATAAAATACATTTTGTCCAGCAAAATATACATAGTATTTTGTATGTTATTTTAAAAAGCTCATGTAGCATTGCACAGTGTGTGTGTACAGAAATGTGTACACATGTTAACCCCCCCTGAACATACACAGAGCTATTGTTGAAAATTTTCATTAAAACTTAGTAAAGGAAGTCCATCTGCCACAGCTCAGGATGTCCTGTTTCTGTGAGGGGCTTCAGTTATTTCTTGGCCATTTTCTCATTGAAAACATAAGTAGGAGATTTGAGACCATTTAATCTTGCTACTATTAAAACAAACTGATTTGGAAAGGGTGTTTTGAAGAGTTTTTCTCCATTAGCTGGGAACCCTGAGGCAGAGACACCTCCTCAGACATAGCACACTCAGTTTTGTGTCCTCTGTTCTGGTGTCATCAATGGGAAGGATGGGAGGAAAAATTCTTTCTGTAAGAAAGATGGGATATAATCTGGCCATTAAGATAATTTCAAAACACAGCTGTTGTTCCCAAGCAATATTTGTGCCCTGGTTGTCCTTCAAGGCAAAGCAAACCATAACGTTCTGTGGGCGCCTGGCAGTGGTGTGGGCTGGAGTCCCACAGAAAGCAGCACTGCTCCAAGGACCTGGCAGTCCCTCATCACCCTCTAACTGGCAAGGGATGTCCATGTTCCTCCCCTGCCAGACGGAAGGAACAGAGAGCCTTGACTCCTAAAGTACTGGCGATATAATTTGGGGGTAATATCTCCTCATAATATATATTCTCTTGTTTTAAGAGGCTGATTGCTTTGTAAGATGATGGAGGCAGCCCTCAGGCTAGTTTGGATTCCAATTTTATTTTGAATTATTGAAAAAACCCTCAAAAGTTCAAAGATCGGGAAAATTTTTTCATGATTGATTGTGTGTATTTGTTTTACTCTAGTACTGCTCTCCAAAATGTTGTTTTACATTTACAGTTAATCAGTTGGCAAATGCAGAAAGTCCCAAATCTCCTTGTTACTAAGCAAGGGCTTTCCTTGTTCCTCGTGGAAAAATAAAGGATTATAGCCACCAGAGGTGACAGTTTTTACTTACACACAGTGGTTATGAGCACCCAAACCAAAATATTTTTGGTGGGAACTGGTATCACACCAAACCAACCAAAACTAAATGCCAGAGGGATGTGCTCTTCTAGTACGAGAAGGACAGAAAGGGACAATGGGTGGAAAAAAGAACATGCAACGAGAGGTAAAAAATGTCAAAATAAAGCAACAGTGGGGAACATGGAACAGAGGCAAACAGTAAAATAGAAACTGAGGGTGGAGAAGAGTCATTAATAAAGGCCCTAAACATCTTCGTTTTCCCATACAAGCTTCCTTTTCCCAATGGAATGATTGTTGGTGTTTGTCACAGGACAACATTGGATGCTGCATTAGGATGAAGGAGACAATGCAAAGAAACTGAAAATAAAATGTTTGCTGTATGCTATGCCTCTCCTTTTGAGCACAGAAAGCAGTACTGCCTGTGAGAAAGAACAAGAAGTACTTCATCCTACTGACACCGAGTCCAACAGGAACCACAAGCCATGGACAGTCCTTCCACTTCATTAGAGCAAAACATGAAACAACCTTTTAATCCCCCTGTCCCAAGACGTAGACACAGTCTTTCTACTCTGTTGAGGGCACACCAGTGGGCAGGAGAAATGTTCTGTGGTGTCTTAGGCACAATGCCCATCTGTAACACACTTGGTGGGTCCTCACCATTCAAACTCTCCCTTTTGTTCATACAGCAATAATACATGACATGAAAAATTAACACAGGCTCATGGAGTCACCCCGTCATCTCATTCTTCTACAAATTATTTCTGCAAAGTGAGATAATTAACTTTGATAAACACAGGGCAACATTTTATCTTGATGAAACATGACCCACACAGAGTAATTAAGATAGAGACCTAAAGTAGTGAGACAGAGGCAGGATATGACAGGAAAAAGTAACAACACACAACATGTGGTATAACTACACACCCAATCTTATCCTTAAAGACTCTGTGCAGTATGGGGCCTTTCTCAGTAACATGTCAGCTGTGTAAAATCAGGGGGTTTTGAAACCACTTCTTTTAAAGTAATCCCAAAGCAATCAAATACTGACAAAGTAATAACTGTTGCACTGGTTGTCTTCAAAAAAACTCTTTAGCTCAAAATAAAGGCACAAGCCTGCCATTGCTACCTAACACATTTTGCTTTTGCCTAATTTTTAAAATGTCCACACTCATCATTGTCATGGCACCGAAGTTATTTGAGGAGAGAAAAAGAGGGTAACACACTCACTGTCATTCCTTCCTTCCTGTCCCATGGCAAGGAGCATGCTGACGATGTTGGGAACTGAAAATTCTCCCTTTTGATAGATTATTTGATTGGAGAGCTTTACAGTAGACCAAAAACTGAATAAATGTACTTACCAGTTTAACACAAAGAAATGTTCACCATGTAATCTCATAATGCAGGGAAAAGCAAGTCTGAAAGGCTTTTAGAGTGTGAAAATCGAGCATTTACACATTTTAATTGTTTTCATAATAAAAGAGTAACATTACAAATAATTTTGAAAGATGAGGATTGTCTCCTATGCTGAGAGACTTTTACTACTGCCATTCCCTGCGTGTCACACAGCCATACATTGCCATCTAGTGTTTCTGGGCCATACTGGGAACGATGCTGAAAACTTGGAGAGGATATTCCAAATTATTTCAAAATAACAAACATGGATTAGTTTTGTTTTTCAGAAGTGCAGTACTATATGATTAAACAATCACATCCAGGAGTTGAAAAGGCAGATAATATTCTGAACTACTATTGTTAGGGTTTTTTCTTTTTTGTTTTTGAGTAGTGCTGAGGAAATTATTAGGAGAAGGCAAAATAATGTCTGATTGTAAAGTAAGGATCATTTAACTATCATAGCAGGACATACAATCATACGTAGAGTATCTAGTACATTGCACACACTGTACCAGCATTTAGAATAAGTTTGATTGGGTCTGCAATAGAAAAGGGAGGAGAGGAAGGGGGAAAAGAGTGAACAATTAGTTAAAGCAATGCTTTTAATGTTTTGCTTTAAGAGTTGGCCCTCAGAGCTGAAACGTGCACAGAAAATGCACAGTTAATTTTGAACTCAGTTACCCAAAATCCTCCAAGCAATAGTCGGCTTAATCTGTAAGTATCAATCAAAATTGCCACTGTTTACTTACAAAGTAAATGGTACTTATGTTGGAAGGAATTCTGCTGCACCGGATCACACAGGAAAAATGAAGTGATCTCAGTGCTGCAAATCTGTACTGTAAAGTATCAGTGGATTGGCTGCAGGTCAGTAATACCTCGTAAGGTTTAGGAGATCTCTATACTGTTGCAGGGACTCGAAAGGGACAGAATCCAACTCGCATTTCCATGTGGCATATAAGCTCCCTTTCAGAGTCAGATCCTGAATTTATCTGTGTCCCAAACTGCCGTGCTTTTACTCAAAATTCACAAGAAAATAATTGACTGTTTACTGTCCTGAAAACAAAAATATTTTCAGCAAGTGAAACAGCCCAAGGGAAGGCTTGAACTGAGAGAGCATGATATTCTTAGGCCAATTTTGGGCAGTTATCAAACTGCATCTGCATCTCGAGGCTGTAGTTACCTGAGACACTGTGACACAATCTGGAGGTTTGCTGCCAACAAAAGGAGAAGATCCTGCTTCCATACTTTTTCATCCAGAGGCTCTGGCACTCATTAACATCCTCTGTGACTTCATTCAGGTCAATAACCTAAAAGAAAATTATTCATTGTGTCCACTTGGAAAATAAACTGAGACTGTTTATTAAAAGATTTGATGTGTGTGTATGGAGTGGGTGTAATGGAAGGCAGCCAAGAAGGGGGTGAATAAAAGGGAGGACCAAGACATTTCCCTTTTGCTGTGCAATTGTTAAAAGAACCCCGAAACCCCCAAATCTAACAAGATACAAACATCTGGACTTTCAGCACTTTTAGCCTTCCATCTTGCTTGCTGTAAGGTTGGTTTTCACGCCCTTCTCCAACAATGAAAGAGTTCCACACTCTGTGTCCCACACACTCATTCATCTCTCTGACAAATGGGGACGCACTGCACAGTGCACAGGGCAGAGTCAAGCTTGTGTTTTTTTGTTTCTGTTACTAATATTCCTCCTGCCATGCTGAGCTGTCTGCTGGTCTTTTTTCCCTTGAAAGATTTTATAAACCCATCATTAGATCTCTCCAGCTGGCTGGCTACCTTATTTATTTAGAAATGCAATATCTGTCATCATAAAGATCCAGGCACTTGTTCTAGTCCAGGTGTCCAAGCAAGGCTGTGTTGATGCTCCCAGAAGGGCATGGCAGGGATGGGGGGCAGCAAGAGAATGCCCTGTGGGAACACAGGGCACAGGTTTCTACCCATTCACATCAGCTCTGAAAACCAACAGAAGCATAAATGCAATTACTCACAGTGCACAGTTTTAAAACAACTTACAAAGAACACACACACGTATTTTGCCCCGGATTAGGCAGGTTTAGCCCTGGCTGAGTTACTTTTATTGGCGCTCTTCTGGAAATCATCCGGTGACATCTTGTATTCTACTCAGTTTGTCCAAAAATGGATGGGAGGCTTTCATTAGCTCCAATGGGTAACCTCATAAATGCCAAGAGGTTTATTTGGAAATAAATAGGGAAAATAGTCTGATAACTATTTGACCAAATTAATTCTATTTATATTTTTGTTTCTAAGGTTTTCTTTATTTGCTTGGATAGAAAGAAAGTAACAAGAACAAACACAACTGGAAACTGTTCTTGTGAGATGGGCTCTTCACTAAAGACTTGAATATCCATTTAATCTTGAATCTAAAGACAATCTTTATACCAAACAGGTAAAGAGAGCTATTTGATTTCCAAATGAAAACACTTCTGCTTAAAACAAATGAAAAAATGCTAGATTTTACCAGTGTAACAGGCATGGCTGAGACTTTAAATGACACTGAATTCTTTTAGCTCTACTTCTGTAAGATAAAAATATCTTTTACTTTCTGAGCCTTTTCTTTCACTTATTTGATCATGAAGAGAAGATACTGTAGATTTATTGTGTTGTTTGTACTGGAGAGCGCAGCTGGTTTAGCTTTTCTGTCAGACCCCTAGGATCCCATCGTTATAATGACTTTTTTTAAACATACAGTGGATTTGCCTAAGAAAACTTAATTTGTATTACATTCTGGATCCAAAGGAAAGAATAAGGAAAAACTAGAAGAAATAACCCAAGCACATACACCCCTCCCCTCCTCCAATGCCACCTTTAGAAGAGAGGGGATTCTATTATAAGTAGTGTGATATAGGTACAAAATAGGTTAAAAACAGTTGGTCCTATCATGTAGGTTGTTCAAGTGGGTAATAACAAGCCAAAGGCACACATTGCGCTTGTCAAAAACAACAAAGGAAATTTAAAAATGCATATTGTTAAATAGCAAATTACAGGAGCTTATTTCCACAAATAATTGATTTGGGAAAAGCAGAGGAAACAAAGTGACAAACAAATCTTAATAAATCCAGATGAATTAAAGGTAATATGAAAACAGGAAGGCTCAGGGGAAATATGAAGAATAATGAGATTTAAAGAAAAATAACTGCATAAACCCAAAGAAGTTGGAAAAGAATCCCAGAGACAGATGAATTCTCAGAGGCAAAAAGAACCAGGCAATATCCATAACACATCTAGGTTTAACCCAGACAGTGCAGGTTTCCCTGAAACCTGACAGAATTTTCTGAAAAAAGGTAAAAGTACAATTTAAGAAAAAGGTATTGACTATTTTTGCCAGTAAAAGAGAGTGCCATCTTCTCCTAACTTTCCTGTCCCCAGAGAATGAAACAAACCCACAAATCTGCCAGGATCACTGCTCTGTCCTTCTACTGTGGAAACAAAGGGATCAGGTACATCCCAGTCTGTCCTCACCCAACAGGCTGTGCTGAACACCAGATTTAGTTCATAATGCCCTGGAGAGTGCTGGGGTTCAGAAGGACAGGACTTGAAATAGTGATGGAATGTTGAGGGATGTTAAAAAACTATTAAGAATGTGGAAAACAATTACTCAAACCCTACTTTACTTTGAACAATATTGAATATGTACTATTATTTTTCCTTGCTAACTATTTTTAAAAAAATAAGTATTAGAAGAGCAGAAAGGAATAATAAAATTTATTTGAGAAATAGGGACTCTTAATTCAGATCTTGATGATGTTAGGGAAGGACTTTAATGGGGTTTGGCTCAAGCCCTTACAGTGCAGCAAAGAAAACAATATAAACTGAAGTGGGATTTATATCCCTACTATAAATAATATATGTAATCTCAACTACTGGAGGCAGTCTTTGTATATATCTAATTTATCATTATTAAAGTGAGATTATGGCAGCTTTATGCGAGACAGAGGCAAATCTGGGTCATTAATGAAAACAGTCCATTTACATGATCCACTGTAATTCCTCAGACACTTCCATTCCTCAGGTCTGAGCCCTCCCTCGTGCCCCGCCGTGTTCCACAGGAGCACAGCACTCGTACACATTGAAAGTGCAGCTGAAACCAGCCTGAGAATCAGAAATAAAGAGCATGGATAATCCTTTTGGGTTTGGCATTTTTCCTTCAAATTGGAAATACAAATGTCAAATAGTCAAGGCACATATAAAACCTCAAGTGACATTTGCTCTTCAACCTATACATTTGAAAATAAAACAGCTTCATACATATATATATGGTCCTTGAGACAGA
Organism: Serilophus lunatus; assembly: GCA_013399895.1. Taxonomy (NCBI): domain Eukaryota; kingdom Metazoa; phylum Chordata; class Aves; order Passeriformes; family Eurylaimidae; genus Serilophus; species Serilophus lunatus. The sequence goes on from VXBA01004184.1 coordinate 643,531, forward strand.
AAATCACCACTTTGAAGTATTAGCAAATGCTCATGAATCATCAAAACACCATTAACAAAACAGCTGCCCAGAGCTTGGGATGACAATGCAAATCCATGGCCACAGACCTTAAAAGAAAATTCTGGATAAAATAATACTTGCCCTTATACAAAATAAACTGGCAAATCAGATGCTTAAAGGTAAAATGCCTGAAAATAGGCAATCATATTACTAATGACCACTCCAATAAGTTTGCAAAAAACCACCGACTCCTTTGATGTATATGGGGACACAAAATCAACCACATGTAATATATTATTCCTTTAAAGACTAATTTGATGATTTAATAAGGTTTGTTTCATCTCTCTTACTCTATGTCTTCTCTGTGAAAAATAATTTATCTTCAGACTAATCCATGCAGGTTTAGTAAAAATTACTTCCAACCTGGCCCACTGTGTCCCTCAGAAAAATGTTCCACAGGATTGCCAGATTGTTTCTTATCAGGAAAAAGAGAACCAGCCATCAATTTTAAAAGGGTCATGTCATTAACTGTGGACACGTTGAAAGCCTGGCTGGGTTCACTCTGTCTCTTGTGTAACAACTGGATGCAGAGTTACTAAACCTTACGTGCTGTATTTTTCACTGTATTTCTTCCAAGAAAGAATTCTTCCTTCCAATCATCTTCTTATTACTAATTCGACATATTTACTACTCAGGAAGACTGGTAAATCACAGCTTCTTATTTTATCAAAGAAATAGGCAAAGCAGCATTGCAAGCCCCTCTTTTGCCTTCTCTTTCCCCAAGACATCAACTAACTGGCTCACCCTCAGCAGCCATCTGATCCTTTTGCTCTCCTGAAACCATCAACAAAAAAGAAATTAATGCCAACTGTTCAGGTGATTTTGTACTGACACTTTTCCAAAAGAATCCAGACTTAAACCACCAATGTGTTTCACAGGGGAGATCCACCTATTATCAGGTGTTGTAATTTTCCTACAGCAACCGTTCTGGGATGCATTCAAAATAATAAACAAAGCTAAGAAAGATCCTTTATTTCATTATTAATTTTTACACCACTGATTCTTCAAACTGGTGCTATATTTTTAATTATACCAACATAAAACATCCTATTTAGAATTGTTACTTCAGTACAAATATAAACCACAAATAAAATCTAACCAACCTGTGCAATATAAATTGATAGTACTTTATAAGTCATGTTAACCTGCTCAACTTCCATCTACAGTATAGTTAGTTAATATTTCCTTTCATCCCACCAGCCAAAAAGGTTAATCCTCCCAGCAGCTGTTACTACTCCAGTACAGACTGAATGTGAATTTAACCTCTCCTGGATATAGCCCAATAAATTCTGTTGTTTTTCTAAGCACTTCTGTGAATTAAAATGGACGTTGGCTTGCCATCCAAATTCATGAACAGGTCTGAAGTGGCTTTTAGGCAAGTGGCCAAATAACTTCCCAATTCCCTTATAGGGTATAGCTCTCACTCCAGAGATCTTCCATGCAAGAATTTAAAAAACAACACCTTCTCCATTTCCTCAAAATTATTTTTCATTTTCTTAGCATTATTTAAATAAATTCCGCACAAAATTACATTAAAATAATATTAAGGGTTCATTTGCCCTTTTCAGTTCTCAGTGATTTCAACTTAGTTGTAGCAATAATAATATGAGAAGAATATGCCCTCTTGCAACCTTCCTGACAATACCAAGGCCAGGATATTGAAAAGCTTGAATATAAAATTCAATCCAGCACATGTGTTTGAATATTGCATGTCTGAGGAAAACAGGAATACATTCCAATACAAAAAAAATTACTTACAAGAAACAAACGTATTTTTTCAGCTAAGGCTTAGCTTTAATCTAATTGAAACTGAGATATAAAGTCTTGATTTTCTCCCAGACTTCAATCACCATTTTCAAAAGTAGTGTAATTTAGACTTTGATTTGGCAAAGCAATGAACAACCCACTAAAGTTTAAAATGATTGTAAATCTGCAGAATTTAAGCACAATACCTGTGTTTCCATCTCTTCCCTCCTGGAGAAGAAATATTTTCTGTTCAGATGGGAAATCATCAGCCAGGTCCCACCAACTTCTAGCTTTGAACACTCCAGAATTCGAAGCAATTTGGGGCCCTGCACAGAGACTTGCCTGCTGACAAAAGAACCACAGAATAATCGAGATTGGAAGAGAACTTTGAGATCAAAGAGGTTTTCTTTCAGTTTCACACACCCCTAACCACCCACTGTAAGGCAGAATTTCACAGCAGAGGGTACAGACCAGTCAGAGAAAATAAACTTCGAGTAATATTACACTTTCAACCCCCTGAAATAGACCCAGTTACAAGAAGTCCGTACCCCCTTTTCACAAATATCAGATCCGATACGCTGTAACTACTGAGTATAAAGTTTAATTTGGGGTTTATGCTTACATACAGTTATTTATTTTCCCTCATTTACAAAAGGGTTAAAGCTCCCCGAGCAGGAGCAGAGTGACCTCCTGGCCACCCACGACAGCCGCAGCTGTGGCCGGGCTGAGGCGCCCAGAGCCCCGCACAGCACAGGCGCTTCCCGGCGTGAGCCAGCAGGTGCCAGAGCAGCCCAGGGAGCAGGAGGGGGTTAAATTTTGCGTGTATTACCCCTGTCTTCTCCCTCTCGGACAGCCTGCCCCCGGGCCGGGAGCTGGCCGCCCGCGCACCCCCTGCACCTCTGCAGCCTGACAGGGGTTTAATCGCCGCAGGGCGCACGGCGGCCTTAACTCCAGCTTCGCTCCTACCCCTGTCTCCCCGCGGGGAGGGAGGCGGCCGCCCCTTCGCCCCGCCCTGACTCTGCCCCTGCCGCTGGGCTTGTCACAGGGGATTTGGGGTCCGAAGGGACCTGTGGAGATCATGCAGTCCAAGCCCCTCGCCAAGGCAGGGTCACCTGGAGCAGGTAACACAGGAACGCGTCCGTGTGCGTTTTGAATGTCTCCGGAGAGGGGGAATCCACTCCGGAGGAGGATTTCCCTGAGCAGCCAGTGCTCTGTCACTCCCAACATAAAGCAGTTGTTCTTACTTATGCTGAGGTGTTTTAGTTTATGGCCAGTGGCCCTTGTCCTGTCGCTGGGCACCACTGAAAAGAATCTGGCACCACCCTCTTGGCACCAGCCCCGGAGTTATTTACAGGCATTACTGAGATGCCCTCTCAGTCTTCTTTTTCCTAAACAGGCGGAACTCCCATGGTCTCTCCTCATAAAAGAAGCGGGCCAGACCCCTCATCATTTTTTTGTGGCCTCCTCTGGACCCTCTCCTTGTCTCTGTACTGAGGAACCCAGATCCGGACACAGTACTGCAGCTGTCCTGTGCAGCAGAACGAGTTCCCAGCCCAACCTGGCCGCAACAGCGTTTCAACAGCACAGCGGCGCCGAGAGCTCGGATTCCCGCCCTTCCCCTGGGGTGAAGGTCCGGCAGACCCGGCGCCTCCCTGCCCGAGGGCTGCGGGCGGGGGACTCCATTTCCCGGCGCGCCGCGGGGNGGACGGGACGGGACGGGACGGGACGGAATAGATTGGAACGGAACGGAACGGAATGGAATGGGATGGGTGTGGGGGCGGGAGCAGCCGGGGCTCAGCCCTGTGGGGAGCGGGACGGGGCGGGTTGGATGTGAGAGTGCGGCGGGACCGTGACCGGCCCTCAGCCCCCGGGTAACGGCGTGCGCCCCCCGCCCGCAGAGGGAAAGGCCGCCAAGGCCAAGCCCGCCTTCACGGACGAAGCGGTTCAGACGCTGCTGTACAAAATGACGGGGCTGGACCTGCACAAGGTGTTCCGGCCCGTGAAAAAGGAGCTCAAGCCGCCCCAGTACAAGCTGATGACCGAAGCCCAGCTGCAGGAGGTAGGCTGCTCTGCTGGATTGGTTTTAGCAAAAAAGCATCCAACAGCACGTGTTTCTGCCTTCTTCATTGCTGCTTTTGAAAACATTTAGGTTTCTTTCCCTTTGCTTAGGTCGTTCCCTTAAATAGTGTAAGTCGGTGTTTCTTCACTTTATACATAGCTTGTTTTATCCAACTTTCCTCCATTCTTGTGGAATGTGTATGCAAACTGGATGCTTTTTCTTTCTTGAATAATAGCTTCTCTTTATTATGTTGTTATGCTTCCTAACTGTGTTAAATGTTTTATATGTTTTTAAGTTGTAGCCCTAGGATTCCTGTGACTACTCTTTTTTTTTTTTTT
>VXBA01004184.1:647749-968622 GCA_013399895.1 Serilophus lunatus
TTTTTTTTACCCCTTGTGGCCTGACTTTGTTCAGAGTGACAGAGGGGCCCGACTGAAGCTGATTCTTCTGTAGCCACAATCACAGCTACGTGCAAGCTGTTGATTTTGGTGTATTCTTTGAGGGAAACTTACCATGGAAAAATACATGAAATAATAAACTTAGTCTTTCCAGTTTGTCCATTGTTGTTTCAGAACTTGCTCCAACGTTTTTCCCAGGTTTCCGTACTGGTAAAATGTTCACATGTGATATATCTATTTGAACTTTGGATGTGTCTTATTCTTTCTCAGCTGCAGGAGAAAAAAACCCAAAACAAACCTCTCAAAATGAAAGTATTCTTCCAAAATTGTAGGTTAGGTTTCCAATAGGATGATATTTTTAACTGTAAAATTAAAATCCTTTTTTTACCCCCAAGGCCACAAGAAAAGCCATTGAGGAAGCTAAAGCAAAACTAGTCATGCCCCCTGTTTTGAATGAACGGGAGCCAATTGATGATGTTTTAGCAGAAGACAAATTCCTTGAAGGAGCTGAAACTGCAAAATATGTATTTACAGATTTAACATACTCTACTCCACATCGTGTAAGTAACACTTTTTTCAAAATAAGCTTTAGGTTTTAATAAAAATATACTTATATCAGTTTGCAAAAAGGCTGAGGAGTTGTAAATTTAGTCTGTTACAAGGCAATAGAGAAACATATTTCTAAATGCTTGCTTCTAACTGATAATGATAAATTATGTTCTGTTACTCAAAAAGCAGGCCTGAGGGGAAGCTAGGGGGTAGTTAGTTAATTATGTTTTCAGCAGGTGCTTGTGATGAGCTTGGAGTGCTGAGTTCTTCCCTACCTCCTAGAAGCTTTCTGGGGAGTTGGATTACTTAGCATGTAGACCAAAAGATGGAGCTACTTCACAGCAACAAAGATCTGGTGGAAGGCTGTGCAAATGATGGATGAATTCATGGGAAAGCTGTAAAGAAATTATTGTCAAATAGAATTACTGAATTGATGGTCTATAAGTGCTCGCAGTAAGAGCCTGGAAAAATTCTTAACAAATGGTTGCGATTCTAAGGAGTCTCCATGGTTCAAACAGGTGTGTAGTGAAGATGCTGTGAAGGGAATTGCACAGTCTTTCATCTGATACTACATCTGCAAGCTCTCTCCAGGAGCCTGCTATTTATTCTTCTGCCTCAGCCTACTGAAGACTTCCCTGTCCTAACAAACTTTCCTATCTGCTGCCCTAAATCAAATGTGTTTGTGAACAGATCTGAGTGTATGATTTTATTTGTTGTATCTTTTGTTTTGCACTTGCCTGTACTTGATTCTAGCACCTGTCTCTGAAACAGAGGTAAAAAAAGTGTAAGGCACTTACATTCTTAAATCCATGTATATTATTAAGTGGTAAAATCAAGCCAACAGCAAAGCTAACACTCTTGTCTAGGTGTGAGTTGTGTTGTCAGTCTTTTAAACCATAGATGTAACTGAATTGGCACATGCATGCTCACATCATACAGTAAAATTAAGGTGCAGATGTAGCACTTAATTAGCAGGTACCAAGGCAGAAATGACGAATCCAGCACACAGCAGCGATCCATTAGAACTTGGAATTATCCAGGGGAGTTTAGATACAGAAGGACTTGGACAAATAAGAATCTTTTTTTGCAGTGGTTCTGGCTGTGAAGAGAGAAGGCTTTGGGAGATGATGCTTTTTTTTTTTTCTTTTACCTTATTTTCAGGAACGTTTCATTGTCGTGCGGGAGCCAAACGGGGTGTTACGCAAAGCTACCTGGGAGGAGCGAGACAGGATGATACAGATATTCTTCCCAAGAGAAGGGCGCAGAGTTATTCCCCCAGTGTTATTCAAGGATGAGAACCTTGGGGTAAGCTCTTCCAGGGTTTGAAAACTGATCATTTTTACTTAATTGTGCTCTATTAGTGGGCAGAGTAGCTCCAAATGAGCCACTCTAGGCTGCCTGAATTCTGATTTGAACAATTGCTTATCACTGTGACTTGATTAAAATACTTACAGTAAAGTTCCAGGTTAGATCCAGGTAAATCCTGGGTAGGTGTCAGTACTGTGTCATACCAGAAATCCACATTTGGTTGTTATGCATTGTTGAAGTTGTACTACATTTAATCTTAAAATGGGAACTGGTGTTTCAGAACAAAAGTCAAGAAACATTGTATTGATGTGAAGGCAGTTATGGTACTTCTGTGCATTTGTTCTGGTTATAAAGGGCTTACTCACTGTAGGGGTTGCCCAGAACAGAATGTTGTGGCTGCTGTTTAGGTTTTGGAGAGTTGGAGTGGTATGATATGGAATCCGCTCCTGAATTTGAACTCTTGTTTCAGAATGTATTTCAGCAGGACCGGCATGAAGATCTCCTTAACATGTGCATTGCTCAGTTTGAGCCAGATTCACCTGACTATATCAGAGTGAGTTCACCTTTCATTCTTCTAGTAAAGAAAATATTTGTGAAAAGCTTTAGGGTTTGTCTTGTAAACATAAGTAGTATTGGCCACAGAATGCTTTTCCCTCCCATATAGATTATCAGTTATCCTTTCAGGGTTTATTTTTATGCAGAAAAGTAAAACGGAATTGTGTTTAAGTAACTTTCATATAGAAAGGTACTACATGTGCAAAAAAATAGTCTTTATGCAGACATTCCTGTTAGCAAAACAGAATTATGATAACACTTGTAAGTGGCCATTAGCAGAGCTGTACTGCTGAAGTCGTGATGAGAGCTCTGTTAGGACTTGAAAGGACCAATGAGACAACTGAAAGTGCACTTAGAGTATTATTTTTGACAAAGATCAGGCAAAAAAGTGTAGTTCTAGCTGAACTATTTAAAGTTAGTAGCTGTAGCTGCTGGTAAATAAATTAATCTGCACTTGCCTCTAAAATGTTTACTGCTTCTTACATTGCAATATTTTCAGTAATTTCAGAAATTGTTAGGCAAGTTTTCAAGTACCTTTTCTTCAAAGTAAAGTTTCACCTCTTTCCTCTAGAATTTTTCTCTTGAAAGAACGTACTACAACTTGACAGCAGTGCAATGAAGGTTCAGAAGTTAAGTCCCTTTCTCCCTAGATGTTCAGGACATAACTAGGATTCAGCTTCCTGTTGCCAGAAACACGTCTGTGACTAAATACAAACAACTGGGCTATCCCAGTGTTACCCTGAATTTTACCATGCCTCAAGCTATAAAACAGCATGGTTCAACCTGGCTAACTCCTGCACTTTGGGGAAATAGATTAAAAACTTAAGTGAGAGGTAGAGGAGGAGAGCTGTCATGAAGCCCCTGTTGTGTGAATGAAACTGGAGCCTCTCCTGTGTGTAGGTTCATCATCGGACTTATGATGACATTGACAAACACGGCAAGTACGACCTGCTGCGTTCCACGAGACACTTTGGGGGAATGGTGTGGTACCTGGTGAACAGAAAGAGAACAGATGGCTTGCTAATAGACATGATCAACAGAGACTTGTAAGTAGTGTTGGACACTTATTAATTCTCCTTATCTAAACAAATAGGAAACAAGTACCACTGTTTAATACTTCTGTAAGGTGTAGAGAAAGCTTAATTTGCATGAAATTTTAAGTCGACTCTAACTGTTGGCTGTCAAGGCGCTGTTAACTATATAGAAGCACCAGCTAAGGTCCATGTGCTTCTGGTCTCCCTTCTCGTGAAGGGGCTGCCATTGCAGTAGATAGTGGGTTGCCCATTTCCCTGTATATTCTGATGCTTGGTGACAGCAGCAGTTAATGGCAGCCCATGGTGTGCAAAGTACATCACAAAACACAAGTTCTGTAAATATCCTAAGAGCCAGTAATTGCTACAAATGAGTCTTTGTTTGTTTAGGCTGGATGATGCTACAAGTTTAGTTGCACTGTGTCACATGCTACACCCTGAATGTCCATCAGCAAAAGAAGCTGAAGAAGGCAATCTTCAAGGAGTTGATCTGATCAAGGTATGCTTTTCTGCTTTAAGCTACTTAACTACAGAATAGAAAGCTTTTAAACAGCAGAGCCCCCCGTAGTAGTCTAAATTTCTTTTTATACAAAGCAGATACTTGACTAGAACTTTCTGCATGTCATGTTTTTGTTTTTTAACTGTATATAGCTGCATCAGGATTTCAGTTGTAGGTGACTGATCTGCCACTGGCATGATGAAATCTCATTATGCAACTCTGTTGTTCTGCACATTCATCTCTCTCCTGCCATGGTTGCAGGTATTTGTGAAAACTGAATCCCAGAGGGAAGGCTATATCCAGCTGGCCCTGCAGGCCTATGAAGAAGCAATGGCTACTTCTACAGCTTCATGAAATAAACCTCAGTTTCATCATAAGTTTTAAGTCTGTTTGTAAACATTCTCTGTACAGAATTCCACAATAAATACTTTAAACTGTGTTATTTTTTTTTTCACTGAAATTCATAAAAATCACTGTAGAGTTTGTTATTTTGAAAAGTTTTTTGTTTCTGGTGACAATATACCCTGAGTTTACTTTTTCTACTGTTACATCTTGAATCTCAAGAATTGCCCAGTTAATTTTAGTTACTGAGGTAAGTGCAGGCTCTGGACATCTTCAGTTAGAAAAGGGGGCAACACCACTTCCAACCTTTAAGCTGTATTACTGCACTGTTAGATCTTTTAGCTAAAAGTGGTGCCTGAAAGAATACTGTTACCAAAACCAAACTAAAGAGCACAGTGAAAACAACCATATACCTAAGTCTACATGCTGAGAAAAGTCAGGTTAAAATACTAATGTTCAGCTACTATGCTCTTGTTTCATACATTTGTAATAAAAACTATTGAAGCTGGGTTATTCAGAAAAATTTCACTATTCTTAGTGGAATTACCAGTAAATGGAGAACCGAGGAGTTGAATGTTTAAAAAGAATTTATTGAGTTACTTGATAAATGAAAACATTTTTAGTACATGCTGGAGCAGGTTTGCATCTTTAATTTAAATACTGGAAGCTGATCTCTTTGTACAGTTGCTGGGTCTACATTTCCTTCTACATGTACATGGTCCACTTGTGTTATAAAACTCAAATTAACTTGGAGCACATAGTCCACAGAATTTCATTCCTGGGAGTAATGGATTTGGTCATCTAAAAAAAAGGGATGTTCACTCATCTAAGATCTCTTCATCCAGATTGATGTCTGTGGTATCAATATCCTCCAGATCCAAGTTATCTAAGTCATCTTCTAAGTCCAGCAGTGTCTAGGGAAAGAAAAGACTAGATGAAGGGGGTACTACTACTATGGTTCCAAGTTAACCAGCTTCTATGAGGTGTGGTTCTGTAGGATGTACTTGACCCTAACCCCATGCTAGAGCAGTCATGTGCAACACCAGTACTAAACTAAGCTGTAGAGGGAAGCTATTTGCTTGGTAAAAAAAGCATCTTTCACCAGTTGCAACTTTTTACCATGTTCTAACCAATTGCTTTTGAAGGTCACCCTTGTGACTCCCCAAGGTTGTTGAACTGGTCTGTGTTACTGTGTATGGATTGTGCCTACAATGGGAAGGGATCCCTACACTCTACTGGGTATAAGCTGTCCAAGTCTTTTAAAATAATGACATTTTCCAGTAGTTTTGTTGAATCACATTAATTGAACTCTTTAAAATTAATTTAGTGCTTATACTTCCCCTCATAAAAATGTTCTGGTACCTTTTGATCTCTTGTTGGAAGTATATCAGGATTCTGCAAAACTGTCTTCACTTCTGGTTTAGGAGATGGAACTGGTTCTTCAGCCTTCTTCTAATGACAAAGAAATTCCTTCATTTCCTTTGAATTTACATTCTTTCAACAAAAGCAAGCTAACAACAGCAGGTCTATAATCCCCCTCTCCCAGTGCAATTTCCCTCAGTAATTCTTGAACCACAGCCTGTAAGGGTTCTGGTCCTCACTACACTAGGGATTGCCCTTTCCTTCCCTGTTTATTTCAAGCAATTGGGACTGTTTCAATGGATGGAACTGATAAAATGAAAATAACCTCCATAAAGTATCAGTTCATTTCATATACTGGAGTGCTGTTAGGGATTTTTGTGGTCCTCAGCAGGAGAGATGAGGTTGCTTAACACTGGGACAGAAACTCTTAGTACTGTTGGGCTTTGTGGTCCTTGTAATGGTTCAACACTTCATATTCTGTCTTCACTGCTGCACAAGTTTTATATTAATCCACCAGTTAGTATCATTACTGAAGCAATGGCACTATTCAATTAACTATTTAATACTATAATTATCTCCTACAAAACTTCCCATATTGTGCTGTGGTTTAGGGCTTCTATGCAATCCTTATCTGAATGCAAAGATACACTTCCCTAACATTAGTGGTCTGCAAGCTCATTTGTTTCAGGTAGCTTTTCCACTGTTGTTTATCATCTCTAACAAATGTGCACACAGGTTTGATTTTGCTTTAGTGATACTTGCTTTGATACACAAGAAGCAAATAGTAAGCATGATAACTGGACAACTGAGATGGTTAGCTATGGAATAGTGTTACTCCATAACCATGCAGCACACTAGGAAAGAACAGGGTATTTTTAATTGCTGTAATATGCAAGAGTTTCTAGCTTTTAGAAAACCAGCTGCAGTCAAGGCAGTGTTTGTATGTGCAACTGAAACTGTTTTTCTGTAAAATGAATTCAGTGGTAAGACTCATTCACACTACAAAGGGGGTGGCCCAAGGTAAGGAAGCACATGAATAATTTCAGTCAAGTTATTCATAGTTACAGATGTAGATTTAGAAGCATCTGGGGAAAAGAACATGGAACTCAGCTGCAGCACTTACAGTCAAGCCAGTAAGAGCAATAATTTGTCCATTATTGGTGAAATATTCTCCAGAAGAGATGTTACCATCAAATAGCAAAGTTGTCTCATAATTCATCCCTTAGGAACACTGACCTGAGATGCCATTACTCCAGAAGGCTCAAATCCTTTGGCTTCTTCCAGTAAATTTCTTTCTTCATTTGGCTAAAAGTAAAAACCACAAAAGATAAGTAATCAAATGTTGTTCTGACTTGCTTAAAGCTGATTTTACACAGGACCAAATGTTTTTCTTGTAGAGACAATAAGAACTCCCACTTACAGTGACGAGGGGGTATTCCCTGGCTGGCCGCAAGTCAGCAAGGCTTTGTTTAATGTACTCTTCAGCAACAAAAGCTTCCTTTAATCCAGGGAAAAGATTTTCATATTCTGTAGGATCAGCGAGGGACTCAGCAGCTTTTTGATTGACTTTAGAGAGATTCTCCCGCCAGAGTTTAACAACCCTGGAGATACAAACCATATTTGTCATGGACAGCCAATTCTGACAACACTAGTTGTGCTCTGCATATGTTTGGAAATTACCTTGAAACCTGGCTTGGCAAATATGTCCGTGCAAGGAAAGCAGCTTCTGGGAGACGGCCAGTTTTAATCAGGAGTTCCAAACATGAATCAAGCCTAGAAGATTTTAAAATGTCATTTTAACCAAATTTAATAAAGACAAATTCTTGTACTATTTATTCATTACATTAATTTAAAGGGCTCTCATTTTAGATTTTAAATCTAGGAGGCATCATCAAATAGAATCAGCTTTTCTAAGAAGGTATCTACCACCATCTCTCTCCAAGAAATTTTAAGTTAGCTGCAGGTAACCATTTCAAGAACCTGAGGTTCTTAAAACTTGGGGAAGGAGGGCAGAACAATCAGAGTCTCTTGTTTGCTACTTACTTTCCCTGCAGGAAGTAGCTCATAAATGCCACATTATTCTTGCCATCTTTCTCTGCTCCTTCAGCCAACTTGTTCACCATGTTGGCATTTCCTGAAGCCGTGGCCAGGAGCAGCAGCCCTCCATAATCTTGTGCATGGTGGAGACACTCCTGGGCTAAGCCAAACTGGCATTTACTAATGGCAAGCTCTGCAAGTTGCTTCCATTTCTGTTCTGACTAATTTTACAAAAAGGAGAGAGGAGAAGGAAGGAAAAAACCCAACAATCAATCACTCATTTTTGAACAGCATTTAAAGACTTTCAGAGCATTCCATATGAAAATGCAGGTTTACTTGTGAAAGTGCCGTATCCCATCACTACACTTGCCTTTGAGGTACTGTGCTTACTGTAGCTTCACAGCATGACACAGACAGAGTTACAAGATCATTACACAGCTATACCATTACATAAAATAAACTGCCAGTAAACATGGAGGTGGGGGGTAGGAATAACTTTGGAAATTTAAACAGTAACAGTCTCTTAAAGCTCTTAAATTAACCTGCAGAATACAGAAAGGCATTTGTGTCTGTAACTAAGTTAACATTCCTTATCACCAGCTATTACTTTACAACAGGAACTGTGAGATCAATTCTCTGACTAATGGCTATGGGACAAATCACTGCCTTCCAGCCTCTTCTACTGCAGCTGTCAAAATCTGCCAAGACTGGAACAAAGGCCAAAAGGCCTCAGCCCTGTTATTCCTCTCACTGTTAAGTATTGGAGATTAAGGCTTGGCTCAAGTTTTGTATTCTCCAGCAGTTCCCGTAGTCTTCTGAGCAGACAACATTCTTGTATTCCCATCCCACATCTTAGATGTCTTTGAATTACAGACAGAACAGCTTCATCTAAGGAGGTGGAATAATTTCTGTTCTGTTCAGGGAATTGTACTGCATCCTGGCATACCATGTGCTTTTCTTACAGGCCTTCTCAGATTCATGCTAACACTTAGAATCAGTATGAATCACCAAAATTTATATATTTACCTCTGCTTCCACTGCAAGCTGATATGCTATTTTTAATTCTCCAAGTTGAAGAGCAAGTTCAAAACGATGCTCTGGATCTGTAGATACTGCAAGAGCTTGTTGTTTGAAGCCCTAAAATAAAAACCTGAAAGTGAGGCTGGCATCTATCAGGTCAATCAGCATCATAGATGTTTTAACAAAGACACTCTCAACAGAAGGTTACAATAATCTCAATCAAATACAGAAAATTGACAAAAGCTTATGCTTACAGATAATGTAACAGAGTTTTGTTTAGACAACTCAATTAAAAATGTGAATTAACTGATTTATTTAGTTTGATAATTAAGAGATAGTGTTCTTACCTGTTTTTCAAGAAAATGTGCAACTCTGGTTCTCTGTTCTTTTGGAATTGTGGGAAGAACTTTGTCAGCCATACCAAAATCTCTTCTCATCACAGCAGTTTGATACTCAAGCACTGAGACCAGTAAGGAGTAACTAACAATGTTTAGCTCTTTATCCCCCAAATAAAGTCTGTTGTCCTTAGGGATATAACCCAGAAGATACATTGTTCTGCAACAAACCAAACAATGTTCCTCTGTAAGAGATGCACTACAAACTCCAAAAAACAACTCCAGTAGTTCTTATGAGGTCTACTAGTTCTTATGGCAGCAAGAACATTCATTTAAGATATTCTACTTTTATTAGATGTATATTTTCATGCAACACTGTTAACCTCTCCACAGTTACGTGGCTGCCTCAGTACACACAAATTTTCTTACCTATCCTGCTCATGTAATGCACAGCAAGCAGGTGACAAGGTTTACCATGTACTTGTACTCACTTCACTGAAAGAACCTCTGCTTGTAACCCAAAGCAGCAACTTACCTGTCTAAATGGGCAATAGTGACAATTTCTCCTCCAACGTAGTAATTGAGTCTGTTCACAGAACTGGTGTAAATAAAGCAGTCACCGACCCATAAACCTGTTTTCACAATCTCCTGAATCTCACCAAGAACCTGCAAAGTAAGTTTGGTTGAATTAGATATCTAAGAAGGTACTTTAGGTAGCAGAAAGACTATTGCATTTTGAAATATGATTTTATATTCTTCACTTGAGTAAATAGTGGGGCAAATTGCAAAAATAAGTTTAGATATAGGTTAAAAATACATAAATGATGATTAAGTTTTACATAAATAATACCTTAATTCTTAAATAAACCAATTATCAATCTAAGGAATAAGCACCAAACAATCATTAAGCAAGGCAATCAAAGAGAACTCTCCTGAAATTTTTGTTTCTGACATTTCACAGCATGAGGTTTTTTCACTTCTCAAACTCAAATGACATTTCAAAACTTTAAAATTACAGAAAAAATTTAAGCATTTTAAGCACAAAAGCATTTGGCTTTAAAAATAACCATTGTAACACTGAGAATAGTAAGAAGATAACTGAAGAGAAAGGCAGATATCAAAGTGTGTTATGCTGGGAGTCAAACAGGGATAACTACAGGAACCCAAAGTAAAAGACTAACAGTGTTCCTAAGGCAGATGTACTGTGTGGTACTTGATGGTCTGGAAACTGAAGTGTAAATAGGATCAAATTTGCTACACCCTGGGAAGACTTGCTTCTACCATCTCTAATCTTATTCCACTTTTTAAATAGAAGGTACCTCAAAGGCATCTTCGATTCCATCTTCAGTGACACCTTCATGTGTTTCCTGGGCTGCTGCAACTTTTTCTGACAGGTATTTCAGAATGAAGAATGACTCCTCTGTAGCAATGCACACAAGCTCACCCGAGTCAGACCAGAAAATCTGCATCATCAGAATCAACAATGGCACAGTTTTAGACACCCCAGGTTAAGATAGGAGGATGATAAAGGGTAAAACATACTAATTTCAGAAATAGGACCTGAGAAGCCAAACACATACAGGAATATTTTCCCCCCTTCTGATACATGACTAAGACAAACTTAATGCTTGACAGCTTGGCTTCATTCACAAAAATCAGCAGTTTAATAAGAAAAATATAAGTCAGTAAACACAGACAGATAAATGTGTTCAGTCCCATCTATAAACTTACGTGTTTGGGCTGAATTTCAATTCTGCGAATCAGTTCTGTGTTTTCCCAGTCATAGAATGCCAAGCCATTAACAGATCTGACTCCCAACAGAAAGCCACCATAGATGCCTTCAAGAAAATAAAGATAGAAGAAATCCATATTGTGCAAAAAATGCACCAACATGTCAATTTTAAAAGTAAATACTTACCTTCTGCTCCAAAATCTGGTTTGAACGACTTCTTCTCTTTGAAATTTTTAAATATCTTTACAACACTGTTGCTCTCCCTGATTGCATATCTAAATAAGAGATTGAATTGCAAGAAAAAAACCCAGATCATTTACTCAGTTACCAAAGTGGCAAATTACTAAATCATAAGCTGCTACAAAACAGCTGCATTTGAATTATATTCTATATCTAGCAGAGTGCTACAAATAGAAAACTTTAAAGCAGGACAGTTATTGAAAGATAATTATCCACACAGGTTTTAGTCTTCTAGCTGGTTTACTGTTTGCATGGCCCTAAAACAAGCAGCAGCAGATTTAATGAAAAGATAAAAACCCCATGCAGCACTTACTCTGAAGAATCATGTGCCCATACGAACTCCTGTGCAGAACCAAAGCTCTTGTTTCTCAGGGCCATGGCTGTGTAGATGATGTACTCACCATCACCACACACCACCACGAACCTGGAGCACAAGAAAGATGCAGTTGTCAGATATCTGGGCTCAGTTCAATAGGCATCATTGAAGAAGGCAAATCATCTGAAAGTTAAAGGCCTCCATGCCCACTATAATCACTGCAAACACAGACAGAGCATGAGCTTTATATATTCCTAAAATGTCCTGGAACAGCATTTTTTTCTGCAGTGTTGCTAGCCACTTGCTATTCTCTCTTCCTTCTGGTCTATACTGAGCAGCTCTTGTACCTTGCATACCTTTTATTTTAGCCCATCTGTTAACAAAAAACCCCTAATTCCAGAGAAATGATAAAATAATGTAATACCGTCCATTAGGGTTGTGCTGAATTGTCTGGGGATAGATTTCACAGCTCCCCATATCCTTCACAGCCAGAGGCAACCTCTCTCCATCTTTGATTTCAGCATCTCCCATGGCTTTCAAGTTAGCCTGTTGGACTTCAGAATGTTTAGCCCAAATAATTTTTCCATTTGCATCCATAGACATGGCAGGTTCCTCACGACCAAGCTAGAAAGTGTTGTGTAAGAAATTAGCGTGTGGAAAAAAAGACATTGTTGATTTTCTTTTCAGTTGAAAATATCAAATGAAGTAGCCTGTCTAAAAATGCCAGTTAAAATGCCAGACTTGCAGTATTTTACATATCTCAGAATCAGAAATCAGTTGCTTTTACTCAAATAATTTCAAATCGTTAAGTGTACCTTGACAATAATGCTGCCTTCATCATACCCCAAAGCCACGTTATTGGATCCTCTCAAGCTGGCCACACACCACACTCTCTCCATGCCATAGTTCAGGGTGCTTTCCAGGCGGTAGGTGCTCGAATGCCAAATGCGCACAGTCCCTACGGGAAGAAGAAAGAGATGGATGCCTTTCATCTCTCCTCAGTGCAAGGCTGCAGCCACATCACATGAAGAGTTCTCCCCTAAGTTCTTTCCCTGTCCTTTATACATCAAAGCACAAAATTACCGTCTTCTGAGCCCGTGATGATGATGGGCAGTTCAGGATGGAAGCTGACACACGACACATTTTGAGCGTGTCCTTCCAGTGTTTGTACACAGGTTTTATTCTGCAAAGAAGAATGAGAAGTGCAGGTAGATCATGAACATGTCGCAACATTTGAATCTTCATTTTTTAACCACCCCCCAATCCAAAATTTATCTGAAATCCTATTTCTCAACCTATTTTCAAGATGCTCAAACAACATTAACATTTAAAAACTATGATTGCACTGAGTCCATTTCTCTTGCCAAGAATATTCATTTCCCTTGACAGAGGTGTTTTCCCCTAATTTCAAATATGCTTATGCCTAGAAAAATATACTTTCCTGGAGCTGCATATCACAACATTAAAGCAAGACAGAAAGCTGAGTTCACTGCTATGAAAGCTTAAATTAACAGCTTCAACTTCTGGACTTGGATTTACATTAGGTAAGTGCTTTAAAACACCACCTAACAACTATTATCTTGTCCTTTTGGCCATTCATACACTTGCCACATTGATGAGTTCTAAGGTCCTTGGACTGGACCTTTTTCCTGCAGAGCATTCAAACAGGTCACCTCATGACTTCCCTCAAGTATAAACATGTGCATGTGTGTGAATGCACACATGTGCCTGTGTAAATGTGCACAGGATGAAAAAGGAGAGAGGGAAAATATTAAAGAAAAAAAGTAATGAGAAGTGAAAGGATGGAAAGAATTGATATATGAACAATATTTACACTTGAGCATAAAAGACAAGTACCTTAATCCACAAACATGAAGCCTAAAAGGCAGGAATAAATGTTACAAGAAAAAGCCTAATGCTAACAACAGAACCCTTATGTCAAATTTAACTTTACACAGCAACTTTGAGGCTATTTAAATTCACAGCAGGTTTTCTCAAGGGTTAACATGTTTTTTAATTAAATACATGTCATAAAATACTCCCCCCCTCACTGTCCTTCTTTCCAAGGAAAAACAAGGGAAATGTGGTGGTATGTTGAAGTCCTTTCCCTCATTTTCTAGCCATTTTCCGCTGGTTTTGCCATGGCAGGCTGCACAGAGGCTCCTGAGGGGTTGAACACATACCTGGTAGTCCCAGATTTTAACCAGCCGGTCGTCAGCCCCCGAGATGAGGTAGGGCTTGTCCCCACCACTGTAATAGTCAATGCAGTTCACCCCTTTCTCGTGGCCTTCCAAAGTGAAGTTGGGCGAGGACGATCCAAGCTGCCACACCTTCCCAGGGAAAGACCCAACAAAACACCAACAACAGGGAGTTAATGATCTTTTGCTTCCAGGTCAACCTTCCCAAAGAGTCAGTACTTCACAAGTCCAAAGATAAATAATATGGAAATCCAAAGGCAGGGTTGTTTTCTCAGGTGAAGAATCTCAACAACAAATCCCATGTTAAAAGAAGATACAAAGGAAGTGTAGCTATACTGTTGTTTTTTCACATTTATCGCATCAGATCAACATTTACATGCACCCAATCTCAACATCTGAGGACATGAAATCAAAATTGGCTTTTTACAGCCAATATACTGATAATGTACAGTGAGGAAGTGTTACTGCTCAGTGGCTGTAAATCTGTAGTCACAGAAATGTAATAGCAGTTTTACAGCAAATGAGACTCAAAGGCCTACCATGAGAAGGCACCTTTGGAAACAATTCACTAGACAGCCAAGGACATGAATGTAATGGGAAAAACACCCTTACTAGTGTTCTGGTAAATTTACTGAATTACTTAGTAGGTGCACAGTAACTTGATCGATGTCCAGGTCATTGTTCAAACAAAATTCTATTATTGCACCCGCTTTTAAGAATACCGACCCATTTTCCATAAAGGATTATTACTTAACTGAAAACTCCCCACACAAATAAAGTTTTTCTACCTTAATTGTTCTATCCAAAGAGGCACTGGCAAACTGATTATTGTCTTTTGGGTTTATGACAATCTGCATGACATAATGGGTGTGGCCTTCAAAGACCTGAGAACATGACCATTTTTTATCCCAGTCCCAGAGTTTAATGAGCATGTCATCTGGAAAAAAGCAACAAAACACAAACAAGCAAGCTTCAGTTAGTCAGAATTACCCTCTGGAACTACATGATTCTCTATGACTTCAAGTTAAAGTCTGAAAAGGAAGTGCTGCTAATACTCAATGTATTTTTCATCTGAATGACTACCAATCAATCCTTCCTTGCAGCGGGACCACAGGGACTACAAATTTCTCAAAAAGACTGTCCAGTGAAATGGTGAGAAAGAAATACATCTGTCTATAAAAAGAGATTAAGAATTAAGGGATTGAATTATTCATATTAAATAGTGGGCAGATATTAAGCAATTGAATCTGTGTTTTGCTCTGCAGCACCTATTCTGATGAGTGCTAAGGAACAGGAAGAACAGACAACCAAGCTGGCTCCTCAGTACCTTCATTTCAAGTGTTGAGTGTAAGTTTCAACAGTAAAGCACAGAGACATGTGGTGTTTGTGGCTCACAAAGCTCCCTGCACTCCTGCAGAGCTCTGCCTACACTAGTAATGTTTCCCAGAACGAAGAGGACTGAGTGGCATGGCACCATCTACGTGTTCTTGGGCAAGATCTGATGGGACACTGTGGTCTCCCAATCCTGAATAAGATAGATCACCTCAAATAACTGGGTGGTCAGTGATATTTGGGGAAAGAAAGATTTAAGTTAACTGCTGTTTCAAAGTCAGATTGGCAGCTGAAAACATAATCCAAATCATTATCTAATTTTTTAAAACACTGAACTTCAGCTGTTATTTGAGAGTTTGCCACACAAATTAGCACATACAGGAACCTTTCTCATGGCAGACATTTAAGTGAGAAGGCTCTTTGACCTTCTCTGTTAAGAACACAAGCTATTATATTTGAAATTTCAAGTGCAGCTGATATTCCACTAAAGAAATGTGAATCCATCTGGCAAAGCAATAACACAGAGACAACAGTCCTGCTGGCTACTTGCTCAAGGATCCCTGTTCCAGCAGAAAAAGCAGAAAACATGCAGTTCCTCACTAGACAGAAAGGAGAAGCCCAAGGACAGCTGGTTATTAAATATAGAAATCTCCTGAGGGGCTCTTACCGCTGCTGGTCAGTATGAAGGGCTGGGTGGGATGCACAGCAATGCAACGGATGTAATCAGAATGGGCCTCAAACATGTGAACCCTTTCCAAGGTGTTATAGTTAAAGACTCTGATTTGCATGTCATCCTATGAAAGGCAAGAAAAGCCACCATTACAATATGTCTGTCTGTACAGTGCCCTTCTATGCAATGCAGGGGAGTTAAAGAAAATATTCCACTCCTGAAGAGCCTCTAACAACATGTTTAAGAAAATGTATTTTTCTGTAGATTGCTAATGACACAATTTGATTCAGAAGCCTAGGAATTACCCAACCCTATTCCAAGGCTTTTGTGAAATGGAAAAAATTAAAAATTAAATTATATTTTAAAAAGTAACTGGGTCACAGCAGCATAACACAATGAAATGACAATAAATTTTTACTCTGTGTACAAGGTAAAACACTGGGAAAAGAAAACTGAGACAAAAATGTTTAGGTATTACCTCAATTCAGACAAAAAGTACTCATTCCATCAAGAAAAACGTGCCCCCAAGATTAAAGCCATTCCTCTCTAAGTAGATTCATTGAATAAAAGCAGTTTTTTTCTACTTCTTTTAATTCATCTTAATTAGGACGGCTGACAGCTGCATCTTTGTTAAAGTAGCACCGGTAACACTGAGTCAAAACTGGGTGCTGACTATGTTCCAGTTGACAGTAAAAGCTGACTCTAGATTTACCTTGCACTGTCTGCAGTTTGTCACCTTAGGCTGCTCTCCTTTGAAATGAAAAGTTTAAGTTTCCAACCTTACTTAAGGAAACAGTTTCTGGGAAACTGTAGTGAAGTTCTCTATGTGAATTGTACCAGATTACATTATTCTGTCATGCACAACATAATGGCATAGAAATAAATGAGAGAAAGGACAGCTGCACATGGAATCACAAGAGGATAATTTCTTACAGCTCCAGTAACGACCCAGTTCTTCCTTGCCACGAATTTTGCAGCTCTCACGGGCAGGTCACACACTTCAAAGTTCTTCACCAGAGTCTAAAAATAAAAATAATAAGTCTATAGCACTGGAGAAAACACAAATTTTTAAATCAGCTCTTCATATTTTCATAACAATGTCCTTGTCTATTAATACAGTGACTTTAGTACTCAGGCAGAGGAGAGCACAGTCAATTAGTGGCAATTCAATTTCTCAGTTCTGGACACACATCTGACAGTTAGCAAGATCCCATAATGCAGGGAA
The DNA here is from genome assembly GCA_013399895.1 of Serilophus lunatus. Taxonomy (NCBI): domain Eukaryota; kingdom Metazoa; phylum Chordata; class Aves; order Passeriformes; family Eurylaimidae; genus Serilophus; species Serilophus lunatus. The sequence continues at coordinate 664,519 of VXBA01004184.1, forward strand.
ACCAAACCATCACCTGTGTTTCATGGTTCCAAACACAGACACTGCCATTGTAAAGGCTGGCCAACATCCATGGCTCCGTGGGATGCAGGTCCACGCTCTTCACCCGGTCGGACCGAGCCGTCAGCTTCCGCTTTATATCCAGGCGGAGAGGCTGGGCAGGAAGAGAGGGGGGAATGCCAAGTTACTGAACAGAAACACGATGGGGAAAGGAGAGCTGGAGTTAAACCACCGTGAAATAAAACGATTCCATCCTGCTTTTCAGGGTGACAGAAGCTGACTCCTCTTTTCTATCCTGCTTGTTTTTGGAGGGAAACGTCACATTCCCACCAATGGCAAGGGGTCCAATTAATTTAATGTTGTGAAATTCAGAATTTCTTTGTACTGTGAAAAGTACAGTAAAGAAGAAAAGAGATGCACTGCCCATCTTCCTGGTGTCCCCGAGCTACCACAGCAAAGCAAGGCAAACAGAACTTGCTCCTAATACAAACATCAGAAAAGGAATCTGTTACTTCACTTGAAAAACTGAGCAGAAAAGTCAGTTATCACCACTGACACCACTACAGTTACCACCAGTTGAACCACTACAGCACTTTCTCATTAAAAGTTTATTTCCAATCACAATTTCAAGACTAAGTTTTAGAATAGAGCACTATGTTGTAGAACTGAGAGAAGGGAAAAGTTTAAATCTTGCTGTTATAAAGGCTTTGACCTTCCACTTCCTTCACTGGCAATGTAAAGCCAGAGTATCTAAAAGGCATAAAGTCCAGCAAAGTGATTTTCTAAAATATTCGAGGCATTACAGACTCATTTAGACACTCAGTTAACGCTGCTGACATTTAATCTCAGAGACCTTTACGGATAACATCTGACCAAAGAACGCTGCACTGGAGGTGGAATAATACTAGTAAAACCTGCAGTTCCATATGTGAGACACTGCAAGGAGACAAGGACACTCAGTCACCGGGCAGTCCCTGTAACTAACAGCCCTGACACCGGGCAGCAGAGGGTGAGTCCGCGGTTTGTGCCACAAGCACCGGCACAAGCAGCGCGGTAGCTGCTCTCGCTCCTCGGCACTGCCGAGCCCGCAGTCCCCGGGGCCGGCCGCGGCTGCTCCGCGGGCGAACCCCGGCTCCGAACGCGGGGCAACAACCTCGGCCCGGCCCTGGCCCCGCACTCACCATGGCCCCGCTCGCGCCGAGCTGTCCCGGCCGTGCCGCTCAGCTGTGCCCCGACGATGGCCCGGCTCTATCCCGGCACTACCTCTGCTCACTCCGGGCCCACTCCCAGCTCTCCCTGGGCCCTATCCCGGCACTATCCCGGCTGTGTCCCGGCTGTATCCCGGCACTATCCCGGCTCTGTCCCGGCACCGCGCCCGGGGCAGGATCCGAACCCTCCGACGTGGAGCTTCCGGACCCGCCGCTCTCGCGACAGCGGCACCGAGGCCTCGCTGCACTCGCGAGAAGGAGGCGTGTCCCGCGGGGTGCCGGGAAATGTAGTCGGCGGGAAGGGGAGCCGCGGTGGGCGCGCGCTCCCTCGGGGCCGGCCGGGGCGCTCGGTGTCCTGGGAGCGCGGGACGGCCTGAGCTGGAAGGGGCCCGAGGGGATTGTCGTGTCGAGCTCCTGGCCCTGCACAGGACCGTCCCAGAGAGTCACACCATGGGAATACTGTCCAAACGCTCCTTGGTGCCGTGCTCGCTGCCCTGGGGAGCTGTTCCAGAGCCCGACCATCCTCTGGGAGAAGAGCCTTTTCCCGGGATCCAACCTAACCCTGCCCTGGCACATTCCCTCGGGTTCTGTCACTGAGAACTGACTCTGCGGGTCCCCACAGCGCAGAGCTCAGCCCCTGTCCGTCCCCAGAAGCTGTGGCTGCCATGAGCTCTCCCCTCAGCCTCCTCAGCACCGAGTGCCCTCAGCCGCTCCCCACACGCTGCCCCTCACCATCTTCATGGCCCTCCTTTGGACGCTCTCCTGTAGCTTGATGGGTTTTTTATCTTATGCTGCCCTGAACTGTCCCCTGAGTGCCCCCAGTCACAGTTCCCTGCGGGACCCCGAGGCGGTGTGAGTGTCCCAGGGACGGGAATGTCCTCCCGGTCCCCTGTGCTCCCAGGGCACACCGTGGACAGCGGGTCAGGGCACAGCACCACGGCCGAACCCCTGGTCAGTCCCGCAGACCCTCTGAAAGGCTAGGTGATGTATTTCTCTTCTTAATCATTTTGTCATCTAAAGCTGCTGCAACCCCAGCCAGCATCTCATAGAAACATGGGGAATGTAAGGGTTTGGGAAGCACCAAAGCACAAGGAACCTCTGCTGAGGGAATTTCTCCTGCCAGATTGAAGTTTCATCTCTAATCAAACATTGCAACCCCCACATTTCGTTGTGTAAAGGAGAAGAATAACATGGAGGAAATGTATATTCATTTGGATTCAGTTAAAGAAAACCTGGGGATTTGGAGCCCTGTGTGCTCTGTCCGCACAGCAAGAAGAATTACACTGGCCTGGAGTGTGTATAATCTGAAGGACATAAACAAACAGAAAGGAAAGAGACAGAGAGTTTACTGCAGTTCTCGTTATTTTCACTCCAAGAGAGCAAAGACAGAAAAGACAGATAATTAAAATTCAAAAAAACAGAAGGCCCATGAAAAGTGAGAAGAGAAATGCCTGAAGCAAGAGAAGGGGCACAGTATTGTCAGCTGTGATGGGTGAGTTTAGACTTTCAGCTTTCTTTAAGACTCGCTTTTCACTTTGAATTCATTACAGTAATGATTGTACAATAACACTGGAAATGTTTGAATATAGAATTTTAGGATGCAGAATCTACATAACCTTGCTTGAAAGCAAGGATTTAAGTAAAATTTATGACTTTTGAATCTAGTTCATAATTTTTAGATAGAGGTGGAACAATGAGATGTAGAGGAAAGAGACCATATTAGAGAATGTAGACATGAGGGATATAGAGCACACACTGTTATGTTTTTCCTTGAAAAACTCAATGAGCTCCTGTCCAGAGTATTACAGGGGAATAGAAGAAGAAGAAGATCAGGAAGGTAAGTGAAAGATGCAGGTATAGAGCTTATTAGTCAAGAAAATAACAGCAGGGAAAGGAAGAAATTATTTTGCTGTTAGCTTCTCCTGGAAAGATGTAATAATAGAAACACTAAAGGGCAGAGAAAAGGCAAGGAGTATAAGCCAAGGCTGACCTTGCAGTAGGAAAGGAGAAATGAAAAAAAAAAAAAGGCAAAACCCAATGAAATTAAAAATAAGAACTATCCCTCACAGCTCTTGGATGCAGGGGAACCAGTTGGGTACCAGTTCTGAGTCAAAACCATGATCCATTGTGGAAATTAAATAAATATATGGAGGAAATATGTATTTGTTTCCCTTTCACATTCTTTCCTGTACTGGCCACTGTTTCACCGAGGGTTATGTACAAAGTAGCTGGAACCATAGGCTATCTCCAAGAGAAATCTACAGATTGTGTGGCCCAACATCTGTTCTTACACTTGTTTACTGGAAGATATTTTTCATGTAAGAAAAAAAACAACACAATGTTTCACTCCAGAGTATTGGAACAGAGGAAATTTTGCTTCCTGTGGGCAGTGCCCTGAAGTGCCTCATTGCCCCTTTCTCCCTTTCTCTGCCTGCTTGGCAGGTGCTCTAAACAAGTGGCCAGCAAAGTGCTGTGAGTTCAAGCAGTTGCATTCTGACACAGTGAATTTTGTGAAGCTGAAAAATGACTGGGGTTCTATAAGAGAGGAATTCTGCACATTTTTAGTGTTGGTGATTTAGTTGGAAACACATCAGCTATAATGGGTTTGCAACAAGAGATACAACAGTTGTAAGGAGGAAGCAACTCTGGTACTGATTCAGCCTACTGGTAATTTCTTCTTTACAAGGGTTTTGCTTCTTAGAAAAGCCAATCCACTCAGCCTTACTTTTCTGATACTTCAACTTAAATCCTTTTGACTGTAAAATTATTGGCAGGTTTGGAATTTGTATAGCAATACAAAGTGCTTCTGGAAGCAGGACAGAGCATTTTAAGATAAAAAAGATAGTGAAATATTATTAGTTCAGAGAAAAATATTAAAGCAGTTTGGGATGCCAATCACAAGAACCCGTAGGTTTTCCTCAGTGCACCAAATGAATTTTAACCAGTGTTTTAACAAAAAAGACAGTTCACTTCCTTTTTTCTCTCAAGTAAATACTAGAGTTTTGGAAATAAGAGCCCTACCTCCGTGGCCCATCCCATATGTGTGAACATTCATATTCAGGCAAAAATCTCTCACCTGCACTTAAGCAGATCCATACCTGGTGTAACTGTGTGCTGCTGCTGCTTGCTGCAGTTAGTAGCTCAGTCCTGAGGGCCTAATATTTCTTTGCCTCGATTGTTTTACCCAGGACACAATCCCTGTTCCATAAATTCATTGTTTCTCCAGACTTCAGCCATTGCTAATTTTCTTTACGGGTTTATGTGGCACCTCCCAGAATCGCTGCATTTCACTTTGGGTTTCTGGTGCCTCTGAGCTTGAGTAACTGAGGCAGTGTTATGGATGGCTTGCTAATTCCCCAAGTGCTCTGTGAGTTATCTTGCAAGCTGGATGACTGTTTTTTATTCTCATAAGATCCTTTCTTTCAGAATAAACAGAGGCACGTACATATTTAGGTCAACTCTGCAGTATTGTAAAGTGTTTATTTCATATGCAAAATCAATGTGCTGTGCTGTTGATTGCTAGGAGTTAATACTTGCAGTGCAGTGAACTGAAGCAAAACTCATTGCAGCCTTAACTTGGAAGATAGTAAAGATTGATGGAACATGGTGGGTTTAAAGAAAAGGTGTTATTAACATGTAGGTGGCAGAGCTGTGAGACAAACTGTGCTGTAAATCTGCATTAAAGCCTCCCTTGAAACGACAGCATTTCGCTTTGTTGTGGATCAGGGACACAGCGATGTTGTGCAATGCAGTTTGTCTCTCTCTGAGATGCCCAGCCTGTGACTTCTCACTCTCTTGGAAACATACCAGCCTTGAATGCCATCCTGACTCAGATACAGAGCATTAAACTCACTAGGATAATGAAGAATTAAAATGCCAGTAAAGAAATGAGAACTGTCAAAAGCATAGAGTTCATATGTGAGAAAATATAATCCCATCCTCTCCAAAACCTGCAACCTGCCAGTAGCAGCCTGATGGTGCATAAACTGATAGTTTCAAGAAATGGTTGTTCCTTCAAATACAATTATCTGTGTGGTGAATGCAGAGAAAGTAGATACTGCAGTAAGTAAAGAAGGGATTGAAAGTTTTGTATTTGATGTCACCTAAAATAATATCACCTGACACTTTCATTACAGGCCTGCCTTTCTAACTTGCAATTCTGCCAAACTTCAGTCACGTGAGTTTGGATTTTTTGGTACTGGATGTCTTCGTCTGAGCAAGGGGCCCATTTCAACATGTATTTTCAAGTTTCAATGGAAAAGCTTAGTAATTTCTTAAAGGTTATTAAGGGAGCACAAAATACCACCTTCTTTAAAATCAGCAACAGGATAATCACCAGTATTTTTAGCAGCATCTGGTATGGACTTAATTTAAAGTATTAATCATGGTAGCACACTACTCTCTGGTACCCACATGCTAATAATGAGGAGAGATGTCCATAAACAGGGAACTCTGATAAAAAGGTTGTTAGTGAGAGAGAACAAAGTGTTTTACACAATATAAAGACTCCAGTTCTTGACCTCTTGTGCTGCATCTTCTTTGGGTACATTTGATTCATTAGATAAGTGCTATCTTTGTGTCATTCATGGAATCACTGAGCAGCAGTGATTCACCTGATAGAGCTTCTGATTTATTAACACTTGCTTCTTCATGTTTTATTCCCTGGAGGCCATGGTCTCAATTTTGGCATCATTCCACTTCCATTAAGATCAGTGGCAAAGGGGCCTTGAAACCACAGAAGTGGTTCAGAAGGCAGCAGTATAAATCCTCCCAGGTATTCCAAGTTTGGAGCCTATAATTTCTTTCTTTATCAGATTTACAATGCCTTTCACTGTAGCTGAATGCCGGGTTAATGTTCTTATTATTGAGTTCTGAGGCTTCAGATAAACTGATTCCATTTTGTCTGCTCATCTTCAAACCTGCCAAACTGTAAGATCAGATTCAGCAAGCAGTTTAGTTTGTCCTGAATATAATCTTAAGATAACATGAACTAGAAAACCTATAAAATTATTTTGCCTTATCTGAGGAGTATCAGTCCAGTAGCTACTTAATTTCTATAACACTATTGATTTCAGGACAAAAAGATTGTATGATTTTCACTTTCAGTTGCTATTATATATTATTACCTTATCAGTGGTGACCACAGAGTTGGAGCGTTCTTGGGAACTGATTCAGCATCAGGTTTTCCACCAGCTTGCAGAAAGTGTTTGTTGAATTGTATGGGTTGGCAGCACTCTGGAAAATTGAAAATACTGCATTTGCTTTCTATTGCCATTAGACAAAATTAAAATAGAGTTACTTTTTTATCCAAATAAAAAGTAGTAATAAGAGGAACTTTAAGAACAGCTCTGTGGACACTTAGTGAAGGTGAAAGGTTGGTGGACAGACTTTGGTAATCGACTGCAGCTTGTGAGGGAACAAAATTGGCTCTTTTCTCTCGATCTGACAGTTTTGTGTTTCCCAGGTGCAGAGGTGAGGCTTCAACTCCTACATCCCTGCCATGTACAAACCAGTACAGAATGCAACTGCCAAAACACCTTTGCTTAGTTAAAACAAACTGAAGAGCATTTAATATCAAAATATTCTACATTTAGGGCCAGTTTCAAAGGAACAGTAATGATGCTAAAACTACTGCAAGGAAATTGAGGTGTCATTCTTGTCACTAAGGCCCTCTTGCTTAGGAACTCACCCTGCATGAGCCACTGCTCTGCTCTGAGCAGCCTCTTGGTTTGGAATTTGAGAGCAGTTGTTTCACCACGGGCTCAAGTGCAGCTCAGGCTTGTGGTGTGCTGACACAGAAGCCCAAAACCCTACCACTGAGCTTTGGTTTCAGGTTGGGTTAATTTACACAGGGTGTCAGAAGAAGCTTTTAGAAACCCAAAATGTAATCCAGCCCTCTTTTCTTGAGACATGCCCATCAAAAGGAAAGTGGCTTTGTTAATATGTTTTGGGCTTTTTAAAAAAAAATCCATTAGTATTTTTTTAATTTGTTGTCAGTAGGTGTAATAAATAGGTGTTTTTTTAGGAAAGGTTAAGACCACTCTGTATTTGAGCTGCAGAGTTACACGGTTTATCAGTCTGCATCGTGTTCAGACAATCTGCAGCCACAGAATTCTGGGGCATTTCTGTAGCCCCAAATGTATGTCTTTGGATTAGAAGTTTTTTCTTCCCAATGACACAGTAACAAGTTGTTTATGTAGGTGAGCAGGCAGTGATGAAAGCTATATTAAATTTTATCCCAGCTCCTTTATAATAATCACACATAAATAACACATGCCAGAGGCAAATGTAACAGTGTATTTATTTATATATACAAGTCCTGTACAAGCACTGTTCCTTTTGTTTTCTCATTTCTAGTAGAACCTGGATCATTATTTTTTTTTCAGAGTTACAGTCATATCTATAATTCAGTAATGTGCTATGTACCCTCTTCATCTAGTCTCCAGATTGCCAATTGGCACAACCATCCCTGTCCAATATTTGAATTGTTAAGCTCAGACTGCACCAATTAATGCTTTTAGCTTTGAGTGTCTCTTTTTCAGTCCTTTGTCAATATATTACATAAATGGAACCTGACATAGGGTTTGCAGCATTCAGATCTTCTGGACAAATAGACCTTCAAAGATGAAATATGTAAACTGTTGATGAATGAGGATCAATACAGAGTCTTGCTTTAAGCTAAAAAGTGTAGGCTTTTTATCCTGGGGGTTGCTTGTTCAACTCCTCTTATGCTGCTACTCTTGCAAATGTAATTCTGTAGTACAGTCAACTTCCCGCTTCCCCCAAGTAGTGATAATAACTATCATCTACACATAGTTTTATAATCTTTATGAATTATTCTCTTAAAAACGGATGTGCTATTTTTAGATGGCTCTCCAAATTAAATATTATTAATTTTAATGTGTAGCCATTATAGGTTTGGAATTTCATCCCCTCAAAGTAAAAGCACTTGTAAAGTTGTGAGGCTGTTTAGAGCACACATTATCTTAATAGTTCTGTACTTAAAAAGAAGCAATAAGAATGTTTTTCAACATAGCACAGAGACATGAAATGACAATAATGACGGTATTTGTTGGTTTGTCAGAAGGGGTCAGTGATTACCAGATTCGCCACTCGATGGCGCCTTCATTCTGTTAATGCCTCGTTTTCTGCCTCCGATTGGCGTCTGTACGTTAAAGCACGAAACTGTTTCTGTAGTAAATCTATCTGGGAAAAACTGCTTAGCACATATTTCTAAGCAATAATTTTGAATGTCTTCTACCGAAGTAAATGAAATTATTTCAGTTTTCACTGATGCCTTTTACCTCCAGCTTTTCAATGAAAGATGGTGAATTTCCTCCGTTTTGGTGAAGCAGTACATCAGTGTAGATTTTTGCAGGTGAGCAATGGCATGGGAACATTTCCTGCCATCAAGATGGCCAACGAGAACTATTTCCTTTATGTTTTTTTTTTTTTTTTTTAATGTGTCAAAGGACTGCACTAGGCAAACCATTACCAAAACCTTCATATGACAGGTCTTGTACGATAGAACATGTGTTATGTGCATACTTGGCTGTTCTGCTGAAAAAATCCAGGCTCATTACATGAGTTTCTAACTCAAAGAGATGCCATCCACTGCTTGAAACTTTTAAATTATTACAAAATTACTTTAATGAAAATACCTTCTGATCTTTTGTGTCAAGTATTTCATGACAACTGAAGAATATTGTTATATTCAATGTATTAGAAATTAATGATGTTTGAAAGGATTCTCTGAGATGGGACTCAGAACACTGACTCTGACTGCAAATAGAAGCTGGAAGCATTTATAAAATAACACTGAGGACACTTATTTTGTCAGCAGTATTTTTGTGACTTCTGGCTGAGAGCATTCTATTATTTGGGAACTTAAATTTGATCTGGACAAGACAAAAAGTGGGTTTACACCAAGTTTGTGTTTATAGTTTTAGTGACAGATGAAGGTTTCTGGCAACAAGCCTTTGCAGTGTTGACCAGACTTTTGAGGAAATTTTTCTATGCTGAAGATGCTAGTATAGAAAAAATGCTCATTGTATTACTCATAAATAAGTTATCTCCTAAAAAAAATTCACTGAATTGAAGCATTTATCTTCAGAGAACATGCTGCAAATTCTTCTGTGGCTTCAAATAACTTTAGAAAGGGCCATAGAATGTATTAGTAGGAAGTATTGAAGAAAGGTTCTCTATGCCTTGCCTCAGAAAGGCCAGGGCAGGCTGGACTTTGCAGCTCCTCTCATCATTCAGTGACATGGTTATGAGCTCCACATTGAAGAGAACTACATAAACTGAGGTTTATGTTTCTTTGCTCTCTAATTAATACTGTCAGAGAAGAAGACCTGACATTGAACTAGATAGAGAAGTTCTCAGATTAAATGTTTTTCTACCTAAAGATGTTCTCTGGTGCCTTTTTTTTTTTTTTAATGTTACATAATCATTATAATGCAGGGGGAAAATGGTGATAAAAGCACCTTTATGCTCCTCCATCAGAGGAGATTAATTACTGCTGAGGCAGCTGGCAGGAAAGTATAGGAGTAGTAATGGTTTCATTACCAAAACCTAATGGAGTGATCAGGAAACAAGGTTAAATTATAATCTTTTAAAAATCTAAGACCAACTGATTGAAATGTTTCCATATTTTGGTTCTTTAGTCCAAATGGAATCATAAAACAATGAAAACATGTCCCCCCAAAAGCTCTAGCATTAATCTAATATTTGAGAAAGTTACTTGGACTGTAAAATGCTTCAGGTGAATCTCTTTGTTCAGGTGAGTCCATGTACACGCTGTGCTGCAAATTCTATCCAGAGTGTATAGTACATGTTTAGAAGTCTTGGGTGTTACCATTTTTGGTAATCCAGGCAAAGGACTGCATTTATTTGAAATGCCCTGCAGACACAGATTTTTAGATATGTTGTTGCACTGTTGTTTTGTCTAATACAGTGATACTGAATTATTCTATGAAAGAATTTTAATCTGTGTCTACTTTCATTAAGAAACAAATTTGCAGTGTGAGGTGAATTACTTGGACTTTTTTTTAACCTTATTTCAAGATGCTGAAATATGTTCTACTTTTCACATGAGGATACCTAATGTGTTCTAGGTCTCATTTTCTTTAAATTACTTTCACTAGGACGGCTACAGAATTCTGTCATATACTTTTTAATAAAAGCACAGATCTGAGGAATTATTTTAGTATTTTCATACATAGCTTTGCTTATAGTTTATATTGAGATCTATAGTAAGCCAAAAAGATTTCCTGTCTTGTGACTTCGTGAAGAATCGACTTTCTTATTTGAAACAAAAGACAAACAAAAACTGTATCAACAGAATATATTTATCCTTGTGAAAGAGCAAGTTATGAAAACCTGTATACCCCAAGCTGAGCTCAAGGGCCAGAATCTTCATTGCCTTGCATTCATGTTGTGTCAGTGGAAAATTACAGAGGTTTAAACGACTATTCTAAAATATGTTCTGCAATTCCTTTGTGTTAACTTGTTCCATGGAAGGAGTTCAACTAGTTGGTATGAGATCACCTCCTGATAAATATTCCCCTCTAGCAGTGCTGTGTCACTTCTGCAGACTCTCCTGGCGCAGGTACAGTGCAAGCTAAGCCAGGAGAGTCAGGTGGGAAGAGGTGTGACCAAAAGAGTCTGATAACCCTATTGCTGTGAGCAGATGTTGTATCTGGAAGTCCAAGCTGGGGGAGGGCTGAGCTGCCTGGGCTTCCTTTGGGACCACTCTGGATCCAGCAGCCTGATGGCCAACAGTTCACTGTCACTGTGACTGAGGCCCAGTCACCGCCCATTTTGCTCTCCTGCAGAACCACTGTGCAACCAGCAGGGCCATAGAAAACCTGCCTCTGCAGCCTGTTTTAAATCACACAAGTTCACTAAAACTGGAATAGTTCAATTATGATCATACAAAGTCTTTCTCTGCAAAACAGTTACTTTCCTTTAGTGACCTTTGATGTGCTAACATTTTAACTAAGTGTTCGTGTTTTCTATGTGTTCAGTTTATGCCATCAAGGAAAGCAATTTGCTGTAATGCTGCACAAGGCACCCATTAGTAGCAAAGAGCAATCTGTGTTTTTAGAGAACCAAGGCTGTTATTTCACAAAGGGAACATTTCAACTCTGCCTTAATCCTCCATCCAGTAAAGCTCATCTTCCAGGTGTTATTCCTGACTTTTATTGATAATGGCTTCTCAAAAATCTTTAGAAAGGGAAAGTCCAATGTAAATTATGTTGTTGGTGATTTATTTTTAAAAACACAATACGATACCTATCTATATAAATAAATGTTAATTCTCAATTTTTTTTAATGACAGAAAAGATTGCCATATGTGACATGCCTTTAATTTTAGCTGCTTGGTTTGAACATCTAAGCAAGAAGAAAGACATTTAACTGAAAACCTTATTTCTAAACATTCGGGAACTTTATTGCATTCTCTTGTTGTTGAATCTTTGGAGCAGATATCAATAACAGCAACGAATAATGCACATTTTTCTGACCCTGATACTTTGAATGCATTAAATTCTGCAATCCATAGTCTGTGTTGCCAGCGGATGTCTATGTCCTGACTCAGGAGCTGATCTGGCTGAATGGGAGAAATAACTCCACAGAAGTGCTCTCACTGAAGTAGAACTACTTGTAAAACTAACCCTCATATATAGTTAGAGGCCCTTATAATTATTTCAAAAGCAGAAAATTAATTGAAAACATATGAAGAAAAACTAAAATTATGTATTTTGAAAATATGCTGTTGTCTCACTTGTCATGTCAACCGACTTTTATTATAACTTCACTCGCTTTTGTGCCAAAGGCTCAACAGCCTTTCTGCGCTCAAGCAGGAAGGTATGACCATGGAGAGGAGTAGTTTTTAGTCAGTAACTCAATGTGTTGAAAAGGCATCCCACACTCTTCAGCTGGCCTTTGGGAGTGCTGCCCTGGATGGCATGTTGGAAGAGCATTGCTTTAGGTTGATCATCAGAAAACTTGAGCAAGCTTTGGCTTTAGGGCACCGCCAGGAAAAACATATACTACTTCAGTTCTTTTTCCTAGACATGTGTACAAAGAGAGGTGCAAATTTGGAAAAAACAAGTGGTTGGATACTAGAAAGAGATAGCCAGAAAGAAAGAGATAAATCACATAATTGAGTAAGTAGCAAAACTATTAAATATTGTAAAGTACTCAATCAAGCAAGTACTACTGTGAGCAGCAGAACCACTGAAGCTTCCTTTCTAATGGATTTTATCCCATGGTTGAAGTCATTGGCATAAGGATATGAACTCCAGCCACAGGTTTTCCATGGTTACAGGCATTTATCCTAAATGTTTTTCTGGGACTTGATAAACATGAGTTCACCCTGCAGCCTGTCTTTTACTGAAGGCATTTTATCAGGCCAATAATTTTCACATAATATTGCAGAAATATTATCTCTTAGAGACTTTCTCTTTTACAGTCAGGTTTATTTGGCCAAGCTGCACTAGGAAACTGATTCAAAAGATGTGGAGGTGTGGGCAAACAAATACTGGGGATGCCTAAGCCTCATTTTAGAAGAAATGGATCCCTCTACCCCTGAATGTGAAAGTACAAAAATATATCCAAAGTGATAAAATAGAGGTGACAGAAAAAAAACAATCTATAGGAAAATAATTGACTTCGGGTGCACTGAGAAAGGCAGCAAAGAGCACTACATACTAAAGAGCAGTTCACAGGAAAGCTCTTTTCAGCATTCACAGTGAGACATCCTATTTAACTTTCATGCCATGGTTTAATTCTGAAGTCATAACTAAGTTTACAGCAAGCCCCTTTGTAAAGGGTTTACCAGATTTTCAGAAAGCCTTTCTTTGAGAGGCTGTTACCTAAACTAAATTCAGCAGAAATCCAAAGTACAGGACCATGAAAAGAGGTAAAGAGAATTCCCAATGGTTTTTAGAGCTTGTTTCTGGGTTTGGTAAACGTGAGTTTATGATGTAGCTTTTCTTTTACTACAGACGCTCTGTTTGGCCATTCTTTTCTATAAAAACTGTAAGAATATAATATCTTTGAGATCTTCCTGAAATCTTTTTGTCAACAAATACTGCAGGTACAATGGTAGATTGGCTGAGGGAAGAAAGTGGATTCTGTGGTTGGACCACAGACACTCCCCAAGCTCACGTGCCAGTCCCTTGCAGTCCTTCACTGTCTCTGAGCACAGAGGCATTGCCTGATCTTCCCCTCATGTTCCCATGCTGCAGATTTCCAGCCCGTTACTTCTTGTCCTGTCTTTCTTTCCCTGTCTTGCAGTATGGATGATGCTGTGCCCCCACTCCTTTAGCAGCAGCCTTTCAAGTTTGCATTCTCATGCCAAGTGAAGTCTCTCTTTGCTGTCACATAAGACAAAGCTCCTAATCTTTCCATGGATTCCTCCACCTCTAAGGACTCTTATATGGACTGTCATCTATTGCTTCCCATTTCTATTTAACGATGACTGAAGCACTGCAGTGTGAGACATAATTAAAGCAAATATGATATTTAGAGAATAACTGACAAATTTTTTGGAGTTATTGAAAAGCTTGTCTGGTTAATTTTATTTTAAATCTAATTTTCACAAAATGATTTCTTCTAATCTTCACCATATGCATAACAAGTGTAATCAGCAAGCTGAAATTAGAATCTCTGCAACCCCTGCCCTTCAAATCAATCACAAATTAAACATGAAAACTATGTTTTCTGGTGGGAAAAAAACCTTCCAAAGAAATCCTTTTTATTACTTTCTCTCCATCAAAGCAAAATATATACCATTGCTTAAAAGAATACAAATAGAATTTTGTCTTCATCAGATCTTGAAGTAAATGCTGATTTAAAACCTCAGACTTCTTGCCAGATGTCAGTGGAGCAGACACCTTTCACAAGCAGCACATCAGCAGAGCAGCTAGGATATTCATGGAAACCTTGGAAGACATTCTTTGCATATCTCAGTGACCCTCCAGAGGTCAACAAAAACAGCATTGTAGGGACTGGCCACAGAGTGTTGTTGGTAGGAACATTTATGTTATTCTCTGGCCTTTGCCTGCATTGTTGTTCTCTTCTTTTAGCACTTGGCAAGAAAATGCAGACAACTGTTTTCAGGGAAAATTGCATCAGTGCAGAGGATTTTTAGAAATTCCACTCTAAACTTTTTCTTACACTCAGCTTTATCATTGTCATTTGAAAAGTCCAGCGACAGATAATGGCACTGACTCTTTGCCCAGCACTGTGCTCACTAGGAAGTGCTTATGTTAAGTACAGGCTTTTCTGTTTTCTGGATCAGAAGGTTGCTGGTAAATTCCCTTCCTGGAGCTGTATTTGAGTAATATTCTCTGTGAGGAAAAGAATCCATGCAAATGGTAATCCTTCAAAACAGCTGAGACAGCACTATGTGCCAGAGGGCTGAAAATATGTGAATGAACTTCCTCTGATTTACCAGCAAGGTCTGTTCCTCCTGCACAAGTATTTAATCTGCTGACAAGGAGATAAGGGGCTTTGTACAGCTTAGAGACCAACCTAACATCACAAATAGGATACACACAAGGATACATTTGGAAGTAATTATAATGCAACATAATGAATATCTCCTTGGACTCTAGTTCTGTGCATACAGTTGTAAAGGATGCTGCAAGTTCTTGCATATCAGTATGTGCAGAAATAAAATATTGTTTTGGAGAGTAAAAAAAAATCTTGTTCATTTTCTCACTCCCTGTTAAAGAGTGTAAAATTTTCATTTTCAAAGTTAGCAAGAAATATAGGGTCAGATCCATTTTTCTCTTAATCAAAGTCTACTCGTGCTCAATTGCCTACTTCATTTACTTCTGAACCATAACCATTAAATAGAACTAGTAAGCTTAATAAGAAACCAGATGAAAAATATTTGCTTTCCATCCTCAAACTCATCATTTGTGAACTGATAATAGTTATTTTTGATATATGAAAGCTTTTCTTTTCTTTTTTGATTTGGTGTGAAGTTACAAGACTCTGAATTGTGCATCCTCACTCCTGGCAAGAACAAACTTATGAGAATTGTCACTGATTAAAATATGCACATTTTGTTTCCTAGTGATTACTTTCTTCTAAGACTATTTTGAAAGCTTAATGAACTGTAGTACTTCTTTATCCTTGTAACTAGCAGAGACTTAGAAATATGAATTAAATCTTATTTCTACTGAAAAGTCCAAGTGAGGGCTGAATAAGAAAAAAATAAGGAGTTTCTTAATTTCAGGTGCTATTTCTTCTATGTGAACTAACATGAAAGCATCACTCAGTTGAAGTACCCAGGAAGTTTTATATCAGGTCAATTTTTATCTGGAGAAACAAAGTCCAATTCATAAATATATCCTTCCATATGCACTTCCATGTCTGCCATGATTTAACCCCAGCTGGCAACTCTGCACCACACAAAATTATTGCAGCCATTTGCTGAGAAAACTCATGGGTTCAGCCATAGACAATTTAACAGCAAAAGAAAAAGCTCAATGGATAAGTAAAGCAGAACCAGGAATTCATTCACCACTTCCCATGGGTAGGCAGCTGCTCAGCCATGTCCAGGACAGCAGGGTTCCATCCCATGTAACAGTTATTAGGAAGACAGGGCCACCACAAGACAACCATTTCCCCTCTTCCTTCTTCTTCTTCCAGATTTATAAGCCAAGCATGGTGTTGTTGGGTGCTATGGAATATCCCTTCAGGCAGTTCAGGTCAGCTGCCTCAGCTCCCTCCCAGCTTCTCGTGCACCTTCTCACTGGCAGGGCACAACAGCCCGGAAGTCTTGGCTTAGAGGAAGCACCACTTAGCAACAACTGAACCATCAGTGTGTTGTCAACATTATTCTCATACTAAATCTAAAACACAGCACTGTACCAGCTACTAATAAGAAAATTAACTCAATTCCAGCTGGAATCAGGATAAAGTCCATGGTCACGTAAGTATTGGTGACATAATAATCAGATTATTGCAGATGTAACCTATTTTTTAGCTGAGAGACTGTCTCACTCCTTTCCCATTCTGAGCTACTGACAGTGGGTGGGCTAAGCAGCAGGTGGGTTGAGGACAAAGCATATGTTCCTCCATTTCTGCAAATTTGTTTTCCACATATTTTCTGTACTTCCCTACCACTGATCTGTTTAGTGAATTCTCACTCCTCCCATACTAAAAAGAAGTTGGGGGCATATGGACAAGAGAGAACAGTCATAAAGTTGATCTGAAAGTTTATGTATCTGAAAGGCAAGGTTGTAGGAAGGACAGTATATTTCACTAGAATAATTCATATAGTTGGGAAAAAGCAGATGAGCTTTTAGGCATACAAGCTCTTCTTCAGTTCTATGGAAGGTGTGCACAAATTTTGTCAAATAATATCAGTTCATCTACTGAACTATTGCTCATCATCCATGGTTAACTTGAACTTGCCTTTAGCAAAGAACATGAATTCTTTTGAAAAATCTTGAATAAAATTGAGTAGAGTTGTATGGAAATGACTTTTCTTTTTAAAGTCTCTGAAAGGTAAGTACAAGGTGAAGATTGCAGCATGCTGTGTACTCTATGCACAGGGTACATGCAGACTGTGAATACTCTGAAGTTTCTTCTTATAGTTGTAAGTGTGCCTTAGTTTTCCCATCATGGAGCAACTCTGGAATGTAGAGTTTGCTTCAAATAGCAGATTTTTCCACTGGGATTGTTAGTGGGATGCCAGTTCTAACTGGAGGTTACAGCTGTGTCATTGATCCATGGTAGGACCATATTAAGGAGCTGCAGCATCTCACAATGACCATGAGACATTTATCAGGTGATAACTCCCAGCAGCTACAGACCTGGGCCAAATTCAAGTGAAATCTTGATGTGAAAGGCCATGTACTGTGCTCAGTTAGCCATTCTGTTACCTGAAACTGTGGACTTAGTGACACAGGTCTAAATTAAATAGAAACACTCCAATGAATGTCCAATTTTACTCAGTCATCCAAATACATTATGATAATACAGCACTATGGAGAGATGTACTGTGGTTGAGATAATTGTGACTGTTAATTTTCAGCCTTGTTGCTAAAGGACGTTCCTCTGGAAATGATTATAACAATGTAGGGAGGCATTATTTGAAAGACAATTACTTTTATTTAACTCCAGACTGAAAGGCAAAGGAATTTATGAGGTTTGTAACTGTTTGATGTTATTTCCATAAAATGTGTTTGTTTCCATAAACAGGAACAAAATATATTCACATAGCAGTGTCAAAGAAAGGAAAATCTGGCTTTGTTCTTCTCTTTAGACAAACCATAACAGCATAACAACAGTGTGATGAAGATCTGGGTGATGTTCTGCTCAATTTTATTTCTTCTTCTTAAATGTCTGATGGCACACCTGGTCTTCACATGTCAGTTCCTACAGAATTGAAACAATCAGTCAGTATACAGTGCTAGAAGTTGTGTTTTGCATACACAGCACATCCTACCAGAAGTTACTACAACTGAGCAACTGCATTAAAAACTTAGGAAAAAGAGAACAGAAAGAATAGTGTACTATATGGAACCAAACAGCAGACGTGCACCACCTCATGTTGCAGTAATTAGTTTTTGACACTTGAAGGCCAAGAAGAATAAATATGAAAAATGCATAAAAACTGTGCTTTAATACAAGGCTTTTTCATGCTCTGTTATTAAAACAATATACTGTACTAGTTTATAATTCACATGTTACCTCATAATTTATGAGAAGCAATGAGACAAAGAGTCAAAAAAAGAAATGCTTCAAAAAGATGATTTTCGTCAGAGGTGTGCCCAGCCATTTCTCAGGGGCCAGAACAACACACCAATTTTGCCCAGTGTTGCAGCTGACCTCTTAAAGGTTGGCAGCTGCATTGCAGTGCAGTCAGTTTGGTTAGTCTGGTTAGCCAGCATTCCTGTGCAAATAAGACTTGGAAAGGAGCTGGAGCTGGAGCTGGAGCTGGAGCTGGAGCTGGAGCTGGCTGTTTAGCCAGTAATGGGCCAAACCTGCAGTACCATTTCTGAAGACTGTTGTAAGGATCTACTTGGCCTCTCTGTTTCCACCAGTCTTAGCCTGAATGCTGGAGCCAGCAGGATTTGTTAAGTCAGCTTTTGAATATGCATTAAAATAGATTTGGACAAGTGTACTGGACAAGGGACTTTTAGTTTGGTGGCAGGTCATGGTTTTTAATTCATAGCTTTGACTTTTCAAGCACACAGACTGTGGTCGCCCACATCAACTATCTGTAAAGGAAACTTGTAAAGGAGCAGATGTCCAGATGCAAATCATGGGAGAGAACTCTCTTCTCCAGAATCTTTCTTCTCCCATCCATTGTGCCATCCAACATTATCATGCCCATTTCTTGACTGCTCTCCCAGGAAACTCTGGAATCATTGTAATTACGTGAAATGTTCAAAAGATTAGTAGATGTGGCACTTCATGGTATGGTTTAGTGTGTGTGGTGGTATTCACTAAAGCTTAGACTTGATGATCTTAAAGGTCTTTTCCAATCTTAATGATTCTATGATACTATTATACTATTATTTTGCAATCTTTCTGGATGCCACTGACTGCTTATATCCTGCACAAGCTCCTCTGGCCTCTCTTGGACTCACCTCATCCATCTTTGGGCTCCAGCTTACTACCTCAGATGTGTGAATGTTTTAAAATAATTGCAGTATAGATTGTTTGTGGGATCCTCTTGAGTATCCAGAGGTTTCCAGTCTGTATTAGAGCATAGTGTGCTAGAATTTCATAGTGCTTCTTTCAGAACAAAGAAATAGTATTTTCCTTGAAATCTGTCAGATTGTTATTTTTATTTCTTCCTTTTTCCCCTCCTATCAGCACTTATATAACAATACAATAATGTTAGAAGTGCAATGTAACAGGAAGGGTTAATAGCTGGAGAGCAGTGGACCGGAGCAAAAAACACATGGCAGGGTTATGGCTTAATTGGGAGCAGGAGGAAAGAAATCGAGCATTCCTGAGTTGAAGCAGAGGGGGAATTTCCTTAGAGTTCAGAGATCAGAACTGTCTAAATAAAGACCTTTCTAACTAGGGAAAGGATCCTTTGAAATGGAAAACCTGAGAGTGTGTTGCAGCCTCAGTGATGTGGCATGTATCTGCATAGCAGCCCTTACCAGATGCAGGATGTCTCCTTCAATCCAGTGTTTCCATCCCCTGTTTTTCTTTTCCCCCGTCTGAACACAGACCAGTTTGTCACCATCCCAGGTCACTAGTGTCTGCATGAATCAGACAGTTAATGAAGATATGTTATTGAGAAGTTAATGAATACATGAAAACAACAAAAGAATACATGAGAATACACAATTACAGTTGGTTTGTACCATTTCCCATCTTCCTCCTAAGAAACCCCAAATACATTCAACCAAAACCCAAATGCACTCAGGATGAGAACAGCATTTTGATGGGAAGATTTTGCAGTGCTTTGTTGTCATTTCCACATGTTTCTTCACATGCTCAAATATCAAGTGGTCATACTAACTAGTGAATTGCTGAGTGAGTTAACAGATACTTGTGCAATGTATGCGAATTGTACTTTTCTCCCTGCTGTTTAAAGCCATTAATAAGTTTATAGGGTTTTATGAGTGAAGGCCTGGGGTCTTATACCAGCTAGTGCAGTGCTAACACCTTTTCTAGCTCTGCGTGAAACAAGAGAAAGTGGATGTTCGTATCATCTCATAAAATGAATTTGTTTATTTTCATGCACTTTCACAAAGACATTTGAAGAGATGTGGTCATAGGCTGGAAAATGTGCTGTAGCTGCCCTGCTTGAGCAGAGAGGGTGGAGAAGGTGATCTCAAGAGGTGCCTTCCATCCTCAGTCATATCCTGATTTGCTGTGAGTCAGAGTCTCTCTCTAGTACCCAGTTGTTGGGTATGCTGATTATATGGCAGGACAGCACTGTCAGTAAGGAAAAGTTCTCTTTCTAGGCTAAATTCTCTGTTCTCCACAGATGTGCTGTGGTACATTCAAGGCAACTTTGTTTGACTCGTTGAACCATTGTACTTTAGGGGCATATTTAACCATGTATCAGACAAATCCTTATTAGAGGCCAGTTACAGTCCATGAAAGTTCAGTTATTATAAAGCTCCAAGGGTATTGGGACCTTAATTCATTTTCTAGTTCAGCACTGGATGATTTATTTCTCTTATGAAGGAGCTTTCTATTAATGAGACAAAACTCATTCCATTTCAGTTAATTTCGTTCTTATTTACGGAATTTTCAAGCTACATGCTCTTTAAATTATCCATGCCCTCTTTACATTTAAATGTTGCCTACCAATTTTATTACCTTCATCTAACTTTAATGTGTTAGAGGCATTGTTTTGTTAATGACCAGAAAATTCTTTTAGAGCAGTCCAGAGAGTAATGGCATGACATGCTTCCTTTTTCCTACTGTTCTTGTTAGAAACAAATAATATTTGTTTAGAAAAGAATATTAGGCAAAAGTAATTAAACCACTTAGGGTTATAAGTGTACAAATCGTGTTTCCTTCCTTGCTTTCTTTCAAATAATTGATAGTGAGGAGGAGAGTCTGCAAGTGAAAAGATTCTGCAGAGAAAGAAATGGCTTTGGTGGTGGTGAAGAGCACTGGAGGAGCATCAGTCGATGGATTTAAGGAGTGATGCAGCTCATGAGGTCTTATATCCTTAGTAATGCTTTCAACTGGTCTGAAGGGATCGGAGCAATGTTTGCAACATGGACTTTGTCACAGGAATATGTCCCACCCAGTGCTCACTGGAAAAAGAGATAGAAAGAAAATTTCGAGATCAGGATATTTGGGATAGTAAAAAAAAATTAGGTCTTAGTGTTTGATGACTTGCAGTGCTGTGAATGAGAAATAATTTGGAAGAAGTAATAGGAATTACGCTACACGAAGTTAGTTTGAGAATGAAAAGTGGTCCATGATGAATAAACAATGTCTTGTATTAAACTTGTACCCTCCATTGAAGGATGATGAAAATTCAAATGTAAACATGTCCTTTATGCTGCCAATTCCCTGTGGCAATTGCGAAACCAAAACAGTTCTTGTTGACAGTGAGCTCTGCTCTTAGCTTCTGAGTCTGGCACAATACAGCCAGACTGACAATTGGTAGTTGATACAGGTAGATTCAGTGGGTGATGCCTCAGGAGGCAGATGATGCAGGATTAGCAAGACTCAGACAGGGACAGTCCATGCAATTCATAATGGCCTTTCTACCTTTGAAAATCTTGCTTAAGTATTTTAAAGGTGAGAAGAGAATAAAACAGAAGCAGTATTGATGCAGACACAAGAAGCTGAATTCACTACATGAATTAGTCCTCAAATGTATTCTTTCCCTCCCTTATGTCTCTGCCAGAGTCCTGTTTGAAAGCCCAGAGGAGATGTCCTGACTCTGCCATAGGAGAGAAGGAATGGGCTAAAGCCCAACATGGCCCTTGAGCCAAACATTGTCCACATATCTCATTGAAAGATGTCTGAACATGACTCCACAGATTCCTGGGGGAATTCTGAGCTCAGGTTACTCCTATACTCCGAAAGGTATTAGAGCATGCCCTGTGGGGCCTCCTGCCCGTCTGCCACAGCCCTGCCACCTGTATCTGTGGGAGCTCCAGCTCATATTCCTTTCTTGCCCCTTCCCAAAGCTCCTTAAGGTTAACAACCAAACGCAGGTCTATTTTTAACAGTATCCAACTGTTAAACTCCCCAGGTGATGCTGATCAGGCTTGGATTAAAAATACAGTGTGAACCCAGCCTTTCCAAACTGAACGTTTATATTGACACAGAAACAGTCCTAAGTTTTATTATAGAGGATACAGAGGTAAAAATAAGTTTTTCTACTTTCTAAATACATAAAGGTGGAAAAGCTGGGAAAATTCCCTACTAGAAAAACATGTAATTAATGATTGTCCTGATGCATTTCAGTAACCATCCTGGTTCACATTTCTAATAAACACTTGCAGCGGGAAAGAAAACTGTCTCAAGATGCAAATTTTTTCTGATTTACAAAACCCCTCTGATGTCTGTAAAATATTGGGGTTTTATTTAATCTTTGGAACTGGTGACTGGTGACTCCTGGCGCTGACTGTGGTGTAAAGAGATATCAGGTACCAGATTTTACCTTTACTACTCGGTTATCCAGTCCTTTGGTGTGTTCTTCAAATTCCACTCCCACAGTGAAATCCAGATCATAGTTTCTGAAAGTGCTGAGTGTTTTTGTTTTAAAAGTATCTCCATTTTGAGTAATCTCCTTTGTTTGCTTCAAGTGTTTTGCAATCTTACGAGTTGCAAAATCAATACCTTTCAAAAAACAGAAAAGAGTATCACAGTGAAAATTCCAGTATTTGATACCAAAAATCAAAAAAACCCCACGGAACTCATTTACACATTAAAAAAGAAAAAAATTTATGTCGAATGTAGTTCCACAAATAATGCATCTACCTGTAACATTTTGCAGAGTGAAAGATAGCTTCAAATAAAAGTCATCTTGTGTTTAAAAAGTACACTTTCAATTTGTGGATCTTCCACTGATTATAAATTTATTTATTAACAGAATATCTGTGGGAATGTTATGAGCAGAGCTAAAATAGCAGACAACCAGTAGTGAATAGATGCTGCCATGTTAAATCACCTGAATTTCCAGGTTTTTTTGAGAATGTGGAACAACAGGAGCTATTAAGACTGACATGGCCTTTGTGGCCTCATTCACATATAAAGCTGTGGGATGCAGACGTGCCATTATCATCTAATACCTGGCAGCCATTCCCTTTCCTAAGCTTGCAGGAGCTCAGGGAGCTGTGAGGCACATGGAGGCACTGGTGTGTGTCCTGCAGGGTTACGGATGTTGGCCACTCCTAAAGAAGGATCTCAGAATAATATTCCTTTTCAGAAGTTAAGAATGTTAGACTGAGTGTGTAATGAAGGGAGAATGAGCACATACTCGAGGGCATTTGGGCATGTTACTTTTATGATGAACCCGCAGTCTGTGGGAGTAT
Organism: Serilophus lunatus; assembly: GCA_013399895.1. NCBI lineage: Eukaryota > Metazoa > Chordata > Aves > Passeriformes > Eurylaimidae > Serilophus > Serilophus lunatus. Next base: position 687,728 of record VXBA01004184.1, read on the forward strand.
ACAAGAAGTTAATTAATTAACCTAAAATAGTGAAAATTACACTAATGGAGGAAAAAAGACACAATCAAATAAAAGCTTGACTTATCCATTATTGTTAGACAGCAGACACAGAAACAAATTTCAATTTAAATGGAGACAAATTCAAAGTTGAAATTCAAAAAAAGTATCCATGAAGAGCATTTGACAGTTCCTGTTTCATATTCTGACAATGTATTATGCAATATTGATCTCCTTAACATCCTTATTTTGTTGGTGATGAAGACTATAAGGTAAACAACTGCTTGCAACTGAATGCACTGGAAGTGACCAAAGGGAGAATATCTATTACCAGGATGACAATCCCCCCATGGCAGCAGCATTACCAGCTGGAATAAATATTTCTGACCAGCTGGCGGGGAACCTTTTTATTGTGCTATATGCAAATGAAATAATCTCACATGCTTCTGCAAGAGATTGAAAAATGGTTTTGGTTTGCCAGCCATCCTTTAGTGGTTTTGCACGTGAGTTAATCATTGTCAGCTCAGCAATGCCACACGCTAATGGAGCCTTTTCTTTTGGTAGATTCATTATACTACTTGTGAAGTACTAATCTTGTTGAGCAAAAGGATCGGCTTGAAAAAAAATGTGACTTTTTAACACAGGGAATAATGTTCTTGTTCAGTATTTATGTTCAAGATTTCTTGGGTGTATTTTATCTGCTGTGGTGAATTAAAGGTATCTCTGGGTCTGATTTATAGCCAGACAACATAAAATTTAGTTCTCTCTCAGGGAAAAAATGTCTAGACCTCTAAAGAAATGCTATTCCTGACTAATATATTAGTCTTGTACCTCCTGGAGAAAATTAGGGGAGGTTTTATTAAAGCATGGTTTTCATAACTGCATTTTGAACAATGCAAGCAGTAAAAATGAGGTATTGTTCTATTATAGTAGATTAAAACACGTTGTAACATGTTTACGATAAAATCGAATTTCCTGACTTAAAGGGCAAAACTATTCTTTAATTAAAGTATAGAAATGTAAGGGCATTAATTAAAAGGATGGATGAATTTAAAAAACTCCACCCCAAACCTCAGCATGCTATGAATTTGAGGGCTTTAATACTTCAAATATCAACCACAAGTAAAGCTGTGAGAAACAGAGCAGAAGAATATCTTTGCACCCTTTCCCTGTAATTCCTTTGCCTTCTCAGAATCATCTGTAGCATCTACACCTTTGTGCTGGGTGTGGGCTTGGGATTTTCTGCTAATCCATTGGCCATTTTAAATTAGTATAACTTACACCGAATATATGCACATGTACACAAAAATGTGATGGGTTGTCAAAGGCCAGATCCAGATAACTGATAATTACAGAAAAGTTATTAAATACAATGGAAGTTATGACTACAGAGCAAGGCAGGACTGCAGCAAGGCAACCATCATGACTGATGGTTTAATAACACCCTACACAAGGCCTTGGAGCAAAGAACGGAGGCAAGACTGAGGCAAAGCCCAAGCAGAGAGAACAGGGCTGGAGGCAGGAATTGCAGGTAAAGCCAGAAGCTGAGGCGGACAGGGACAGAAGCCTGACTTAGATGAAGATGCCCTGGAACAGTCAATTTGTGACAACTAGAAGCTGGCTTAGGCATCAATCAGACCAACAGGCTCCATATTTAATGCTGAAATCACACTTCAGTTGCATATAAAGTAACAATTATTCCTCACGCTTAACTGCCCAACTCCAGCACTCAGATCACTTCAGTTAGTGTGTGTCTTTCTCCTGAAACTCATGATATTGGCTTAGTCATCCTTATTTAAAAAAAATAAAATATATATTTGCACCTCACAGATGAATGTGCATATTATTTAGAGATGTCTTCACAGTTGTTGAGCTTTTTTCCATAAATGCAGAGGCTAAAAACTATGAGTAGTGAAACTTGTCTTTCTCTCTTAAAACAGTTGAAACTTTGAGGAAATTATAACTATTTTCAATAGCAGATGAACAATGAGAGTTTATTTTTATGTATTTATGTGCATTTCTTCTCTTTCCATCTGAACAAGTAAATCAGAGTTAAGATTCTTTGACAAGAGTAAAATGAGTAGAAAATCAGTACATCGAAGTTTCCATCTATGTAACATATAATTTTTTTTAGATCAAAGCACTAATTAAGTAGTAGCATTATTGTTGCTTCAGCGATACAGAATATCCTATTCCCTTCAGCTGAGCTAACCAGGTTGTGGCTTCACCCTTACACCAAGTACACATCAGGAATAAAAAAGAGCTTCTGTATCTGAAAGCCGGTTGGTTTGGTTTTTCTTCCCCTCCCATCTGTATCTGATTTTTCATTTATCTAAGTAAAGAATAATAACTTTGGCTACAAATCTTTTCTTGCTTATATACTTAGATCATTAAAATTACTTGATTTTTAATGTAATTGGCAGAAACCCTTATGCCACAACACACATTACAGAAATAATCTTATTAATTTTTGGAAGGATTTTATTTATAATTGAACCATTTTCTCTTTACCTCTATATAGATAATAATTTTTTTACCTAAAGCAACCATGTAGCCTTCAAAGTTTTCATTGCTTTCCATTTCCCACGTCCCATTGTAATCAGCAGGCATGGTGGCAAGAGCTTAAGATCAACTTCAGCTCAAGAGGTGAGACTGGAAACAGGATCTGCTAAGAGAATGTTTTATAAAGCTTTTCATATCTTTTTTTAATAAGGTTTATGGTTTTCTTGATAATACAGTGTAAGGGGCAGAATGATAACCCCAGAAACTTTGCCTTCATTAACAAAGTTCATTTGAACAGCTGGCGGACAAAGAACACTTTCTGAAATATGTAGTAATACAGGATATGATTTTACAGCGACCTTTGTAAAGACCTACCAGCTATTATGGAATACCTTTGAAATATGTTGAACACAGTGGCAAATTGTACAACCCAGTTAAAGTTTCCAAAGTGAATTCTCTTTTTCAGTTCCTTTCTACATATCACTTTTCTCTATGAAGAAGCTGTTTTACAGAGCAGATACACCCAGAACTCCCAGTTAAAAATTTATGGAATCTTGAATATGAAACAATTGTAAGACAGAGCAGAAAAGGGAATATTTCTGTTGAAAATATTTTTGTTTTCTTTTGACTTTCAAAATAACTGTGTACTTATACAGACTACAATTCCATAATTTTGTTCTAATTTAACATCAAGTTTAAAAAATGAAAAGTAAATCAAAACCAATCATAATTAATATTAATCCTGCCCTAAAAAATGATTTTTAAGTTACTCTGAAACATGGCAGTTTGTGTTAGAAAGATATTTTTTCATCCCTCATTACATTGTAGAGGTTTAGACTTGATATTAGGAAGAAATTCTTCACACATAGGGTGATCCACCATTGGAATGGGCTGCCCAGGGAGGTGGTGGAGGCACTGACCCTGGAGGTGTTCAAGAGTAGCTGGATGAGGCACTTGGTAACATAATTTAGTAGATGGGCTGTTAGATTATGGGTTGGACTTGATGATCTTTAAGGTGTCTTCCAACCTTGTTGATAGTGTGATACTGTGATTGTAGAGAAAACCACAGATTTCAGTTGTGTAAATAACCACATTCAGAATGTGCCTGAATGTAGAATTTGAATGTGCAGTTAAACTTTACTGGAATTTAGAGTAAGAACTAAAAGCAGATTAGTGTAAGATAAGGTTTTATATTATGTGGCTTTAATCAGCCAAGAGAACTTACAAATGGCCCCACAGAGAGTGTAATTGAAAAAGAAGTAAAAAACTCCTTGCCTTGCCTTGCCTTGCCTTGCCTTGCCCTTGCCTTGCCTTGCCTTGCCCTTGCCTTGCCCTTGCCTTGCCCTGCCCTTGCCCTGCACTTGCCTTGCCCTTGCCTTGCCCTTGCCTTGCCCTTGCCTTGCCCTTCCCTTGCCCTTCTTTTCCTTTCTATAACAGTAATTTTGGTGAGATGAGGAGGAGACTGAAGCTGTATTGTGTGATGATCAACAATTAATGCCCATTAACGGCTAATAAAGTAACAGATGGTTCCATTGCTGTAGATATGCAGAGTTGAGCACATTCAGAGAAAGGTAATTATGAGATGGGTACTCCCTTATCATAAACTACCATAATTATTTAACAGCACACACACATAATTGTACAGGTTTTCCCTGTGATGTTTTAGTTATGTTCATCCAGTATTATTATTTTTTTTTTCCCCTCAAAGTCTGTATTTTCTAAGTATGTGTTTATACATTAGACTAAAATGGCATTTTGAGCCTTTTCAGGTAAAAACACAACTCAGAGGTTTACAGACATAAATCAAAGAACCAGCTAAGTAAAAAATTAATAAAACATGAAATCCTGATTTGACAGAGCATTGTGTTAAGGTCCACAAACAGAATTTCCAGTTTATGAATCAGTGTCTTGGTAGACAGTAAAATCTCTACCCCGGTTTAGTCAATGTCTGCCAAAATCATGCAGTGCCAAGACACAGTTCAGACACTGTTAACAAAACTCTTTTTAAAGCCCTAGGTGGATAATTGCAAGTCTTAGGTCTGTGCCTTACTAGTTATACTGACCTGCCTCTCATCACGTTTCAGCTTTAAAATTTCAACTTATTATCCACTTGAAATCTTAGAAATTATTTTATATGCTTTGTATTTATATTCTGCATAAATAGGGACAAATTTTATAAACAGCAAACCAATATTTCTTCCCCATTGGACAAGTCTAGTTTGGGGAAATGAAGATAAGATGCCCTCTTCTAATTGTCAGGAGTATTTTGTTCTCAGCATCCTTCTCTCTTATGACCATGAGGGATGCCACGTTTGCCATGGATTGAACCCTGGGAATGGGGGAGGGAGTTTTCTTCTCAACATTTTCCAATCTGTGTATTGAAAAAAGAAGCTCTGAACTTATCTTTTGTTTTGGATTTCAACACAGGCATTAAGTTTTATCGCTGAATAGTGAGACTTTGGAAATAATCAAATTACTTTTGCTAAAAGCCTAAGTAACATTTTCAGTCAAGAAACAAAGATGGCATTGCTTGCCTTTTTCCTATGAATCAGTATACTGGCAGTTTGAAAAAAGAAATCTCATATAAAGCGCATTGAAAAAGTGAGGCCCAAATGCTTTTGCTGTGAAATAAGTCAGCAGTCATGGGTGCTTCTAACACTGGCCTCCAGTTCCTCTCACTGTGGCTGAGATCTGCCCAGAAGAGAAATTCTATCCAGGTAGCTGAACAAAGCTCAGCTTCTTGCCATCCAAAAGGGCTGGTAGTGCATTCTCCTTGGAAAGCTTCTGCTGGAAAGCACTGTTAGGAGCACTATATAAAGCACAGAATGATTGATCAAAAAGAATTTTTCCTCTAAACTTTTGGACATGGTATTTTGGAGAGACAGTAGCTTCCCACTCTGTCCTTGCCTCATTTCATTTTCCTTTTAAATTATCTAATGTGCATATATAACACAGGAGAAAAATGCCTTGTACTCCCCCGATCAGCCCCTACACTCCTCAAGCTTGACAGCTGGGACTTTTGCCTGTAGTTATTTGGTTGTTGTTTAACACATAGAAATATGGCAAGCTGTGTAAGTTGTTCTTAGCGACTGAATTCCCCTGAAGGATCCAGACAGAAGCAGCATGGTCACAGACACCTATTATTATTTTTAACTTGTCAGCACATGGGCATTCACTAGGTTTAGGTTTATTTTTATTTTTAAGAAAATTAATCCTTGAAATGTATTCAGTGATGGCTGCAAGAGATGAGGGAGGGGCTGTCTTACCAGGCTGGGGGCTCTGTTCTGCACAAACACGAGGAGTCACATTATGACATGTGAAAGTACGTTGGAAGGAGACAACCTGCTTCTTGTCAGTGTTGGAGGGCTCGAGGCCTTGGGGGTTCAGCTGAGTGAAGATAGTTGTCAGCTGCTGGGCAGAGACCTTGCCAAGAAGTGGCAGAAGCAGCAGGAGGGACATGTATGGCAGGACAGGAGGGAGTCAAAAGGTGTTGTTTGCAAAATGGGCTCAGGAATCAGGATTTGGTGCCCCCCTTGTTAATGGTTGTCCTCCCCAATGTCCAATGGCAATAAACTCCCTTGGATATCCCTAACTGATGAGCTTTCTTGCTGGGTCACATACAATTAAGTCTGAGCAAGCCCAGGTCCTGAGTTGGAGTTTTGGCTTCTGACTTTTCTTTGTTCAGGGCTGAACCCAACAGAGAAGGGCTGGAAGTCTGCCCAGTTGTACATATATTGTTGGCTAAACACTTATTATTGGATGTCAGTTCTTAGCTGATCATGCCAAATCAGAAATCTGCAGGAACAAGCTTTTGTGAGAATTACTTCATCCACATCTCTGGCATCGTGTTGACAAACCAGTATGGGGAGTTTGCAAAGGCTGTGGTGGGGTGAGGGGGTGCACACAGCACCCAGAGCTCACTGTTATGCCACTTTAGCACATTTTGTGTTTATATTCAACTTAACAAAGATGCACAAAAATATGTTTTTAATCACTTTCTTGGAAATAAAATAATTGGCTTTAAGCCATTGTTGGGTTGTTTGTTTTTTTTGTTTTTTTTTTTTAAATCAATGAATGGCTGTCTTCAGTCATTTGCATCACTCTTACTCCATCTAATTTTGCTGATGGAGTTGGATACAGATGTTACACACTTCATTAATTAGAAGCCTTTGACCTCTCTATCTAAGGATTTTGGCTTAGCTCTTAGAGATTTCTAATGTCACTAATAATCATGTTACTTAGTTTGACAGTAATAAAATATCCAGTGGGTCCTACTGGCTTGAGAACTCACTTTTGTTAAAGTGGTTTACATTATTAAAAATTATGCTGTATATAAATATTAGCCAATGGATAAAGCTGACCTTGGTTTTCCAAATAAATGAAGAATACTGAATTTATTTGTTCTTTAATTCTCTCAAGCACTTATTCAACACTCTTTAACCAGGCTTTGAGGAAGCAGAAAAAATTAATTAGCCTTTGTGAAATCAGAAAAACTTAGGGAGTGACACGATTTGGCCAAGGTCATGGAAGAAGCCACTGGGAAGTGCAAGTTAGTGAGTATAGCCCTTTATGTTATCCACTAAAACATGCTTCCTCCTGAGCTGGCTTTAATGTGGATGGAAAATCTGAACCCAGGTTAAGTGCTTTGTCATTGCCATTAAGGTTGCTTAAATTTTCCCTTGAAAGATTTTTTTCAGGACCTGAATTCCCCACATGAGCTATGCATTAATATCTGTAACTGTAATCTGTAACTTAATTGTATTTATTCTGTGGCAAAGTTTTGTAATTGTAACTCCCACTTCTTGTCTTCATCAGATAAAGGTTGCATTACTCAGACATTGAACTGGAATAATGATGGATGGGGTTTGAATTAAAAGAATCTATAGAAAGCAGTCTGATTTTTTTGCTTTGATAATTCTATGACAAGTAAAATTTAGCTAAGAAAACGTGTGTCTCCTTTTGCTTGTTCATGCCTGACTGAAAAAGCTGAAATGTCATTTAAATGCAGGGTCTCATCCATTAGAGGAATATTTTAAAGAATCCATTTTGCCAAACTGAAATAGTCCTTTTTACCTCAACTGAAGAACTTTACAGGGATACTTTCAAATATATATACTTTGATGATAGACTTTGCTTCAAGTTCTAGAATCCAGATGAACAGAAATAGTTGTATCAGCTGTTGCAATTTGTGCACAATTTTGAATTCACAGTAGCCTTTTGCAAAAAGATTAAAACCATTCTTGTGATAATCTGGAGGACCTAAAGCCGCTGACCCAGAAGGACTGTAAATTGGGTCCAGACATACTGAGGAAAATCCATGACAACATTCTTCCTATTTTCTTTCCCTACACTGCTACCAGTGTAGAGCAGTTACAGGAAAATTCCTAAATAGGTGAGTGTATCTATTTCCTGACTGCTTTTGTTTTGCTGTAAATCAGTTTGACTACTTCAGATAGAAAAAGCCAAAACAGCTCAGTAACCCAGAGAGAAAACCTTCAGGGGCCCTTAATGCAATGATCCTGTGTGGTTACACATCTCTTAGAACATTGGCATAAGCTGCTATTTCCTGTTGATTGAGGGATGCTCTGGGTTGTAAATCTCATAAATTTACTCCTTTCAAGGTGCTGTATGGTTCATTCTTTTCTGCCTGAATCTCCAGCTCCACATCACAATCCCTGCCTTCTCTCTACCACATCCTGTTTGAGAAATGCAGTTTTTAACTCTCCAGTGCATCCTGGAGCTTATTAGAAAATAATTTGTTGTGGTAGCAATGGCATTTAGATGTCTATCTCTCTGTCCTTGTGGTGAATTTCTGGCTCTAAATTGGCAATTATTTAATAGAAACAGCATTTAAGACAAAACTTTATAGTAATCTTTTAAAAAATGTAACTTGAATGTCTGATGTAGTTAAATGAATTACTATTCTGAGTTGCTAAAATACAACATACTTGGCACTGCAAGCTGCCTCTTAAGTCCTGTGTGTAATCAGTGAATTTAAGAATCCTTGGTGGTGGGCAAGGCAATACAATAATTCAGGGCACTGCTGGAGTTGAGATTGCTCCCAGACTTCTGACAGGGGAGGTTTTCTTAATAGCAGTGATACCATGTGGTTTTGATGCCACTGGATATTTGAAATGAAATAAGGAATTGATAAATATGGTAATTCCAGTTTTCAGTAAAAAGCACCACATACTTTCAATATAGAAGATAAAAGAGAAAATAAGGCTTCTTAAATTGTGTATTTTAGAGGAGAATTTATACATGTAGATGTAGATATAAATATGTCTCTCTCTCTCTATATATATATATAAAATATAACGGAATGGGAGACAATGTTTCACTAGAAACATAGACAGAGACTGTCAGGTGGGTAAAAGCAATGTGAGTGAAGCTTTGACTTCTCTGATAACAACCATGAAAAAAGAACTTGAGCTGGCAAGTATTTCTTCAGGACTAATAGACTCCTTGTGAAGAGTGTCCCTTCTTGACAGTGGGAACAGAGTCCTGTGCTGAAAGGAAATGTGTTATTTGTAAAAATACTGATAACTGGGCAGTTTTTTCTAACTTGCCAAACATAAACAGAAGTCGTTGCAGTAAGCAATATATCTGCTAGAATAATGTTTGTCATTGCTTTGTTGCTAGTAAAGGACAACCCTGTCAGGGAAAAGAAAGTGTATTGGTTATCAGGGTATTGTGCTCCATTGCTTCCCAGTTGAAAGATGAGCCTTTAAGGGAGAGGACTGCTGCCTGAACTAGCTCTGTTACCAAGACTTTGCAACTAATGGGCATTTTAAGGTAGAAAAAGTGCCTACTAGAACAATATTCAGCATGAGAAAGGAAAAAATGTTCCCTTTTACTCCTCTTGACTATTACAGATACATCTTCAGCTAGCAGTCCTAAGGATTCAAATAGCACTGTGTTATAACAGTGACAAAGTACAACATGGTTGGAAAATCTGTGAGACCTGTTAACAGATAGTTGGGAAACTACCCTGTGCCTGCCATTCCTTGGAATATGCTTATGGCCTTTGAAGGCTGATTTGCTATCTCTGCCCCACAACATATCCTTCACTGGTGAGTAAAGGTTATGTTACTGCGTGGCACTCAAGTGTCAAAGATATCAAATCATTACTATAACCTTCTATATGGTGTCTATTAAACACACACTCATTAGACTGAGTCTTAAATGGGATGCTTTGAAAGTTTAGATTTATTGAAAGCAGCCCCAAACTGTTCCTCTTCCCTCATTAATACATTTTTCAATGGGGTCTGAGCAATCAGGCTGCTGAGTAACCTGCATTTATCCAGTCAGCACATTGACAAACTTCTTGCTTTCTGTCAATGCACAGCATTGTGTTTTAGTAGTTTTCATATCAAGGTAGAGATCTCAATACCTTACGGAATTGCATACAAACACATTTACAATGCAGACAGTAGATTGAATTTAGATATTTAATTACAACAAGGAAACATACCTCCATTAATCTTGACTATGGAAATGCCTACTTTTCAAATCCTTGGTGAAATTACAGGTTGTTTTGCTCTCTTTTCAAGAAAAAAAAAAAAGAATTGAAAGAGTGTTATTTCAGAAAATACTTTTGTTGGGAAAAGATCAAATTATCAGCAAATAAGTACCAAAATGACCTGTGGTACAGCTTTACAAAACTGAATTTTCTAGAAATAAGAAGCACTTGTGCCAGAAAGAAAAGGAGTATGAAGAGAGGAAAATCCTGCATTGCCCAAACTGTTTATTCTACAATTTTTTTGTCTGATGGAATGCACATGTTGCACAACAAAACAAAATGCCAAAATACACTCCAAAAAAAGTTGTAGCAGGCCTAGGAAGAGCTTTACTTCTCAAAGAAATATCTCTAATGAAAAATGCCCTTTTCTGTGGATACTTGTTACATTTATTTTTTTCTCCTTACTCATACAGACATTTTTAGGAGAAGGATTTACCAGGCAAGATAAGCAGTGCGCCATTCTGTATTTTAGGCACATGATCCAGTGCCTTGGGGTTTTATGCTTCAGAGATGGACTGTAGTGAACCTTTGGTCAGATCTGTAATTGACAGCTGAACTTATTTTGCTGTTGATGATTTTGCTGTTGTGGTAATTTTTTGTTCTGCAGGTGGAGACCTAAAAGAACAGCATTGTTTTTCTGGGGATATACTCTTCATCTGCCCTTACTTCGGTAAGATTTAAGCACTCCTCCTCCAAATTTTTATTGTTGGATGAGTGCTGAAAACCACACACTTCAGGAGGATATGTGATTTAGAAGGTAACTAGATGTTCCTGAAGTTACACAAGGTGGAGTGGGAAGTGCATGGCAGTTGGCCAGCTTTTCAAAGCATTTTTGTGGCTGAAGAGGGAAAAAGGCTCTTCTAAAAAACTGTTCATGAACATGATGTTCAAGCATCATAACTTGACACCTGTTAATTTTAATTAACAGTTAAGCAGCCAGTAGGGTTTTTGATTGACCTTCAGCAATTTAAGTGCCTCCCTCTTTCCTTGGTCCCCCAATTACTTTGGGAAATATAGTCAAAAATAGATGCCATTATGCTGGGACTTGGAAACAGAAATGGAATTTTGTGTAACGAGTTACTTCAAATGTTTACAAGATAGAGTTGCTGTGTGAGAATAATACATTAGAAAGGGTTGTACATAGATTGAAAAAAACATTATCTGAAATAATTCTGCATCTGTGTTCAGGAGATATTTGCCTTGTGTCCAATTGTACAAAAGATGACAAGGAAAGTTTCTAATGGAAATTTGGGCAGTTTTGCTCCTTAAGGAGCTGGAACCCGACTGTTCACAGACTATTTTGCCATGGAACTCTGATGTTCTACTTATTTTCTGTTTTGCTTGATAGAGAATGAGTCATCTGTTTCTGCATCATTTAGGACAGTGTGAAATTAGTTTGCAGTTCTTGTTTGTCTGGCTCCTAAGTCAGCCCCCATGTCTGAGCTTAGTTGAAGTTGGTTTGATGTGTTACTGCTGCAGAGTGTTGTGAAAGTCTGTTCTGTTTTTTTTGGCTGTCTTTTAAATATAATAGGTCTAAAATTTCAAGCAATTCTTTCAGAGTAATCTACGAGCAGCTCTTCGGAACTGAGACAGTATCTGTGTTCATACCTGACATAATGGAACATATGTGTTGGAATAAAGAAGTGATGACTGGCTTTCCAGCTAGTGCTATTTTAGACCATATGTTGCCCTTAAAGATTGTCCTGAGTAATTAAGTGTCTGTGATGAACATTGGCACTATTGATACAGTGGAGAGGACTTGACTGCATTACAGAGAACTACACTGTTGTGCCTAAAAGTGTGTTTGGACGAGCTGCTTGGTGCTGTGTTTGAGTAAGTTCTGTGCTGTAACATATATAAAATGGCACTTTTATCTCATTTTTCTCTATAAAAATAAACTTGGAAATGTCAGCATCAAAAATGGCAGCATGTTTCTTGACAGGATGAGTGAGAGATCACACAGTCATTTCACAGAAGTACTGAATTGTGTTAGCGCCTGTATGCCCTTACCACACCCAGCTGGAGGGAAGTGTTGGAAATTGTAATGGTTGTGGATAATAAGTGTTTTGGTAAGAAAATAGAAATTGAATCCTGTGGACTTAGAATTAGAGAAGGGGAGCAATGAACTATTATGAGTCTTGTTGCACTTGACTGAATGTTACATTTCATGGAGCTCTCCCCACACACTGTGGTTCTAAACCCCACTGAATTCTAACGGTGACTGCCTTGCATTGGAAACACCTCCTTATTGTAGTAAGTCCATTGGCCTGCACTGGAGAAAAATTTGATGGGGACATCAGGATGGAGAAGAACTTTTCAGTTTAAGTGTAACTTCAAATTTCAGGACAATTCTGTAGTAGCTCTTCATCTTTTCTTCTGTTTCGACTCTGCACTTCTGTACTGTTGTTTTGTGTAGCTGAAAGGGGAGGGGAAGGAAAGGCCAGTCAGACAGTTACAGGAAAACTTTGAAAGTGAGTCTAAAATACTGATAAAAGCCTTTTTAAGGACTGCATGTCTTTGCAATGCATTGCTGATTATAATGCTCTGTATATTTTTGCACATGCACAAACAAGTTCTCAGTGTTAGTTTCTCTATAATGCTTATGGACCCATAAATAACTGCTCATGCTTCTGCTCAAACTTTTAACTGTCAAATAGCTGAACATTTAAATAAAATATTTTAAATTTGAAGTGATCCAGTCACAATATTGGCCTTTTAATTTGCTCAGCATTATTATAGTGGTGTACCAGGAGACAAATGGCCTCTTGTTATATAAATAACTGTGGAGTCAGTAAACACAGACCATTTCCTGTCCTTCTTTCCTCCACTCCTGTAATAAGAATGTTGCCATTGAAAGAGGAGATTTTATTTTGCCTCCACGGTGCAGAAACTTGTCAGGTGGTCCTATTGAAGGGTTTGATGAAGAACTGAAATGCCATTCTGCTTAAGTGTTCAGTGTGGATATTTATTATTAGCTATTAATACAGAGAATGTGCCTGGCCTGGTAATAAAACACACAGTACTGATGGGACTCTATTTTTGTGTGCACTTTTGCTAGACAGGAGTAAATTATTTAAATGAATATTTGCTTTGAGGTCAAAAAACCTCCTGAAAATAGAAATAGCTGTACCACATAGATAGTATTCCAAGACAAATGTGCTGCTAATAGAGGATGAAAGGATGATTAGCTGTGAGTCTCCTATGTTATTACAGATGAAGCAGTCCAGAAAAGAATATAATACAATATGATACTTACTAGGAAGTTCTATTAATGTTGTAATGGAGAACTCTTGCTTTGTAGTGTCATTTTAAGTTTCATAGAGTTGAATCAACCAAATGATTGATGAAAGTGGAAGTCTCTAGTGGAGCACCTCATTCATTCCATGCCAGTAGACTATTACCCTCTGCTGCTCAGTCCCATGACAGACTTTTCAGGAATCTAATGCACCTTCTCATTTTAAGGTATTTGCCATTCAGCCCACACATGCTTCTTTACGATAAAACTCTCACAGAGATCACACTAAGCATCTCTTACCCATCTTTCAAAGTTGCACAAATGTAGAGTGCAACCCTAACTCTTATTTCAAGTCTGGTGTCCATGGCTTAGATTGTAAGAGCTGCTCTTAGTCCAAGTGTTTCCATGGAGTATTTCAGTGGTGTGGACTGAAATGAGAACACTGTGATATTCTGACATTTTAAACAAAAGCCTCTAGGAATGAAAACAGTCAAGTTTATACACAAGAGTAGGTAAAGAAAATCTGAGGGGCAGGGACAAGACACAGAATGGCTGTTTGGTATCCCTTGCATTACAAGAATTTGGAGGAATTGCATGATAATAGCAGGTTCAAGCAAACAAAAACTATTTTCTCATCAAGGGGCAGAGGCTGTTTTGTTTACATTGATCCCACAAATCATTGTAAAGTTTCATCAAAAAAGATATGGTGAATGCTATTAAATCCAGAGATAACATCTTCTGGCTTCAGCTACAGCTCAGTAAAGGCTGGAGGAACATTGTAGTATAATATTAATCGTATTTCATGGAAATCACAAAGAGTGGTGTTTTTCACACATGTCACTACAAAATATATCTGAAATGGTTTACTGACATTGAAGGCATTTAAAAAGATTCATTAATACCATTAAGAGATATTAAAATACCTTTTTTAGGTAATGGAATCTAGCTTAATTTGTGTTCTTTTCTGCTGGCAAAATATTTTGCTATCTGTTAAAATATCCTGGATTTTTAGAATACAGAAAAATCTCCCAACAGTCCTTAGACATGCATGTACTTTGTATAGATTAAATTAGATTTGTATATCAAATGTCTATTCCTCAAGTAGCGAGTTAAATGTTTTATACTCTTATTTGCCCCACTAAAGTTAATATGTATGTATGTTTTGAAACCAAACTGTTTTCCAAATGAAAACATAATCTGTACTGATTAATCTATCAAATACAATAAATTTATTAAAAAACATTTATGCTACTAATTTTCCTTCTTCCCTTCTCACCCTTCTCTCTCCTGCTACTCTTATTAGACCATCCTGTTTTCTTTACAGGTCATGCCACTACATGAGGTTTCAATTGGTTGGGGCTCTGAACAACCTGGTCTGGTGGAAGTTGTCCCTGCCTATGGCAGGAGATTGGAATGAGATGATCTTTAAGGTCCCTCCCAACACAAACCATTCTGGAATTCTGTGATAATTCTGTCTCTGATCCTTTCCATTTGCAGCTACGTTGTGCTTTTCAAATCCTACTGAAACTTCTTTCATGTTCTGATCTGTGACTGAGACTACTCTCTCAGACTGTGGGAACTGAAGCAGAACAATCAGGCTTATGGAATGCATTGGCCTTACCTCTTCATCTTTTCTCACCTAAAGTTTTCTAGATTGACAATTATATCAAGACTGGATTTAAATTTTAGAAATGGTGAGGGCACTTTTTTGTCATTCCATTCCCACTGCTGCTGCAGGCACTGGTTTTTCCTTATAAAATAAAAAATGCAGTTCCGAAGGAATACAGAGTTGCTATTGGCAAACCACAGCTGAAATTCTGTGGAAGATCATGAAAATCAATATGAAGTTTGATTCCTGAGTAGGAAGCAAATCTGGACCTGAATTCACTGTGAAGTCTTGGCTACTAAGTAGTTATGAAAGTGGGCAGGGAGGCTGAAGTTTGTCAAGTAATTGTTGAGTGTTATACATTCAGAAAGCAACTATTTTATGGAGAAAGTTTTAAACTACATTTTTATCGTAAAAACTTGTCAAGGGTTTGTGGAAACACCATGGTTAATTTTATACACATTAATTGGAAAGCATCATTGTGGAAGCAATGAATGAACATAATTTCCTTTTCCAAGGGAAGGGTTGCTGCAGTAGAGATAAGAGGTTACAATTACAATGACAAGCAACTGAGATGATTTGAAGTGAATGTATTCAAATTTAAATATTTCTGAAGTTTCTGTATTTTATGTCCATGTGCTGTGGAAGTACTTTGTGAGCTTGCCTTTTCTCCATAATTAGCAGCAGGTTACATTGCTTCTGGTTGATAAGCCATTAGTTATTAGTACAGTGCTAAATTTGCCCTTGCACCAAATGACCCAAAGGGGAAAAGCTGTCTGTTTGATTACAATAATAATAGCTTTTAACAATTGGATTTACTTAGCTAGATGTTAATTGATCCACTTACAACCTTCTGCAAAAAGAGTTTGTGAATGTTACACAAGACTGCAGAGAGCTGCAGGCAAAAATTAGAAGACAGCTGGTGAATTAAGGGTTATGAACTGCCAAGTTCTGTTGAAGGAAAACTACATTTCAAGAAAGGTCTCAGCCAGTGCTGAATATTAAAAAGAATTGTCCAAAGTTTAACTGTGGATAGTGGTGTGAACTATCACGTTATTACAGCAACTCTTTTTCTACTGTTCTCTTGATTTCCTTGAGGCTGGATAGTGCAGAGATATCTGGAGTGTGTCTATGATTATGAAATCCAAATTAGAAACTTGAAGGAAAGAAGTTTCCGTGTCCAATAATCTTTCAAGTAAACAAATGACTGATGCACTGAAAGTTGACAACTGGATATCCTCAACCTTGTGTAAGATGATAAATAGGATTTTAAGTAGACAATTATTTGGAATTTCACTTAAGCAGTGCAGTATTTTAACTTAAGACCCACAAGTTTTCAATCCTTTTCCTCTTCTACAACCTTTCTATCTTATTTAATTGCAATCAGTTTTGATTTTACTCTCAAGTTTCTCCAGAATAAGAAGAAAATGCATGGGCAGATATTGGCTAAAGCATTTAGAAAATAATTACTCCTTAGCCATGCTTCTGTAAGTACTGTTTTTCCAGACTACTGATCCATAACTTTACTCATTTTGAGAAATTAGACATTTTCAGTGGAGTACTGCTCCATTGGAACTAATGGTCAAATTCTCACTGGCTTCAGTGAATTCAGGATTTAAGTGTAAGCTCATTCTTCAGTTCTCATTTGCTTTCCTACAACTACAGTTCAACTTTTGAAAACAAGACTAACTGGAGGCCCCTTGCTATGGTTATGGAAAGATGGTGTCTATTGAGAATAAAACATTAGCTCACAAGGTATTGAACTCCAGCATCTTGTTTTACACCTAACAGTGCTATTTTGGAGGACCCAAGAATTATGGTATGCACACATTTATAGTGTTTAGTATCTTTAATTGGCATTTCTACAACTAGTTTTATTTGCAATTATTTTTTCAAACTGATTTCTTAAGAATATTTTATTCTAACTATACAGTTTCTAATGTGATCTTCATTTCTGTGTTTGCTTTTGTCATGGATGATGTTCAATCCTAGCATTTGGAGATTTGGTGGTAAGTCTGTAAATTCTGTTCTTCGCTTCTTTATCAGCAGCAGGCTCACTGTACCTTCTTAAAGACCTGCTTACATGTGACTCCACACGCTCTTATTTCCTAAGAAGAGAAAATAATTAAAAAATACAACTTTTACTTAGGATGCATGTATTACAAATTCATGTGTATGTCCACCTTAAGTTGAATCCACAATTTTCTATTAAATTAGATTGAGAGGCTTGTACATATTGTAACTTATTTTTCATCCCAAAATAAATCATATGGTTTGGGTTTGTTTTCTTGTAAAAGATACAGTAGGAGAAATTATTTTGGGATCTCTGATCTTAAAAGGCCAAATATTGTGCATTATTCTCCATTTGCAATGTATGCAACTGATTAGATCTTTGAAACGGTCATTTCTCCTTTGGACACATAAGGAAGTGGAGATGGATCGGACTAACCAGTTCTGAATCTACAAAACCAGAAACAGGTTGAGTGCCCAGTCCAGCAACTGAGATCATGGCAACAAAAGGACGGGTGGCTGTGTCCAGAAGATTTGCTCTGGGTCTATAAAGCAGCACAACAGGGAGTTTTGATGCCTAATGCTGTCTGCTGTTCCTTGGTGTTCTGTAAGAGCTTTTCAAAAATCCTCACTTGCAAGTCTTTGGATCTCTGTGAATTGGGCACAAGCAGGTGGAATCCCCCATGCAGGGATTTTAGTTGGGACCCATTTTGTTCACTACTCCATGGATAACCCAGAAGGAGTGTGTAGTAAGAGTTAAGATATCTGTGGACAGTGACAAAAACCTACAGAGCAGAAACAATCAATACAATAGAAAAGGGCAATAAAACTCAAAAGGAAATGGAGAATGGTCAAATAAGTCACTCACATAAAATAAAATCTAAGGAGGATAAAAAACCCTACAAAGTACAGACCATAGAAAGCAAAGAAGAAAGTAGAAAGTGATAAACTACTAAAGGATGTGGTACTACTCTCTTCAGAAATGTGGAAGAATTAACTTTTGGCTCATTGTGTAAAGTTCAATAGGATCATAAACCTACTGAAGTATCACTTTTTTAAGAGGTAACTGCTCATTGTATCAAGGCACTCTCAAAAGTACAGGCCCTAGTAATCTTAGCTGGTCAAAAATAAGATACTAAATGGGACTCTATTGTATTTTTAATGGAAAGAGTTACACTAACAAGGATTCAGAGAAATAATGAGGACATCTTTTGAAGTTCATGAAACATAAAAAGTGATGAAATTGAAATATTGAGGGGTGGACTCTAAAGTACTTTTTGCCTGAAATAATTTTGTACTGAGTTCTGTGCCCATGGGAGACAGATTGTGCTAAGTTGTACAAGTGCCACTGAGCGCATGGATGTTGCAGGAGCTGGCAGGTGTGATACAGAACCCTGCACAGCCTTCTGGAGAGAGCCTCAGTCAGGTTACCTTGGGTACCAAAAGTGGCACCAGACACATATACTTGAGCAACTGAATCTGATTTGCTGACTTCCAAAATCAACCTTTTGACAGGGACAAGTATAGAAGGCGGTCTGTGCTGGAAGTCCATGGTAAGGTTGTGTGGTTAGAACAAGGATTGCAGAAATCGGGACTAAAGGAATTGGTGTGGGGGACAGGACATGGGAAGAGAGTATGACTTTAGGGCTGGCAAGGGACAGAAACCAGGGTGCCAGTACAGAGAAATCCAAGAGCGACTAGTGCTAACCTTTCATACTTGTGCAGGTGAGTGCGTATATGTGTGTGGGTGAGTGCAGCAAGGGGTAAGTTGAACTTCTAGGCCAGACATTGTAATGGGTAACTGAAGCCTGTTTGCCAGCAGAGTCACTGAAAGGGCTAATACTGAAGCTGTTGTGAAGCTGGGAGGTAGTGTGGAAATATTGCAATGTGCTTAATAGAGGGACATGTATGCACAGGAAATTGTGGACTCCCCTTTTTATTGCTTCATCCCCACTTTGACTGAGCCAGTGGCCTCAGCTCTACAGTGATCACTCACACTGCAACTTTCTCCCCACCTGCTCTGTATGAAGTACCTAGTCCAGATGCTAAGATCTGTCATATGCATTCCTTCCCTGAACTAGGTTCTGGGACTTCCAGTATTTCCTGAAAATTCTATTTAGTAATATGGGGTTTAGGGCACTTTTACAAAGATTTCATCACTGTGCTAATGATTTGAATAACTAGAGGACATCCATTTAGATTTGCTGAATGCTAATAGTGCCGCAGAACAGAAATGGAGGCTGGATTTTATTATCTCAGCAGGAAGACTGCTTTTTACCCACACTGATGTGAGAGTGGGGGTGCTATAAAGAGTTGTAGGACAAAAGAATAGGCATCATTTTTCAGGTCCTGTTAATTTAGAAAGATAAAAATGATGATCTGAAAGCACATCCATTTCAAGAATTTAATTGCTGTTTTAGTTCTCTAGGCTATAATGCAGTGTGGCCTGTAATTATTTTAAAAGAACAATGGTGTGTTTTCCCCTTATTGTTGGGTGGGCAATTTCAGCAGCTCTCATACTGTGTATTCAAGAGATTATATGAGGGACACCCTGTTAAATGCCTTCCTCAGTGTGAACATTTCAGCCTGGTGTGTCAGGACAGACAGTTCACACAGACAGAGCAATGCTTTGAAACTGGCACTCTTTGCAAAGGACACAAACATCTCCAAATGAAATTGCTGCTTTATAAACAAGTCAAATGCTGTACCAGTAAACAATTATGTCCAAGTAAGCCAGAACAACAGCACATCTCCTGCTGTGTTACATCTCACCATTGTAATAGAGTGGCATCTAAACCCTCTTACATGATCTTACCAGGTGCATTTCATCTCCTTCAATCCACTGGGTCCAACCACGACCTTCTTTTTCTCCCCTCTGTACACAAAGGAGCTTATCTCCATCCCAGGATATGGTGGTCTAACAAAATAGACATGTTCAGTGTTACTGTGGTATTCCCTGATATAATGATGAGCTTCCATAAATCTCTAATGTAATTAATGTAATTAATATGTCTCACAAGAATAGCAGTTTTGTAACACTTAGGATAATTACAAAAGAAATAAACTTGAACAGAAAGTTGCTGCCTGACTGGCTGCCAAAAACTGGAAGGATGAGATAAAGATGTTTAAATGCAAGAAAAAAAATCATCAAAATCATTGTGTAAAAGCACACTCCTCCCTCCCTGCTGACAAACACAGCAGCAGAAGGGCTCTGCAGCCTAACACTGTATTTGCAAAAGGAGCTGAAAACTTCACACTTAGTTTAGTTTTTCTGCCCTAAGAATAATTCTTCTGCTGCTCTACCTTAAAATTCCCACTTTACTGGCACTATGGGTGAACACGGCTTTTGAATACTGAGCTGTTTCTTCCTCATGTCTTAATTTGCCTTCCTTTATAGAGCAGAGTGGTTTGGAATTATCAGCAAAGCGGAAACTTGCCCAGCATCCTGCCTTGTCTGAGGCTGGGGAACTACTCGAGCCAAAATTGGCAGAATGAGTGTGAGAGTCAGGTGTTGCAGTGTTCAACAGAGCACTTTTGTGAATACTGGTGCTGTCCTGAGTAGTTCAGTAAAACTTGATTCATAGAACTATTTAAATGTATGACAGTTAATCCTACAGCTTGTTACTCTGCTTAGTGTTTACTGACAATTTGCCATTCACATCCCCCCAAGATAAAGAAGAGCAATACTCTGTAGAAGATTTAAAGAGGGAAGAGCAGTGACAATTTGTGCTCCATGAGGATAGCTTAACATCAATATCAGCACGTGGCTTTTAAATTAGCTTGTTTGAAGTGACTCTGAGGATAAATATGGAATTATTGTCTACCCTGTAAAAGTCTTCAGCCACTGCTTGAGTAGCCAAAAAGGCAGAGATGATGAATTCTGGTCTGTCAGTAAAGGAAATCTACTGCATCCATCCTGTGCAGTTTCTAAGAGAAGTCAGCCTACATTTTTCATTCTGGGAATTAAAACCAGTTCAACACTCAAGAACTACGCAGTCCTATTTATTTTATTATATGTCATAAACAATTAATTCTTAAATGATAACCATGATAGCCACTATCTCTGAATGAGTACAGCCAGCAGTGTCCTCCTGTGGGAAGTTTTAGACTAAACAAGCATGGAAAATGAATCACTAGAAAGAGTGCCAGTGTAGATAAACATAGGCAAGACATTGGTATCGATCTCAGATAGTCTGTTTGCACCACATGGGGTCTCTGAAAGACAAACTCATGTGTCCTTGCTAAAAATCTCTCCAGTTTGGAAAATGCATTCACAAATTCTTCTGTTGACTTTGTAAAATGATGTAGTTAAACTAAGTAGTAGATAACATTGTAATGCAACCATATCCTTTTAATGTAAAAAGTGCTAATGCAGGAAAGAACACCACATTTGGGCAAAGCTGTAGTTAATGTGCTCACCATTCTAAATCTGCTCCCATTTCTGTTTGAATCTGTAGATATTCACTTAGGGATACAAGATAACAAATAACAGGAGTTAAAGTGAAAAATATTTAAAAGTTAATATATCCAAGAGTTTCTGATTCTAAAAAATGAATGCAACAGAAAATGAACAATAACCTGTACATGTGGGGGATACTGTAAAATAAAGCATTTGTAAATGAAACTTTGCTCAGTAACTCCACTATATGTATTCACTGAGTATCAGCTAAGCATGGTTTAATCATTGGACTGGCTTAATGGTTAAATTTTGTGTGTTTACATGTGAATTTGAAAGCAATATATCATGATAAAGCAAGGTCCAACTTCATTAATCCTACTAATGTTCAAAGTCAGTTGTGAAAGTTATTAGGCTTGATAATATTCAGTGGCTTAGTGCACTTGAGGCCAATTGACAAGTATCTGTAGCAGCACAAGGAAATGTTGACTTTTTAGCCTCCAA
Source organism: Serilophus lunatus (assembly GCA_013399895.1). Classification (NCBI taxonomy): domain Eukaryota; kingdom Metazoa; phylum Chordata; class Aves; order Passeriformes; family Eurylaimidae; genus Serilophus; species Serilophus lunatus. The sequence goes on from VXBA01004184.1 coordinate 709,500, forward strand.
GGGTGATTGAAATTGTTTCATCTCAGAAAACAACACACTTTTTTCTCTGGCTTTCTTGTTTTTCCAGTCAAGATTAGATATTGCTTTTTGCAATTTGGTGATAACCACAGAGAGTTTAATACCACAGACCGTTAACCAAGCTGCTTTATCAGACAATATTCTCAGTTATCATCCTCTGCCTTCCCTCTGAGAAACATAAATACCGAAGGGATATGAGTAAACCATACAATTTCTGATTTTTGTATGTAGCTGTTTTGTTCTCAAGGTTATAAGGGACAGAATATATTGCAGGAGAACATAATGTCTTCCCTTTGTGAGCAGGAACAACCCCTTTATGACAGTTAAGATTAATCAGTGGCACCTGTATCTTTTCTTGCTTTAGGTCAAACTGTAATGTCTCAATGCCTCTTTCATTAAAGACATACTAATACAGAAGGTAGAAAATTCTCTTTTAACTCAGATTGACACAAGTTATTCCATTCCAAATATCCCTACTGAGACACACACTGAGTGTTAGTTGAGATTGTGCACCCTCTACCAACACCTAAGAGAGAGCAATGCTTGCCTTACAACATTCCCAAATATCTGAGCCAGAACATAAAAAGAATACTCCAAAAATACCACTGTAGGGCAAATGTTGGTATATGTTATCTCTTTTGCTGTATATAAAAGCAAAGATTTCTTTTGAAAGATTGGATCAGGATTTTGCCATAGCGTAACCACAAGCTCTGTGCGACCCTTCAGTTGCTGTTGTTTTCCTCTCCTGGAACACACAGTCAAGATAAAGACACCTTTCATGTAAAGCTACTTTTCTTAGAAAAGTAGGCTTTTATAATTAACCTTGTTTGCCCCCATTTTGATAATAGTGTTACCTAAGGTTTGCCTGATTACAAAGACCGAACCACTGTCACCTCTCCAGAACGGCTGGAAATCTTTGCCAGGGTTTGGTGGACTCAGCATGCCCAGGCAGGCAGTTCTTATTCTTTATCTTCCTCCACAAGCAAGAGGAGAAGTGGACAAACTTAGAGGAGACTGGAAAGCTGCAGTTTCCTGTTGGTAACAGAACCAACTAAATGAAAATGTAGCGTTTCTCTAAAACTGAAGACTCCTGCCTGTTTGAGCATCTTGCAGGATAAATGGAAGACATAGTTTATTCCTTTCAACTACATAATACATTATGTAGTTTGTCATAAGTAAGCTTAAATTCTGCTTTCTTAATACTACCTGATCATCCTGACACCTAAGGTGGATATTGCTTAGGTCAGATGCATGCAATGATGGAATTAAAAATACTGAAGGGACACAAGAAAAGGTAATGGAGTGAGATAAATTAGAGTGAGCCTTGCCTTAATTTAACTCTTCTCAAAAATTCTAACCACCAATATTGCACATGTTTCAGACTATATAATCTTTGTTCTTGAGGTGTAATAATAGAGAAGCTACATTCTCTGGGAAGTGAAAAAGCCTTTGAAGCCTGAGCACACAAAAATGGTTTAGTTTTCTTTAGTTTCATGATATGATTTCTCTAGTCTTATAGTTTTTGTGTAAGATATTTTTTATATTCTCCTTTCATTACTTGGTCATTCACATATTTTCATTAGTGATTTAATTTCTTTGTGTTATGAAGATTTAAATTCATGTGCATAGCAACCATCTTCCTGAAAACTAAAGCTGGAAGAAATTATGATTCAAGTATTCTCATTACTGTTTTCAGTTATGAGACAAGGTAGATTTATAAAATGAAAATCATATTATTGACTACATATTTGCTTTTTCTCTAGTATTAGTGACTATAGTGAAGACTTGCACAATTACAACAGATATTACTTTCAGCTTCTAGTGGCAAGTCATATTCACCCACAGCCAGACATAGTGACTTTTGTAATTTACTGAAATAGTCATCAAATATGTTATCAGAGAACTTTGCATTTCCCAGTGAGGTCTAAGTGCAAAAACATTTGATGCTGGCTCTTCACTGTTTCTCATTCTGTTGGCTGTTCCTACTGTGCTTGCTTGGGTCAGGTATTCTGCAGTTGAAGGTACACAATGTATTTTACAGATGAATGAAAGAAAATAACTTTTTTCAAAGTAGTTCATGAACATTTTTTGTTATTGCTACATAGATTTTTGACACATTGCATTTACAAATACAAATTGCAGCTACCACCTTTCATCAAAAATATGTTATTGATTTCCCATCTGTAGGAGAAACACAGCAGCACAAGTTCTATTTTTCTCCTACTTCCCTTCAGAGTGTTGTCTCTATACGTGGTGCAGCAAATGACTGCAAAGCTCTAAAAGTGCACAACACACTCTGCGCTCCATCTCAATCCAGCCAGTCCCTGCTTGTGAGAATGACACGTCATTTTCTGGCTATAATTATGACTTAAGAAGGATTAAACAATGGAAAGTCATTTTTTACATCAGATGAGAAAGGAAAATGCAATTGGAGCTGTGTCCTGCACGGTGTTTACAAGTAACACCAAAGAAATTATCCTAGAACTTTGGGTCAAACATGGCAATATATCCAAGAAGTAGCTTCTCAAGATAAAGCACTTTCATCTGTACTAAGTATCAAAGTGATATAAAAACTTCTGATAAGCAATTTGCAGGGGAAATGCTCAACAAATGAAGTGCTGATGGAATAAACTAGTGTTGCTATCACAGACAAAGTGTAACATAGCTGTGAAGGGACATTCTGCAATGTCATGGAGGAGGTTGCATGCTGCTGCCAGCAGACTCCAGCCATTTCCAGGGTTTGTCATCCCTCCATCCTGTAACCCCCTTTCTCTCTTCAAATCTGCATCTAGCAGGTTGGCGACAGAGATAAACTACTGAGAAAATAACAATAAATCCAAGAGAAAAGTTAGTGGTAGCATTCCTGGACTTTATCTCAAGATCCCATTGCACACAGAGGCTGTACATGTTTAGCCACACTCTGGCTGGGGCATGACAAAGCCTTCTTGGCTTCTCTCATTCTCAGCACCTCCACTGCTGGAATTGCTAGAAAAGGGACCTGGGATTCAATGGACAAAATTTTAGATCAAAGGTGGGCTGCTGTCAGATAGGAGCAGATCTTAGATGTTCCAATTCCTTTTTTTTAATCCTTGCTCATAAGAGCAACACAGGGAAGCAATGACTAAAGATATGTTCAAGAAGTAGTGCAAAAGCTGCAGGTTATGCAGCTGACAACACGTGAGAGGAGAGGAGGAGTAGACTCAGTATTTTGGACAGTGTGTATTGCTTTATTACTTGGAAACTAGATTTTTTTTTCTTACTGAAATAAAATTGTACAAAAATAGTACAAAATTAGGAAGAAGTACAAAATTATTGTGTATATGCTATGGCAGAAAAAAAAAACAAACCAGCACGTCTAATTCACTTTGTGTGAGGATCAGAATGGATTCTAAGATGCTCTTTAAATTAATGTGTATAATGGATTTATCCCATGTAATTTCAGTAAAATGCAATTGTACTTAACACTAATGGTTTGTCATTCAGAATTGGGTTTGTTATGTCTGGTTCTCAGCTTTTCAGCTGATTCTTTCTGATTGCACTTTCTGCATCCATAATCCTCAGAGGTTCTTAGAATCCATAAAAAGCTGAAATGTTAAACCCATCCAAAACCACATTCCCTGCAGAGCTTCAGGGTGATAGCAGTGGTTTTGTGAATAACTAGCTCAGAAGCATCTGATCAGTCTCAGATTCTAAACAAGAATCCAGCACGGTAAAATTTGAAGTTTATGACAGCTTAAATTATATGGCAAAAGATTCAGGAGATCTCATTTGATACCACTGTGGGAATGTGCTGAGCAGATAACTTACAGGCAATAAGCAGGAATGCCAAAAGAGCAGGCAGGGTGAAAGACGGCAGAAGAAAGGAAACAGCTCCTCCTTACTGAGGCACAGAGACGAACAGAGTTTGAGAGAATCAGAACCCAGGAGGGAACCTCTGTTCTCTGTCCCTCAAAGGGCTTCACTGGAGGACTTTTGTTCTTCATTTGTGGACTGCAATTCGTAAAAGGTCAAATATCAACAGAAAACTACATTAAGTCTAAATTGCAACCCTTCACCTCCCCCAAAAAATAAACCAGTGATTATGCTGGTGAGGAGCTGGAGAAATTACAGTACTGCAGAGAGAGGGGGCACTAAATCTGAGAGAAGACTAGTTCCAGCAACAATGATTGTAGAACAATGCTTGTTCCAACAAAACATATGAAAAAATACCTACAAGCCAAAAAAGGACAGCATTGGAGGGGGTCAGGAAAAAAAACAGTTCAATCAGAGGGATCAAGTAAGATATATTGCTGATCTTGCATCTTACTGAACAGGCACAATTTATTTTGAGTCTTCTCATCCCACCTGAAATTCCAAGTACTGAACTGTTGTTTGTCAGTTGTTGATTTTTGGCAACAAAGTCTTAATTCCAAAACCTCTAAACTAGATTAACAGCTGTGAATTCCATTTGTGTAACAGAGGAACTCAGCCTAATAATAATAAGCCCAATAATAATAAGCTTCATGTGCCATGTGATTTTGTAACAGGGCTTTATATCAGTGACCTTGCAGTGGTATTAATCAAATTGTGTCCAGAACAACTAAACTTCATACAAACTAGAGAGGAATCAATGTCTTGTTAAGCATATTTGTTAATTAAAACTGCAGTTCCAAACAATTTATCTCCCTTCAGTAGGATCTGGCACATATAACAGAAGGACTGGTCAAGTGCCTGTGAACAGGTCTTATGTGGTTGGCAAACACTAATTGACTATATTTTCAGGAAAATACTTCATATGCTAAGATGTACACTAGATTTGACGAATGAATTCTACAACTTCCAAATCCTCGTCCTACCCCACCCCAGCAAATTTTAACTATGACTAGAAGTTATATTTAGTTCCAGTAAGGGAACCCTAAACACTCATTTGATTACATAAACAGGGTTACATGCCGCTTGCATTCAATTTTGTTAACTAAAAGGTTAATATGTGTTATTTCCCACATTCAGTTTAAAATTCCAGCTGATTTCTCTGTTTACCAGCTCCTGGTCATTGTAATTTTATTTCCTGCTTCAGTGGAAGAAGAAAATTACTATGGCAGAGAGCACAAGCCTCTGAATTACTGGAGCATCCCTCACATGCTTGGCCAAATATTCAGTTCTAATGCAACTAACACTGCTTTAAGTTATTCAGAACATTCTGCTGTTCTATACTTAGAACACAGTATCTTCCTTGATTTTTTTAAACAAATTACTTGCCCTTAATCTCTGTCAAAAGACAGGTTCATTCTGCATACTGTGAGCTAGAGCAATTCAGTTAAATGCTTGAACAGCAGAGAAAAAATGTAATGCAAAAGCTTCCTCTCACTTGAGCAGCAAAATTATTAGAAGAGTAAAAAATGTACGAAAGTAATTTTTGCATGTGAGGTGTCCCATTGTCAGTCTGCTTTGATCCATTGAGTGCAAAGACCTAGAACATGACACTTCAGCCTTTGTTTCAGCCTTTTATGGGTTTTTTTTCAGTTAACTTTTTTTTATAAAGTTTTTACTATGTACTAAGCCAATACACTTCGAAAGCACATAAAGCTTGTACTTTCTGCTTAGTGTCAGATCCTGCCCCATTCTTATTTATGCTGGTACATATTTCACACTGTACATGTTTCTTCAGCTCCACTCTTTACTACTGATGGTGAAAAAGGGAAGAAAAACTATCTGCTGATGAATGAAGACACACTTTCAGAGATGGTTTTGAATTAATTGTTTCAATAAAGTCTTGCCTCTTTGGTGCACAGTGAATTTTTTTCCACAGTAACTTTTCTATACATGAAACAAACTTTCATACTTAGTACAATACCCAAGACGCTCACTAAATTAACCACAACTAGAGATTAGAGACATTACCTTGAAAATTGAGAAAATTTCACAATGAGACTGGAACTTCACGGAGAATTAAGGCAGCAAGATCAAATATACAGTGCACAAAACACTAAAGGCAAAGGTATCCATTTAACTTTAAATTCCTGTCTTGGTACATTATCCATCTGATACATGTTACCAATTAAAACCATGATCAAACTCCTCAAAGGATTTGAAACTTTACTACATGGTCTGATTCACATCACGTGAGAAAAAAATGTAACAGTACTGATGTTCTAAACTTCTCTCTACACCATCTCATGTGCACCTTGTAACATTTGCAAAGAATAAAAGATGCTCCTGAATAAGTAAACTTTCAATTTACCTTTATACTTCAAAGTGCCAAGTTTTAAACAACCTTGAATATCAAGTATTATTGAACCTGCAGAAACATGTATTTGATGAACTTAAATACAGTTCTCTATTTGTTTGGCAAGTTTTATCTAAGAGATAAAATCTCTGGGGAAAAGCTGAGGTAGCATTCTGGAGCTGGGTGAATGCAGATGTGTTCTCTGCATTTCTCAGGAGACCAGGCTGTGCTGCAGCTGGATCCATACACGGTGCCAGTAAGGCCTTGGTATCAAGTGTCTTCTTGGCAGCCCCTTGCAGTTAAGGATCTCTCCTATGTGGTCAACTATCCATCTTTGGTTTTACACAACACAGAAACTGCAGCTGTAGCTAAACCAGCAGGGCATTTGAGTTTCTCCAGACCCTAAAGCAGCAAATTTTCACTACCCAACACAAATAAAATTTTAAGAGACCTTAAGTCACCAAAAAAACAGTCACCTAAAAACATGTGCACAGAAGAAAGACACAGTTAAGGGTCAAAAGAAGGACAGACTCCAAAGGTTTATCCTGCTCAACTAACTCATTGATCTAAAAAGTTCAGACTTCCAGGAGTGACCAACTATAAAAATGAAAAACCCTTAACTAAGAGGAAGGAGAGGGCCTGTATTACCACATGAGCATGAATTCCTAGTGTCAAAAATTCAACTTCTAAAATAAGTATCAGCAAAACTTTTTAGCCTTTATTCATCATGGACAGTATCGATTTGGAATTACTGTAGTTACACTCTACCTGACTGACTCAAGAATATGTTTTACAACTGAAAGGTGGACACAATTTCAGAGAATTACACACCACATCTAACCTCTTCACCGTGCTAAGATTATTTTTACTGATATGTTAACTCTATTTAGATGATATATTCTTCATTAAAAGAAAAAAAGGTCTATACCTATAGGTGAATTACTGCTGAGGTTATTTTTGCTAGTCTCTTGATGATTTCTCTGCTATATAGATTAATGTTTAATGTGTAATTTGTCTTATCCAGGTTACTTTGTGCTGCTCATACATCGAGCTACTTGGATAAAACTTGCTCAGTGCTCTGCTCAGTCCACAATATAAATAACAATAATTGATTCCTAATCTCTCCCATGACACAGGCTGGCTATTAATGATTAAGCCATTTATGGCATGCAGTGCCATGAGCTCTAGAGGAGCAAAGGAAATACCAGGAATGATATTCAACCTTTGCTTTTATGATGGCTTTCTTTGTAACACCTCTGTGGGAGTGGTCCAGTATCTCTTATATCCTCCATGACCCTTCTCTTGCAAGACTTTCTGCACTGTTGGAGTCATTTTGTTGCTTAACGACTGCAAATTATGCCTGACATTATGGTTATCAGATTTAGACACAAGTGGCTTCAGAAAGGCACCTTATTGTACTGTTTTGCCTTTGCCAAAAACAGAGGTCTCATGCAGACAAGTCATCTTTAATCAGAAAACAGGACTATAAATTGTGATAAATTTCTGCAAGGCAAGTAGAGAAGCAGTGATCAGTCATCTGAACTGAGCAGCTGCAGTTGATATTTGTCCTTGGAGGTCATAAAGAGACATGGAGATCTCTGAGGTTTTGTAGAGTTACCTCCCTAAGTCATTCTTAACAAAATAACCAGTCAGGGTTAGTGACTACTCCACGTTTGGTGGGGTTTTTTTGGAAAAGGTAAGAAGGTGCTGGTACCTCCTTCTTCCAAGGGTGAATAAACATTTTGCACTAAATAGTAAATAGATAAAATGTTTGAGTAACCTGTGAAAGCAAGCTGAACTAGGTTCTGCTCCAAATCAAGTAGCTGTTGCTACAATCATCTCTCTAGTTCCTCCTTTCTGGTTTAACATTTTGAATTCTTCCCCACCACTCAGTTTAGCAAAATAAGGGAGAGAATTTTGGCTTGTTGCAAATACTTAAATATTTAGGCTATTTTTCAGGAAATTACAAGTTGTGTGTTAAATTTAATCAGCATTTTAAAAGCAGGACTAGGCGAGAGCCACATTTCCCTGTCTTCTGAATCTGTTTTTTAGCACAGTGGTTGCCAGACACGCTTCGTAAGGACTCAGTGCAAGTTCATGCTAGGCATCTTCAGAGCACAATGACTCCTTTCTGCCACAGTTAGACCTCCTTTAAACGGAATTTTACAGTATTTAAGTACAGATAATGCTTAGATGGAGACAGCTCTGTGCACACACAAACATTTTAGCATTTCTTTGGCCTCATTACTGTGGATCTGGACTTCACTGTCCTGATTAAGAGCCTTTCAGGTGTCAAAAATGCATTGTGCCATTGGGGCACTTTCCTATTCATAAATACATGGCTTCTCTCCCATGAATTTTGTCTTTTCAACTCTCATTACACTTCTACCCCCTCTAACATGGAGTACAGAGAGATTACTTGAGGCACTCCATAGGTAGCCACTTTTTCCCCTTCCTGCCATGACCACAACAAAAGCAAATTTGCATATTGGAATGTTAGAGAAATGTATTGGTTTTAAATAGCACTAGTTTTCTAAGAACGGAAATCTATTAATGCTCTTTTATGTGATGTCTCCTCTCTATAGCCACTCCTGAGGTAGTTGTCTTTTGTTTATCATCTTCTTCACTGTGGAATATTGCCAGTGTCATGCTTTCAAACTAACAGGTGAGAACTTGGTATTTGCAAGTTTTTCCTTGGTTAATTGATCTTTATCAGTCACAAGATGAAAAATACTGTTGCCCTGGCAAGCAAAAAAGAGCTCATAGGACAATCCTTGATATTTGCTTATTTATTTCAATGTTTGGTTCCAGTAAGCTACTTAATGTATCTGCTCTAATAAATATTTATATTTTTAATTAATATGTATCTGTAATTTTAAACAATTAATGTAGTTTTTTAAGCACTTGCCCATTCTTGCACATGGGCAATAATAGTGCCTGATCCTGCATTCAGTGGATTTCCTCTATCGTAAAAGATTCAGAACCTCTTCACCGAGTAAAGTGAACTGAGATGTGTCTCTTTAGACAAAATGCAGGCATGTCCTGGCCAACTGAGAAGTACAGAAATAATTGTAGGAAAAGCCACACAAAAAGGTTACCAAACAAAGTCTGTGAAAGGCCACACATTAGTAATATTCTTTTTTTTTTTTTTTTCCCATTGTTACAGTTCTAATTCTTACCATGCATTTGCGATCATCCACCCCGGATAAATCCTCCTCAAACTCCTTTCCCACATCAAATTCCATGATGTAGTTTCTAAAAGTGCTTAGTGTTTTAATGATCATATGATCCCCATTCTGAAGGATTTCTTTGTCAGGTTTTAGCAAGTTTGCTATTTTTCTTACAGCAACATTTACATCTGAAAAAGAAAAAGAATTATCCAGAAAAGTCTGCCACAAAAAGAACCTTGTCGCTTTTACGGAGAACTCAAGTGAACAAAAGTAAATAAGTGGCCAGATCTTTCTGTCCAGCCTTCTCATCAGGAAGAGACCCATAACCAAATTCTTTTAACTTAAATAGCTTAATGTTTCAATTTTCTCATTCTGACATATCTTAAAAAAATACCATTTTTATTGCACAGTTAATAAGGCCTTCAACGTTTCTACAGAAATACTAACATTTAACATCACAAACACATACAGTTGCATTAAGTAGTGATTCCTTACTAAACACAAAGATTTTACTAGTTTTCAAATTACAGTTGTTCTTTTAAGTTTAAAATCTTCCACTTACCTCCTTAAGCTACGTAGTTTAATCTTTGTTAATGTAAGCTTCAAGATGGTAAGAAGTAGGGGCTGCTTAAGGCAAAACAATTTTGCTTAAGGCAATTCTTAAAGTGTATTCCTGCAAAAAATTTCTCACAAAAATGATTTATGACTGTACAAGAAAAAATAGATTAATGTTAAGACCAAGGTGGCATTTATCGATTATTTATTAAAGAAGTACAAAGGGAACCTTACCTAGTGCTTTTAGATACTCCTCAAAATTGTCATTGCTGATCATTTTCCAGTACCCATTGAAATCTGCAGGCATCCCTACCTTGGGTAATTGTCAAAAATCAAAGCCTCAGAACCCTGTGTCGATTCTGCAGCACAGAGCTCACTGCCTTTCTTTGGGGCAAGTTTAAACTCTGGTTTCTTTTATCTCTTTTTTAGCCCATGTAGCAATGCAAGTCCTCTAATCCGATTATTGTTGAAGTGTTGCCTTTAAATCCTTCCACAAGGCTGAACCTCTGAGATTTTTAATGACAGCAGGATGACTTGATTTAAACCAAATGAAACATTTACCTTTGATATAACTCCTATATGGGAGATCCATTTTATCCATCATAGTACTCTACATTTACCTCTAGTTTAGGATATTAGCTAAAGCCATACAAGTGCTTATCTTGTGAGTTTTTGAGGCAAATTCTTCTTTCTTGAATATATGTCAGCTACTTTATGCCTTCTTCTTTCCAGAAGAGGACCATACAGACTCTTTCAGTGAAAGCATGATATTCCTTTAACTTGTTCCATAAACTACTTAATTGTAGAGAACTACCAGTAGAAGCTGTTTGGCCAACTGAGGACTCAAAAAGGGCCAGTCAGGTGGAAATTTGTATTAAGAAGCAGTGGTTTGCTCTGTGCATCGATAGATACTATGTCACTACTGAAAGCATGCTTTTGGTTAATTTAAGAAACTCTGAAAAACAGAAGTAGCATTTTATAGAGTTTCTTTGAAGGTGTCTTCTGTCAGAAATAAGAAACACTGAATCAGCATAACAGGCAACCAATGCAAGAGAATGGATTTTTCTGGCTAAAATTATGGCTCAAATATTAAGCCTCTTAGATATTTTCACTTATTTTCCAATGGAAGAATTGCAGTTCCTCTTGGATACATTACTTACTCTGGGCCATTGGCAAGTCCTTACCCTTGTACAAGACGCCGAATCAGAGAATTAAAGAAATCCACTTTAAACATGGAGACGAGGAGTGTCTGTCATTTGAAAATCCACAGGCTTGGAAGTAGCATAGGAGGTGCCTGTGTTTTTAAGCGTATGAAAGAAAGATTTATTTCCATCTCTTGACCAAGCTGCCAAAACTCAAAAAATTATTCAGGATCCTATAAAGTCAAAATTCAGCAATAATATATATTTAAACATACCTACTTAAAATTATGGTTCATTATATTTTGCTGTTTCAGACAGTAACACATTCATCCTAAAACATTCTGTAGATTACAGAATTACAATTTAGGAAAGTACTATGTTTAACTCTTAACTATTAGTAAAGATGAATATTCATTATGAAGATCATCTTTTACTTTCACAAGGAAGCTGCTCTCTTTGTATTTAAGCTGTGCAGCTGAGCATCCCAATTTGCTTAAGCACTACCAGACACAGATTCACATATTGAAAACATCACATGATTTCAAGACATTTTGGAGTGATGTATTTTCCCTTTATTAACAAGAAACAACTTTCTCAAGAAATTTAGATGTAAGAAGTGCCTGTCTGTCCAGGTCAGACACTCCAGACATCAGTCATTCAGAGGGTTTACTGCTGCGTTATACAGTTTCAGAGGCTGGAGCAAGTCCCCTTCATTCTTCCTCTCGCTCTCTTCTGTGTAGATATTGTGGTGTGCAATGTAGGATATAACGGAGTCTGGGATGAGATATTTTACACTTAATCCTCTGCACAAGGCAGAGCGTATCTGTGTTGCACTGATTTCATTTTGAACCCATTCTCTCACCAGAAAGATATTGTGCTGAAATTTAGTTAAAAGGTCCGATTCCTTGATATGCTGCGATGGATCAGAGCCAGCCCGGCTAATACAGACCAAACCAAACTTTTCCACTATTTCTTTGATGTCTTCTTCCTTCCAGAGATTGGGTGTCCTAAATGTCTGTAGAAAATCAGCCCCACAGAGCAGCTTTAATTCTGGTAGAACTGGAAAAACAAAAGGAAATAAGAGATGTCTATGCTTGCTCAGTTTTCTAGGAAGTTTATACCTAAAAAGTGGTTGTAACTCACCACTTCTTTTTTAATTTTTAAAATAGTTTAGCTTCACTCTAGGTTGGGGGGGTTTTTTCCACAAAAAGAAGGTTGCAAGAAAAATTCAGTTTAGATTTTATGTGTCTGGTCACAATTACTTTATCACCTACTTCACTGTGACTTACAGCATATTGAATATTATTTGTACAAAGTTAAAGGAGAATTCTCCTCCACTCAAGCAAGCCAAAAGGGGGAAGAAGCAAATAAAGAGAATCACAACAAACTGTATCTAATCAAGTACCTTACTGGTACAATAAGCTAGTTACATGACCTACCAAAATTAATTTCATTTTTTTGACAAATTTGAATCTTTTTAGATACTTTGTGTCACATGGTGATGGCGTTTTCACTCTAGCACAAAGAGGTCTAAAGCCAAATTTGCTGTATCATGAATAATCACCAAGAATGATACTTCACAAGTACAATTTGGTTTTTGTTTTCTCTACATTTCTTATTTCCTATTCACTGCCTAAGTCCCAGCACAGAACTCTCTCTTTTCCTCAAGTCTTTTCTGTGTAACTCATCATTATTCCATCTGAGTATTTTACAAACACTGACTGGGTATTTTCACAGCCTTGTATTCATGTGAAATGAAGGGGAAGGATGGAAGGATTGCCTCCATTTTACACTTATTTGTGGTTGTACATCTGCAAGTCTTCTACAAACACCTTAAATGAGTGATTCAGAAAAATAGCAAATATCCCAGTGATGATACACAAAAAACATATCTTTTTTCTTCTACCAGCTGTAAAGATACCACCTCATCAACAACCATAAACAACTTACATGTATTATTCATGTCCAAGAGATGCTGCAATACTACAAGAAAAAATGAATGTATCAAAAAATCTTGTAGCATCCTATGAAGTCATAGGGCAAGGGAATATGATTAAATAGGAAACCCAAACCTGACATTGTTCCCAGAACCTGTCATACTGTCAAAAGAAGCTTTTCTGGCCAGAAACACAGTAAACATCAAGGCATCAGCATCACTCCTGTGGTATCCATATACTTTGTCCATTATCTTATCCTAGAATCAGAATTCTAAATAACCCCTTTATTTTTGAAATTTTTTTATTCATATATTCTGCACTTTACAAATCAAACAGGGTCACCACATCCATCTCTGACAGAAAGAGATGCTCATAAACCCAAGAATTAATGCAACTCCAAGGTCTCCTGCCTGTGTGGAAGTTACTACAAAACACTGCACCAGCAGTTATGTTGGCATTTGGCATGGCTTGTTTTTGGAAGGCAACTCCAACCCTCACAACTCCCCAGCTACTGTGTTCAACTTTTTCATTGATTAGTCTAAGCTGGTAAAGCCGCAGTTTTTAATGCTAAACAAAGAGTCATGTTTACATGAACCAACCTGGGTGCTGGCAAGAAAGGGAATCCTCTGTAGATCTTTTTGTGGAACATTTGTTTTTCATTAATTTCTTCCTGGACTGGAGCAATCTGAGTGATTCATTATAATGGTGCCTGCATTTGAAATAAAGGCTTTGTGTGAGATAATCCTCTCAGAGATGCAACAAAGTGATTACCTGGCACTTTCCAATTCAAGAACAGAGTCTGCTTTTATGCACTTTGGTTTGAATACAATTTGTTAAGAATATGGCATATTCATTCTGCCATGAGAATAGTACCACTGTAGCTAAAAACATTTTGTTGAATTCACAAGCAATCTCCTTTAATGGCATTCTGGTTTTTAGATCCTTTTTGAAATTCTACCATCATTGCAATTTTGGTAGCAACATTACATTTAAAACATTGTGGAGGTTTTTGCTTGAAGCAGGATTAAATCACACTTCAATCACTAGATTTAACTTCTTGATTAAATACAACCCCGCATGATCACGTTTTTTAGAACATGTGCTCAGTTTTCAGGAGGAGACATTTTTGTTCTCTTTCCTCCTCCATTAAAACATGTTCCCTGTTTTCACCTTGTGGTTTTCCCCTTCATTTTAATTAAAAGAATTCTGAGAAACTAAAAACACAATTCTTGTAAGATTTTTGACATCTGCCGTGTTTCTAATTTTACAGAGTTCAGATCCATGAAGGCTGACATGGATGCCTTTCTCAGTTTTTCCAAGTTTCTATTACTTTATTCTTTTGCTACTCCTGATCACTGGTGCCCTCCTGGTATTGTTACCTCATGGCAGAGGCTTTTATTCGATCAAGACGGCAAGTGCCAATGTTAAATCCAAATACCTAAACTCCCTTCCTTTCCACTCAGCATTGTCTTGTCTGTTTAGAATAGTCCCTGACTTGCACCATCCTGAGCCATGCTTAGGTACGGCTCACATTGCCATGAGCCAAAATGGTTCTAGGAAAGAAGCTCATGTTTAGACAGGACAAGACACAGAACTCAGTAGGAATGTCTGGTGCAAGGAATGACTTCATAGTTCAGTGATTTAAAAGTACACCCTTCAAATGATACATATATTTCAGTCACAGGAATAAGTTGCACATGTATCAAGAACCTGCACCCAGACAGGCTGCAAAGCAACCTCCAGGAACTTTAGGTGCTCAGCCATTGGGTGAAGTAAATGCACAGACAAGAGGTGAGGGACATATGGTGGTAGAGAGGAGGTACCAGTAGCTTGGTCTGTGCCTTCCTACACATCTAATTTTAATCCTGCCTCATTGTAAACAGGCTGATGCTATGTATAGTCAAGCACACTAACTGTGTATCATGGTCTGACATTCTTGGGCCATGATTCAAAAATAACGCTTGGCAAAGAGCTCCCTGCAGGAATAACGTTACGGGGCACGCAAAATGCGAACTGCAGAGTGTCTGTTCAGCAGGAGTGTCAAGTGCTGCAGCAGGGAGCGTTACCTCACTGTAAAGATACGCCAAACAGTACGAACCCATCTGCCAGTTTATTAAGCGTTTTCTGAACTGTGAGTTCTATAGTTATTCAAAGCTTCATACAATCACAAGCATAACTCAGCTAAAGTTGAGTAATGCACATCTTTGCCAATTCTTAATTACTTCAAAGTATATCTGCATGACAATCAAATCTACAATACAAGAGGAATGAATGTAGTTCTCTGGCTACTGACAATACTGGTTCCTTTTCCGGGAAGAGCATTCATGAACAGCAGGTAAGTGGAAATTAGCTCTATTGTGCTCCCTCCTTCTTTCTAGAAGAAAGCCTTGGGAGAGTCTCCAAGATTTCCATATTCATTTAATAGCATCACCATAAGCGGAATATGAGCTTTGCTGCTTAAAATTCTTTTATGTCACAACTACTTGTGAGCCTCTGCAAAATCCACAGATTTTGATGAAATGTGACATTTTTATCACACTCAGTTAAAACAAGTACTGTAGGAAAAGGCCATTCATGTATCTCAGGACAAAACGTTCTACTGCATTTACATGTACAAGTCAAAATACAGATAAGAAGAGACATTTAAGTACAATAATGATTTTTACCTTTGTCTTGCAATAGAAAAATCTCTTTCTATTGGAGTTTCCTACATGAGGGAGCTTATAGTAAAGGCAGCAAATGGTTCTTGGCTCTTCGAGCAGGGAAGAATCTATAGACTAAACTTGAAAACACGAAGAATAACAACTCCACAATAAACCACTGCCTGTTAATGTTTCTTAAGGACTGAGATCTAAAAGCAGCTCTTTTTTTTTTTCACCTGTGACACAATACAATGTAAAGCACAAACACCCACATGTGCTATTTCATCAGAATGTTGTGTCCCCATTCAAGGGACATTACATTATGGCACTGGCTCAGCTCATTAATACAGGTCAATATTTGAGAAAAAAATTTAAGCTCAGTTCTCTCCTTAACAAGCAGCCATTTGAATATTTTGTGAATTCACTCATAAAACTAGAGGTTCACTTTCAAGACAGACAGGAAGTTTGGGTTCATACCACATTGGTACTGAGCAGAAAATTATACATTTACATTTACTGTGCCTCTTATCCAAAAGAGCTCTGAAGTGGATTTATAACTTACAAACCCAATCTTGCAAGCAGTATCCACTTCAGTTAGAGCTGTGCAAGACCAAAGCCTTTGTAAGTATGATCACCTGATCTGTAAGATTTGTGACTGCTTTGGAGGAAAACAGGTCGACAGAACTGAAGTTTAGGACAAAAATCCCATACCCAGCCAATACTGAAGGACAAACCTGTTCGTGATTTCTCACACTGGGATACGCCCTTGTGATTAGAGAAAAGAACAGAGCTTGCTGCAGAGACAGGGCAGTGTTGCTGAGCCTTCCTCCCACCCCAATCCTATTGCTGCCTGGAGGAAATGGGCAAAAGGAGCAACTGGATGTCTATGCTCCCTCAGCGAAGCAAAACAAAGGCACAACCAAAAGGCTTCACTGGTTGTTTTGTAACTATGTAGTGAATTCTTACGTGTGCTTTTGTAAAGTATCAGGTCTGGCTTTTACTTGCTTTCACAAACAGCCCCAAGACCTTTGGGGGCAATTTTTGTGTAAATAAGGCACTAAATTGTGCCTTCCAAACACCCATTTCACTCAGGAAGTAACCTAGAAAAAGTGGACAGAAATGAAGGACCAGTGGCAGCTCTTAGAGCACACTGGCTGTACAGTTACACTTCATGGATGTCTTTCAGTTTAACTGCATGTGTTCTGTAGCACCTGTGTTTCCAAAAGGTATGTGTTTTCATACCTTGCCCAATAGTGTATTTATTACCATATCGGAAAAGACATGTTTCAAGGTCCTTGCATCAAATTAACAGGTTTAGGAAAAATTGTTTAATTTTTCCTTCCAGCATAAAACCATAGAAAACTCAGATTTTGAAGAAAACACCAGCAGTTATGAGCTTGATTTTAACTTGCCATTACAGTTTTCTTATAAACTTTTCTAGAATGTGTGAACAGATAAACCTGGAAGCATAATAATGCTGACATAGCTAATCTGGAATAGGGATGCTCCTGAAGAACAGAATTGTCAATTCCCTTACTTTCTGATTGCAATCTCTCTACTACCTGCTCTGAGACTTATAAACAAGAAAAATATTGTAAGAGCCAAGAACTTTTCCTGCAAAACACTTTCAGTGGCCATAATTTTGCTTTTCACAGGCAACAAATAACCACTTAAAGGGCACTAGTGCAGTGCTGTGGTAATTGCACAGGTCTGGGGATCTGCTTTGCATAAGCAAGGGAAAGACTCCTGGTGGGGAATCCTGACTACACAGCCTTTTTGAAGGAAAGTGATGTGACTTCATCTCACAGCAAATTATCACAAACAGACGTGTTCTGCATTGCTCAGGTGTTTTACAGGAGTGAGTTCTGTGCATTGACCTGGTAGCCTGACAGATTTTTGGCAATCAGCAATTTCCTAAAGACAGGAAAAAGACAATGTAGTTACCTTAATACTTTTACTGTCTCTGTCCACGTCTCCTGCTCACTCTCCCATGGATCAACTCGAATCCAGTCAGATGTCTCCAGTGCTAGTTTGGCCATTGCTATCCGGTGCCTTGCTGAAACCAAGCCTTTCTTTCCATAGTTGTCATTAACAGGAGACATTATGCCTTCAACCGCCTGGTACTTTCCTTATGGAAAAAGAAGAAAATCACACCTTCTACATAGGATCTTGAAAAATTAGGGTGGATAGGACCTTGGGAACTCATCTGGTCAATCCTCTTCAAAGGTTAACTTCAAAATTATAAGACACTATTGAACAACTTGATTTGGGTATTGTTTTCAATACATTAACAGCAATTACAAAATTAAAATGCAGTTCCTCTGTGAACTGCTTATGAAATATGTTTATCCTATTACATGATCCAAAAAGCAAAGCCATATGAACAATTTTAAAGCAAGTAGAGTTATTCATAATTTATGTTGCAAAGTATCAAAACTGTTAGATATAATTAAATTTCACAGTCCAGTAAGCACGGCTTTGATAGACAGAGCAATTGATGACTTAACTGACCACTATTTTGTTCTTAAACATCTGGTGCTTGTTTATCAAAGTCATTGTGTCTTTTCCTTGTGTTAAAGCACACATTTTAGCCTATGTTATTGCAGCTGGGATTAATGTGGTTCAGACAAATCAGAATATTCAAGAACAAAGATGGGGCTAATGGAGTCTAAAATAAGACTTACAAACATGAGCTTAGCAGCCACTACAGACCTTTTCTATCTGGCTATATTAATTACATTTGAAAAAAATCGTCTTTTTTTTTTTTTTCTAATTCAATTGTTTTAACAAAGAAACTTAAATGTAGCATGTTACCCCTCCTGCTTTGTAATGAAAACATACCCCTGGACTCAATTTCTGATACTGGCACATGAGTTTAATATTCTAAAATGACCTTTTAGTAAATTCACATTTATTATTTGGAAGTAATGGGGTAACAGCTCAAAAGAACTTCATTGAGTTGGACTTAAAAAATAGCATTAAGATTCTATGACATTTGCATCCTCTTAAGATGTCAGTTCAAACCATCCTCTGTTTTAAAACATTCTTGTTATAGGCAGAATGAGCAAGATAAAATTTTCCAGAAACTTGCAAAGATATGTATATAATTAAGTCTATCTCTTGATCTGAAATTGGAAATAATTTCACTTGATTTATGAACAACAATTATTGTCTGGTACTTTGATATTATACAGTCCTATAACAAATCGTCATTTAAGGGGAAAGAAATTACAGTTTGAATTCATTTTTCATTTAAAAGGAAAGGAGTTACAGTTTGAATTCATTAGTATATTAACCTCGTTAAAAGGTTTTTCCTACATAATTTTATTTTTTGCATTTCAGTTTTTTCTTTTCAGTACCTATTCATTTAAATGAATATATTAAATGTAAAAATTACATTTCTGTGAGATCATGCTAACCAAGAATGATATCAATCTGTCATATCCTTGCAAGTTGTAATGATTTCAGTCTCTAATTTGGCCAAGAACTGCAAAAATAGAGTAAGAGCTTATGATGTCATATCAGCTTGCTCCAAAGCAGAAATGAAACCAACTGGAAGAGAAAAATAAAGGTTGATAATGTTTCAGGCACCAAGAATCAAATCCTGGAACTGTTTGAGATAATTCAGAGCTGAGGGACCCAGCACTATGCAAACATGAGGCACATGAGAGCCTTCCACCAAAAAATAAAGCTTTAGCTGTCAAAACAGAGGAAAACATTTTATTACTGGCTCTAAATAACCTGTGTCCTATTCAGTAATTTACAAGTTCACCTATTCAAATACACCCCTCAATTCTGTCAGGCATGCAAAGGGGAAATCATTAAATTCTTTCACCTTGGGCTTTTCTTAATTTCCATTGCAATTCTCCTCTGTCCCATAAATTATTACTGGTAAGCTTCAAACCTTTCTTGGTGCAGAATGATCTTCAAATTCTATTTCCCTGGAATGCTATTTGTTTTCATCGTGAAGTATGTTATTATTGCTTGTCCTAAGCAAGTGTTAAAATCTCCAGGCCCTTAAGTGGTTTGGTTTTTCAAAACATACTTATAAAAAGCAGTAAAGAATCTCCTCTTGCTATGAGCTTATATACTCTAAGAATTATTTAGTAAAACTGGTTAGTGGTCAGAAAACTAAACATAACAAAAGTAATGATCAAAAATTGTACCTCAATCATGTTAAAATCAACTATCAAGTATTTAGTTTTCTATTATAAAGGTCCCTGAAAATTGCCACAAACACAAACTGCAATGCTGAATTAGTTTATTAATATTAAAGCAAATTTATCAAATGCCTATTTCATATAGAATTATATGTGTACTTTGCTGAAGCTTCTAAAGATTAGTTTCTTCAAGTAGTAAGTCTGGAATTCATGGTATGACTGAGAAGAGCAGATGAGCCAACACTCGATGTTGTACTTGGTACCTTCCTCTTAGAACTCCAAAGCTCTGAAAGTGTCACTGATGGAGCATCACATAAAAGTATTACGGACAAATATCAACTTCATCTCTAGGTGACAATCAAACTCCTTATCACTCAGTATTCAGACAAAAAGCAGAGTTAGACTTGCTGGAAGTTTCCATGACATCAGTGAAATGCGACACCAACTCAAATACAAAGGCTTTGCCTTCCTGCTGATATGGGCCTTAGTTTAAAGACTCAAACACAAAAAACCTCAAACACCAAAGAACAAAATCCCTCCCCCCAAACCCCACACACTTTACTCATGATGACAGTTTTTAACTCATCATCTATCTAAGGTTTCTGTTCTGTGCATCCAGTCACCATGAGCCAAAGAAAATTACTGGGCTTACTTTTTTTTTTGAAGACTGTCCCAATTTCATTTTAAGCACTGGACAAGAGACTAACTTCTTTTTATTAGTGCATTAAAGAGAACAATTGTAGGACATAGAACTGTAAATTTTTGTTTTGGGTTTTGGAAGGTTTCTCCAGAAATAAATATTTTCTCTGCTTCATTAAGCCTGTTCTAAGGGCATAAAGTTACATACACACCTCAGATTTAACCAAATGACTCCGATAAACACAATGTTATTGCACAGCAAATATAGACTATCAAATGCATAAATAACAGAAATCACTTTGATTGCTGAGAAGTCAGTCTTCCTTTGTGAGGAAAGCGGCAGCTATTTCAAAAAGTAAAGTGACACAAAACTTGGCATCAGTAATGAACAATGTCAGAAAAATAGTTACAATACCAGTGTTCTAACCATCTAAATTGTAACAAGAGCTTACATTAATGTTATTTTTTAATTATTCACTGAAACGATAACTGTCATAGTGGCTTTTACAAATACGGATAGTTATTGGACTTTTCCTTTTATCAGTCTTTTCCTTTTATCAGTCTTTTGTGTGTGACTATACATAGATTAAAATCACATGACAAAATTCTGTATTGAAGCAAGAGTAACGGTTTCCTTTGAACCTACAAGAAAGCCATAGTTATCCTCCCAGAAATCTCAGCCTACTAATGGGAGGAAAACAAATACAAGGATTTGTCATTGTTCCATTTAAACTAAAACGTTCATTTTCTTTATAGGTATATTTGCTGGAGTGAAGGGAAGGATATGTAACATCTTTGTTTAGATTAAATATCAAAAGGATAACATCCTACGCTTACCTACCCATAACACGTACACAGGGATTGCCAAGCATGAAAAAGGAAAAGATAATAGGCAAGACTTTTTTTTTACTTTGTTTCAGTCACCTTCTGTGAAGGGAATCCAAGAGCAAGAAAATGAAAGGAGTAAACAATTCAGAAACCATTGCACTGAAAATCACTATAAACAACAAACACATCAGAGGAGTAATGGACAATCTTTTAGAAGACCTCTCCATGGGATGGACGACTTTACCTTCACCATTTCAGAGTGCTTTAAAGATGCACCCACTGAATTAGATAAGCTGTGCAAACATTGTAGTGACAGGTGCCATCTGAGCACCCAGACAAACAAATCACGTCCACCTGGCTGAACCTCTGTAGTCAGCCAGCCACTAAACCACACTGGGGCTCCAGGAACTCCTCTAGTAGCTGAGAAACTGAGCATGCACTGATCAGTCCTCAAATAGATGTGATGCATGGAGGTGGTGGAGCACCTACAATAAGCCTTTTGTACCAGGATCTCAAAATACAACTTCAATTTTTATAGTGTTCACTGGGTTTGGACAAAAAAAATCTATGAAAATTAGTATTTCCTCTAAAAAGGATGAATAAAACCATCATCTTGAGAGCAACAATGTGAGTAATAAAACAGCTTTACTCACAGAACACCTTATTCTGAAACGCTCTCATCCAAGCTGACTTTTGCCATCAGGTAAGATGACTAGGAAGCAATGGTTCTCTCCAGTGATGTTACAAAACAGAGGGCTACAATTCCAAAGTCAAATACAGGGATAACACAAATACTACTACAAGCCAGGGATGCCCACCCCCTACTCTCTTGGTTTTATAGTGAGACAACAGAACTTGTGGAACAGAAACACACCTAAACTTCTACCACTTAGCACTTCCAAAATTCCGAAAAAGGTTAGAACCTGAACTGTATGCACTGATAGCAGCATTCAGAAAATGGAGTTTTATGTAACAGAAGTGTTTTCATTAGGGACGTGGTATATCTTGAGATGACTTCAATTTATGCTTTTGCTGCTTTGATTTGAACCTCTCTAATTCTTTTACAATGCTAAGCCACACACGCATTCCTCTTCATGTGCTTTTCAAGGGCAAAACCTAATACAATTAACCAGGTACTGCTCTAGTCCAGCAAGCACTGCTGTAAATCTCACAATGAAACTAATCAAATATTTGTTTCCTTTTCATTTTTCAAGCTGAGGCAATTTTAACTAATGTCTGTCAATATTTATTGTGGAGGTAGGGAGTAGCTCTTCCTGCCCTGATCCTATTCCAGTCCTGTATCTATCCTGCTGCACACACTTTCAAAACAGTAGCCTCAGACTGGAGCTTTTACGTTGTTTTAAATTCCAGTTATCAGACTTGTTGCAACAAAAACCAAACTAAACCCTGCATTTATTCTGACTTGCTGGCATTACAATCTGGTCCTATCCCTTCCTTGACAATATGATTCCACTTCAGTCAGATGCAGCCCTTGAACAACATAAACTCCTATATTCTCAAGGCTGGTTAGTGGCTAATTATTCCTTGGACTCCTCAGCTCTTCTCTCCAGCACTGTATCTGCCAACACACTGATGGTGTCACCTTTTTCCCCAAGTTTTCATAAGACTGTAATTCATTATCCAACATCTCCACCTCGCATGTCTTGTCATAGATAGAAGCACGTTGTCTTTCATCCCCTTACTCCTCTGCCCTTTATCCCTTTTGGTGTTACCTGGAAACTTGGTGATCTAAATATCCTCCACTATGAATATTTGGGAAACAAAATGATAAATATCTTACATGGATTCTAGTAATTTCTTTGGACTTTATAGTCAAATAAGAAATACAGCCAAAGAGAAAGCAAAACACCTGATATTAGGTATTAACAAACTGGAAAGACATTTGCCATAATCACTGCAAGTTTCAAGAAACAATTTTAAAACACAGGATCGAATCTCACAATTTTAGCTGTGTGTGAGCACATGCATCTAATTTGCATAAGTAGACTCAAAATCCAGATAATCACTTGAGTCACCTAGACATACATACCTGTGTCTATACTATTTAAAAGATACTGATTAAAGTACCAGAACTCAGTAAAATTTCTGAGATAAAATAGGGATGTATGAAAAATAAGAATAGGCAGCATTTGAAACTGAAGTGATGTACAGAAAGCTGGCAGTCAGAATTACTGGAGATGTCAGTCAGGATGCACATCAGGGACAGTCATGTCAATCGTAACAGTGAAACCTGACTCTGAAGTCACAGAGTCACAGAATTGTTAAGGTTGGAAAAGCTCTCTGATATCCTCAAGTCCAACATTAATGCAGCACTACTGAGTTCATGACTAAAACTTGTCCCCAAATGCAACATCCACACACCTTTTGAAAACTCCCAAGGCTGGTGATTGGAGTGAACTCCAGCCAAGCTACTGCACAACTCATCATTTGGGCCTGATTTGTGATGGGCCAGAAATGCTGCAGAAGCAGCAGAGTGCAGCCATTCTCACAGCCTGGGAAATCCCTCATGACAGTTAGTTCTTCACTCACATTTGTCAGTGTGTGTGTGTGTGTGTGTGAGCTTAAAAGTGCATTGTCCCTCTGACGGGGGAATCCCTATGAATCCAGCAGACTGCTCCCTCAGTTCAAACAAGCTCAAGCCATGTGTAACCATTGTTCCCCAGCTCTTCTATCAGCTCCCAGCCTGCAGCTGCTGCTTCTCAGCAAATAAGCTCCAATTTCTCTCCTCCTTCCCTGAGCAACTGCAGAAGTGGAAACAGGACTAAAATCATGAGAGAATGACCAAATAATTTCCTGGGTAGGAACGGTTCTGCTATAAAACAGGTATCCAGAATCAGTCATTTTTACAGCATGTTGCCAAGCCTTTCTGCTTGAGCAACTATCTTCACCATCACAAAAAGGATCATATAGGAGATTTGTACATCCATTCATATATACATCCATTCATCCATCCATACATATATCAAAAAGGTAGTCAACTTCAAACAAAGCCATCTCTGCCTGGGATGGGTAAAGCTTCCACAGGCTGAGGATTTTTGCTTTGCAGACGTGCTGGGTTAAGCATTCAGAAAGTGCAGTGACAACACTGTAGGAAACCCAGACACAAATGAAGGCTTTTATTGCAAAAAGTCCATACACTAATAAGTCTTCACACATTAAACTATGAAGTCAAGAGGCGAGTCACTCTACCCAGAACTAGGCACTAACATCAGAGGTGCAATGTAATGCACGATTTCCATTTCAGCTTTTAAAAATTTAATTTTTAATGTGATTTTTACTAGACTTCTTTAAGTAACTGCTTTGAGTAAGGGGTGGAGTCTTGTTACACAGACCCTGGAGCAGATCAAATAGTGAATTGTGATTCAGACAGAATCATAATTAATTTCCTAGTTCGATCCTTCTTTCAAGGTAAAAAAGTGTTATTGGACTGTAATACATGTCTTAAACAGAATTACCAATTGGTCTCACATTACCTTTGTGCTCCTTGCACACCTGGGAAGCAGAATCAGTTATACAATTATAGTGATAAAATTCAATTCAAATCTCTTTTTAACCCCTTATTTCCAATCCTGCAGGAGCAGCAAAATAATTTTTTACTTCTAGGACAATGAGACTTGTAGAGGCTGCTCCCAGAGCCAGCTCTAATTCTTCCTCACAAGAGCCAAGGCACTGAGTACACAGTTGCTGCTTTTACTGCACAATGGATCAGTGAGTTACCAGATCCTCTCCCCACTGTCAACTTGGCAGCCAAATTCCTTTTATTGTTATTTGCTGTTCAGGTTCACGTTCTACTGAACTATCTCCCTAG
This sequence comes from Serilophus lunatus, assembly GCA_013399895.1. Taxonomy (NCBI): domain Eukaryota; kingdom Metazoa; phylum Chordata; class Aves; order Passeriformes; family Eurylaimidae; genus Serilophus; species Serilophus lunatus. The sequence goes on from VXBA01004184.1 coordinate 734,625, forward strand.
GAACTTCTGTCAGATTCCAATAAACTACAATTCCCTCCCGACCACTTCCACAAACATGAATGCATATTTTAGCTGCCAGATGAAAAAAAAAATAAAAATAAACCCCTCAGCAACTAAGGAGCTGATCAAGCTCAGAGTTCAAAGCTTCTCAGTAGCTCTTCTGATTCTTGCTTAAGTTCTGGTGTTACCCACTTTCTTCTTTGTTGCCAAAACCGTCTGTCCTTCTGACATCTCAGTTTTCTGATCTCCTTTATGAAGAAATTATTTTTCTAGGATAGATAACATTCCTCTTAGTGAAGAGGGATAATGAATAATTATCTTTTCATCTTTTCTCCAGTTTCACCTGGCTGTCAAAACTGCTTCCTGCAACACTGCTTCATACCAACACATGTTCCTAAAAGCAGGAAACTTGAACAAAAATGATTTGTCTAAGCTTCAAAATTATTAAGCATACTCCTTCCCAAGGCTCAGCCAGTTCCATGAATATGATCCTAAAACTGCTGCAAAAACTTTCACTCTATTTGCATGAACACTCATTATATTTGTTTATACACTGAGCCAAAGGAAGAGGTAATGCTAGAACTTTCTATACTGAATGTACCATAAAAGCCTCATATTACATGATCAGGAAAGAAGAGTGAAATTAAGCCATAAAGTGACAGTTTATCTAAGCAGGTATTAAAAGCCTTTCTTCCTTTTCCCAGCAAAGCACCGTGTGTGACCCTCACCCCACCTCACTGACCTGTTTGGTGCAGGTGGTCTCTAGCCAGCTCAAACAGCCGCATGTGCATGTTTGTGATGGGGTTAAAGGAGCCACAGGCTAGAAGAATGACAGGGATCCTGCTCTTCATTGTGACAGCAAAACATTACAACTCCACCTTAAAGAAAACAAAATTAAAATAAAAGAAACTTGAAAAAGAGCAGCCCCTACCCATTGTTCCTAAACTAGAAAGAGCACTGTATTCCTGGAGCACCAGTGAAGTATCAGGAGATCAGTCCCTGTATCATCACAGCACACAGCAAGTGGGAGCACTTGCTCAGAAACGCAGGTGATCTCTGATGTTAATTAGGAGAACATCAACGCTCTCCGCACATACGGAGATGTAGAAATTCGTATTATCATTATTATTAAAAACTGACAGATTTTTGTGTGTTTTTTTTTTTTAACACACTTTTGTCAGAGAACAAGGTTTTGTTCTGTCTATCAATCACCTATTGATCACTGGAACCTGTAGGTCTGCTGCTGAAGCAGATTTCTATTTTGAATTTTTTTTTAGTAACAGTGAAAACTGTATGGAAAATCTACAAGTTCCTTATTCAGAAAAGCCAAATCCAAAGTTTTAGTTTGAATATCAGCAACTCTGTAAATGTATCTTCATTTTATGGGGAAAGGTCTCTTTGCCTTGAAACAGTGAGCAAAACATAAGTACGTAAATAGCAGCTCTTGCATCTGCTGGTTCATGGCTCTCTCGTGCTCTCTTCTGTTCTCATGAAGGGTGGTTTACATTTCCAAAGCTCATCTTTCATTTACCATCTTAACGGAAAGATTTCTTTTCTTTTAGTTCTATAGACTACTCTATTTCTGACCTGAAATAAAGGTGTTGGATGGTTAGACAGCAGCTCTTACTTGTTTTTACCTTGGAGACTACATGAAAAGACTTCAACCTGTAATTCTTAATGATAATCCAACAGTATCAATAACGGAAACTCAAAAATCAAACCAACAACAATAAAAAAGAAAAAACCCCAACAAATCAAGAATGTACTAATAGCAAACATGTAATGAAGAGGCATTTCCTAAGATGTTTTTATACATATATACACCCCCACACACTAAATTTTCATTCCTACTAGCCCAAATATATTGTAACCTAAACTACTCAACAGGTCTAGAACCACTTTTAAAATTTTAAATGAAGCTTTCTGAATCAGCCAATATCTTGGCTGATATTAATTAAGTAAAGGCTTAAAGTCATGAGAACACCACTCAAAATATCAGAAAAAACCGAGTTAAGTGATTCTTCAACTAAGCTTTCAAGGAGGGGAAAACCTGAAACACAAATCCACGTGCCTTGTTCTGGGCACGCCTACCAACAGCTCCGGCCAAGCAGCTGTCTTCCCATAAATGCCAGTTACCTCCTACCCAAGTGTTTGCAGCTGGAAAAGCTTTCAGCAGCGTGGTGCTTTATATGGCAATACACAAAAGGTCAGTTACCTTCAAACACACCCCATAAAAAAGGTTTATGATGCACAAATCATTATTAGAAAATTTCTGCAAGTTTTTTTCCAGTTGCCTATATTCCTACAATTTGTCAATAATAGAAGATGTTACAGATGACCACAGTTAGGTTCTGCTGAAAGTCAGTAATTAGAGCCATATCTGATTAATTATCACCAGCACAATGGAGTGCTGAGCAGTGCAGTCTGATTCATGAGCTGTTAAATTAGTAAACTGAAGAACAAGACACTGATCTGTGCACACTCTGAGACGCTCACCCTCGAGGTAACATTTCTGCAAAGAGCAGAAATAAACCAAATCCTAGCACAGGATTAAAATGTTATCTCCTCCTGTGAGGGTGAATCCAGATTAATTTATGTGAAATTTAGATTTGAACAAGTTCAAAGCTGCCTATTTCCATTCTCTTACTGGGTCACATCATTACCACATATATATTCATGTGGATGCACTGAGTCCAGCTGAGTTACATCAAGTGACATTAAGAGTATTTTGGTTGTGAGACATATTGCCAAAGTCGGAAAATAAAAAGTACCTTTTAGTAGCTGACCCGAATCACAGCAAACCACAGTACACAAATGTCCCTTAAAAATACAACTGCATATCAGATTTTCTCATGCTGTTAATAATGAAAGTACTGCCATAACTGGAGTAACTTCAGTCAGTAATTTCTCAGCACGTGCTGTCACCGAAATCAGTCCTCCACAACAATGACAAATACTTACCAACATATCCCCACCTTCCAATTTATTAATGAACACAAATACCTGGGTAAGAAAAAAAAAAAAGTATAACCTAAGGTGGTATTTTACTTAGTCACTAAAAAGTTACTCACCCCAGCCAAGAAGAATTTCGCAAGGTGCACATACATATTGCACACAGCCGAATATGACACTCTAATCCTCTAAAATAGCTTTTTCAGGGCCACATGGTGAGCCATATTATTGTTAAATTCCAGTGACTGAGGTGCACCTCATTTCTTTGACTTCCACTGGAAAACCATTAACAAAGTCCATGATAGCACACATGATATTTTGTCAGATTCAGCATATTCGAAGTATGAAGATGATCCTTCCAATCTCCACATCAGATTTTTAGTCAGAGAAGGCAAATCCCATTGCAGCTTCAAAGAAACACCAAATTCTGATCACATCTACTCTCACTGCAGCTGTACAACTTTATAAAAATCATCTGGATTTTTCACTTGTATCTGTGAAGATGGCTCAAAGCACAACAAAAATTGTCTTTTATAATGTATAGTGTTCTTTTGCTTAAGATAGATCTTGTCAATTTGGGGGTAGTCACTATTTTTCCTTCATCTCTGTCCAAGCAGCAATTTTCCCAAAAAGTTTTCCATGGACAAGTTACCTCACAGGAAACTGTGATATGTCTGTGGGCCAAACGCCAAGTGCCCTCCCTGGTGGTTAACAGAGACCGCAACTTGAGCAGAAATCTTCCTTCCTCTCCTCAGATTATAATCCTGATGACATTTCACTCTTGAAATTCCTTTATTTCAGGCCGTAGCAGTAGGGAAATTCCCTTTCACAGAAGAGCCACCAAAACCTCTTCATCAGTTACATCTCTGAAATCAGTCTTAACATGACTTATAACTGCTTTTACTTTTAATGATTTCCTTTTTCTTCTGAATAAAAACTAGTTCTGTTTTCAATTTCTATTCCCAACTGTGCTCCACTGCTACAAAGAATCTACAGCTGAAAGACTCTAAACAAGAAAATTCACCATAAAAAAGTACACAAGGACAAAACACTAAATATATAAATAATAAATTGAGCACAGGATTCACGCGGTTTGAAATAAATGCAAATATTAAATCTGGAGATAATAATAACTATGGTGTTACTTTCAGTCATTTTCAAGTTTGAAAGATTTGACCAGAATTACTGCTCGGCACAACTTTAAAAAGTTGGCATTCTGAACACCTACAAAACAGTGCCCATAAACTTAAGTCAACAACATCATTTTTTAAAGCTGTGACTCGTTGGAAGTTTAGAACTAGAATTACACAATGAAGCACAAGAGGGTCCGGCCCCAGTGATGTCTACACAGAAATTCTCATAATAGTGTCCTTTTAAGAAAATGTTATTAAAAATATGAAGAAAAATATGTTTTATTAATATTCTTACTCATCTTGCAAAATATTCAAGCTTACAGGCTGCTTATTGTTTGAACAGCCATAAGGAATGCAACAATTTGGCAACATCGAATTCAGAAACCACCACTCATGCACATCAGCAGTAAACTCCCATGCTTTTAACAAGCATATGTGTGCATTTACTAAATTTTTTGAGGTTGTCAGATTATCTGTTGTTCTCAAGCAGTAAACATGTAAAGAAAAACCAAAGAATAAGGCTCTTAATGTTTTTTCTCCTCATTCTCTGGGAAAATAAGGAAATAATTCCCATTTTGTAAAAAATCCATTACATTCTAACTGCCCGTAAAACACGCGACAATATTTAGGCACAGGAATCTGTAGCAGTTCCATGTGGTTACGAAGACAATGACACCTCACCAACCTAGAGCTATGCAGAAAATAAGTAAAAAAAGACCCTCTTGTCCAACTCTCCATAGTCAGTTTGCTGGCTAATGCAGGATCTCAGCCTGCAACACACAACAGCAGTACCTGCACATCTCTGCAGCATTTTCACAAGGTCAAAGGGATATAATCAGCTCTGGGCATCTTCTTGTATTTACTGCACTATGAGGTTTATAATAACTTCCTCAATAACCCTCAGTGATCACTCAACATCTACAATCAACTCCTTTCCTATTCCGTGGGTCCATATCACACTAATAAATAATCTTCTTCTACAGTTGTACAAACTCAGTAAAGCCAATAGTTGTCCCCCTGTTTGCATGTATGAGTCAGTCATCCACAAAGAACAGTATATTGATTTGCAGAAAAAAAAAAGATACATGCAGAACTGCAACCCAGGGTGGTTATTTTTAAACAAACAAATTGCTGATTTAGTGAAAACACCAACCTGTGTGTCAAAACAATCTCTTACTAAAACTTCAAGAGTTCCTTTTCAGAAGCCATTGAGTGATTTTTTTGTCTATCAGCATCTTTGTAATTTTCTTACAACTAGCAAAATACACTCAGCATAACCTAAGGCAAATCACATAAATACAGCTTGCACAAAAACGGAAGACATTTAAGTGGTAAAGAAAGCATCTTCAATCACCAAAATCTCCTCTTATAAAGCTGCCTTTAAATGGTAGCAAACTAATGAAACATCTAAAAATGCTACTGCAGAACATTAAATGCAAAATAATCACATACAGCAGCCAGAGAGAAATGCAGGATTTCCAGAACAAACGGCAAGACCAAAGTTAAAACATCAGCATCCACAATCTCACTGATTACTTTTTGGTTTCCTGACACTGTTTATGCAGGTAGGAAAGAATATCTCACTGGCTCTACACTTACATGGAGGAAGTCTTCTAACAAAGTAAAGAATTTAAAAAATTTTTTAAAAAAATCAAACTATGGCTGAGAAGGGTACTTTTCTGTGCTTCAAAGTTTACCTGGTCATATCCAGAAATCAAGAGGGGAATTCTTCAATATATAGAACTGCTCAGTTTAAATGCATGCTAGGTCTCATTTTCTCCTGAAACTTCATCTCTTGGTTACTGCCAGAGGCAACAAGCCCAGCTCAACAGCTGAGGTTAATATATAAAGCTGCTGTTTGACTAAAGGTGTCTTCCTGCATCCATTCTGTAGTGTCCAGTGGCCCTAAGTATAGCTGACTTGACAGTGAGAAGCCCATTGCAGCTAAATTTTTTAGCCATCAAAATGCAAAGCATTATGTGCATTTTTTGCAATAATATATGGATTTTCCTAATGAGACTGAAGATTTTGCATAGCAATGAAGCAGTTTAAGTAAATGGCTCCTAGGCTCAAGAGCAAACTCTGCTTTTTTATGTTTGTATTTTAATTAAATGATCACTTAAAAACTCTACTCATTTCATCCAAAGAATTCAGAAATTTTACAAGCATGTATGTGCCCTGACTATTGTCTAGAATGTTTTGCTTCCTCTTTAAGACCACCTCACCTGTGCGGGGATTTCTAGCTCTCCAAAGAAAAAGAAGTGAGATTCTGAAACAACTACAAAGAAATTAGGCACTTATCTGCAATCACATTACAATGGTCACCTAAATGTTTATAAATTGTTAAGATAATTAAAGTATACATTCATAACCATATAGTCACACTATCTTCAAAACTTTGCACCCCTCATTTTTTGATGGCAGGCAAAACGCCAACAAAACGCTGGGCATTGTGAGGAAAACGAACAAAACCATCATAGGGGGTATTGTTTTAGCACTACAGAAAACCTGGACAGGACCAGGTCTTGCCTGCTATGAGCAGTTCTGGATCCAGATCGGGATGGGCAGCTCAAATGGCCAAGTGAATGGAGCTGCCACCGCTCAGAAGCAGCAAAAAAATATCAGATGTTTGGTTTGGAGATGAGGAGCCTGGAGGAGGCTCCAGCTGAGTTTTACAGACTGATGAAGGTGCTGGTAAAATTGAATGCCACCTTCTCCCTGCCACAGTAGATCTAGTGGGCAGTGACTGAAAGCAACACAAATTTTCCAACAGGCAGAACACTCTGGGAGGACACATTCATGGATGGTCCCGAAGGAGGCAGCTGTGCTGGTGGCAGGAGCATAAGGCTAAGCAAGGGGCCAAGTTAGTTTCCCTAAATTGCATCTCCTCACTCCATTGCCTGTGACAGATCGCTGGGCTGGACAGCATTTCTTGTTTGTGAACCTCTCCGTGACATTTTGTAAGCCTAAATGACTAATTTCTTCATTTCTTGTAGTTATTGTTAAGAAAAATGCAGAGTGTTTGGTGAACAGAGGGGCATGCACACAATTTTTTGAGTGGTAATTGCACTAAACAATATGGGGAGTTAAAAATACAGTTTTGAATTTGCCTATGGGATTCGGGCCCTCCTTCAGGGCACCTGCTACGGTCTGGCCAGGCAGCCAACTTAATGGGGTCCAGATGGAGCAGCAGCTACTGAAACATTTTATGAATTAAGTCCTTAGGAATCATCATTGCAATGAAATCCAATTTGTCTCGTTAAATTATTTTAAAATACAGAAATGCAAATAGCTCGAAGTCCTATTTGACAGGACTGCCACCTATTGTGTCCTCAGTGTCCTCATCACATATCTCTGGACTTGTCAAGGGTCCTTTAGATCATCCGAACACTAATTAGCTTATCACAGTTACTCTAAATTCTGATATTTGCATTTCTGATGTTAAAGGAATGCAGCTACTTTACTGCTGCAATCACACAATGGACGGAGACTTCAGCAGCGATTGTAATGCTGCAAAGCTTAAAGAAAACAAACATCAGGGACTGTTTATAAAAGCCAAAAAGCAGTTGCTGCACAAGAGGGGAAGCAAACTCTTAAAGTGGAGAAAGATGACTAAATTACACGGTGAAACTCAGACAGATTAAAAAAAAAAAAAAAAGGTAGTCATATATCGTGTCGTCCCCTTTAACTCTCACTGGCACTTGGGTAGATGTTGGAGGGAGAGCTTTCATTTTCTGTTTTAAATAGTCACACGCTCACACACACATATATATTCCCTGTTTAAATGCATATATATATCTATATATATATTTTCCTGGCTACATGTTTATGGTGTATTTGAGATGCAGAGTCCGACAGACCCAGCCCGGGACTGGGAAGGCCTCCCCGCTGCCGCAGCGCTGCGCTCATCCCCTGCGCTCCGCAGCTCCCTTGGCCCAGCGATCGCCACCGCTTCCCGAACTCCGCCGGGCTCTCCCCTGTTCCTGCCGCCGCCTCCTCCTCTCTCTCCCTCCCACCTTTCCTCCGTCCGTTCTTCCGTCCGTCCGTCGGTCCGTCCGTCCTTACCGCGGCCGGCAGGGCGGAGCAGAACTCCCGCCCGGCCCGAGCAGCGCTGAGGCTGAGAACGGGCGAGGTGCCTCCGTTTTTCACCTAAAGGGGCCGTCGTCCCCAGGTTTGGCCTTCCTGCTGCTATTGCTGTTTTTAAGGACGGGCTCTGCGGCTCCACAGTGGGGATTTCAGCGTGGTGAGGTCGAAAAGAGTTCCCGAGTTCTTGTGGCTGTCTCAGAGGTTTGAAATAATGAAGCTCAGCTTTCTCTGTGTGTGGAACAGCCTCACAGAATCACCTCCTTCTCCATCAGCTATGGAATGTTTTGCAAAATACACAAATGTCATGAAACATGTTAAACAGATTTTGCAAAAAACGAAGTTCAGAGAATTTTAGTCACTTGCTTCTTTGCCTTAATTCTTATGCATGTACAACCCAGTTTCTTGAGACGTCGGAAGATTGCCGGTTAGGTTTAGAATCTACCCCAAACTTCCTATTTTTCATAATGTTGGAGGAAAAGACAACTGTTCTTCTTGTCTGACATTTTGGTAGAAAAATATAGGCTCATGGATTGCATTTTTAAGCTTTACTGTATGAAGTGTACATGCAAATTGTAGTTTCACTCCTACAGCAGAGGTTGTGAGCTGTACGCTGGACCTTTGGTAGGCTGCGCTCAGGGCTGGCCAAGGGGCAGTGTCAGCATTTGGGGTTTTGGCTTGGAGCTGGGAGTGGGGTGTGTACCTTTTAGGTTTACCTTTAGAAAGTTTGAAATCAGAGCCTGAGGAAAAGGCACAACAAAACCAGTTGTGATAAGTAGATAAAGTATCATCTGCTTTTAAGCATATATTGATGTGGCTTTGGGTCTTTCTGTCTAACGCTGAATTTCTCACACAAGCAGATGGTCCCTGGAGCTGACGATACTTCAGGGTGATCGAGTGGCAATGTGGGCAGTGCTGAAATGATTATTTACCCTAGTGTGACTGTTATTTCTCCGTGACATTTCCTTGCTCTTCTTTGGTCTTGCCCTGTTCACATGAAGTTTCAATTTTAGAATAAAACTTGTAATTTGAGATGTTGGGGAAACACTATTGCTAGTGGTGATGTTTTTCATCATTTGAAACAAGAAAAATGTGAGAGAAAACAAAGAAACAAACAATTTCTTATAATTAAGCGGCCCACACTATAGGTGTTCAACTTTTAAATCCTATGAGATTATATAATGATATGTATGTATAAATAATCTTTCTTATCGAGGGATCTACAACTTTATAGAAACAATAATTTCCTCAGCTGCCTTTGAGAGACAAAAGTCAATTTAAAAAACCTTTCTACAGCTGACATCCTAGTGCATAATGGACCATTTATTTTGGCTGAACAGGCTTACTAAACATCCATAGTTTTTTTCTTGTACATCAAGATGAAAACTAAGGATGAGCTGCTGAGTTGACATAAATGAATGTGCCTCCACTGATCCCAGCGGGAACTGTTCTGTGCTGGCTGAGGATCTGTCCTTCACCAGGCTAGTTGAAACTGAATCATAGTTGCAAGTATTTCTTGCCTATTGCCTTTAAACATAAGGTTTCCATTTCACATTAGTTTGTAATAAACTGTTTAATATATAAAATGCTTTTAGAACTGAGAATAATTTGCTGATGGTAAACAAATGGAGCAGTAGGTCTGGTCCTAAGATGTGTTTTCTTTGTGAGCCTTTGTGAAGTGCATGAGATTGCAAATTGTGCCCAAAGTGCAGTGATGTAAAAGGGATGATATGGGAAAAGATGAGTATCATACAAGAAAGTGTACAAGAGCTGAAGCACTGAGATGTCACACCTCAAGGGAAGAAACAAGTGACCACAAAAATTTGCAGGATGATTATAAAAGATGATCTAATTAAAACCTGTCTTCCAGCAATTAAATAAAGACAAAGTTACCCCTACAAAATCATGTAATGTTCTGACAATTGCCTAAAGATAATGGTAATCACTGGACTGGCTTCTATTGTTTATCACAGTATTAGTTTCATGGTTTTCAATTCTGGCTTAGTTTCTGTGGGAGTTTGGAGCAACATGTTCTGTTACTCTAGTATTAGTATTAAGTACAATACCCTTGTCCAGGTGTAAAACTATGAGTAGGAAATTCCAAGCCAAAGGTTGTTCCAGATGCTCTGAGTCAGTTGTAAGAAAATTTGGCATTTGATGCAGCGCTTGAGACACAAAGCTCCCAGGGTCTTACATAAGTTATGCACACTGAGGCTGTAGAATTAGGCCTTGTAATTGTAAAATTGCCAAAACAGCAGCATGACAAGTCTTTTAGTTCTTGGCATCTAGTCTGTACTGATGTGTAGTTCAGATCTGAAGAAAATTCTAGTGGGACGAGATGGAGAAGAAAAACATGAGAGAAATGTTCATTAACCTTTCCCCTCCATAAAAGAATTGGAAAGCATTAGCTTGGAGTCTTGGCCGTCATTCACTCAGCCTCATCTCTGCAGTAAATACACAAGCTTTTATCTTTAAATTACTTAAATGCTGCAGTTTGAACATTACATCAAATATTACAAGTGCGGGTGGACAAGAAAATGATAACTTCCTGCAAGTGAAAATCATCCACTTGTTTGATTGCTATTAGAATTAAAGGCAAACATTAGCAAATCCATTATTACTGAGGCAAGCAGGAGAAATCAAAAGGCTAAAATGCAGTACAGAAAGAAAGCAAAGCAGGCTCCAGTGTGCTGATGCCTCTGAAGCTGCAGAAGATAAATGAGCTGAGGTACAGACAGGGCAGAATACAAAACTGTCTGAAAGTTAAGGAAAAAAACAAGCCAACTTAAAAAGGGCTCAAAAACAATCATAAAACTTTTTAACTTTGCTGCAAGGAAGACTTATCTAGGAGATAAAATACAAGCACTAAGAGGGAAATAAATAAATTTTTCTCACTAGTTTTATGCTCCATGATGATGAAAGCAGGGGTTTTGCCACAGTTGAACAGAATGGAATGTTTGGTTCATTTCTCTCTGTTTTTAAACAGTCTGACACATGTTCCTTTTAAATTGTTTTGGTTTTTTTCTCTCTCCTGTTTGTAAAATTATGTCAATATATATCAATTGTTTTTTTCTTGCCTTTACATGCTGGTATTTTGAATTTTAGTAAAGCTTGAGAAAGCTTAAAAATGGCTTGTTTTGTTTGCATGATGTTTCAGATGACATTACATATTATCTTTCCAGCACAGCAAGTGGTATTATTGATTGATAAAATCTTAACTTTATAGTTGTTTGGTATTTTAATCACAATTGAAAAAGTTTTTCAGGGTTGTATCTGGAGGTAACAATGACAACATATATCCAGTCCAAGAGAAATTTTGTAAGATAATTTAAAAATCAATTTTTTAATATAAGAAATTTGACAGTGTTTTTTTCAAGTGGATTTTATGAAAGTATTTGGTACCTTACTTTTCAGTCATCAATTCTTTGGAGTCTCTGTTGATTCATGTTTGCATGCTGCTGTGTTCTGTAAGCTACAGAATTGTACCCACAGGTACTTTTAATCATTGTACTGGAAAACACAGCACCATTCTTGTCAAATGTCCTGTACCTAAAGCCTCCATACAGTGGAAGTTTGAGATTTAATACTTCCATTGAGCTGAGAGTATTACCATTATCAAAAGGAAACCATTCCTGTTTTCCTGGTTTGATTCTGTTCTAATTCAAAGATGACCAACAGAAAAAATACTTCAATATATTTCTGTGCAGCAAATTTTCTGTGTAACAAAGGTGCTGTAATGTCCCTACTGTGGAACATGGGTAGTCCAGCAGAGTTAAAACTTCTCTCAGTGACACCGTCCAACCCTAGTACTTGCTGGACCTCTGTGTGTACAGTCCTGTAATGACTGGGGCAATTTTAATCAAATTACTTTTAGTTAAAATATAGCAGTAGTCAAAATTGGAGTCAGTCATGTTGGTATATTTGTTCTGGTAACGATCTGACTGCACAGGACTTGCTGATCTCTTGTTCAGATATTGCAGAGGGAAAAGCAAGCAGGTCTAATACTGAAAAGCATATGGGTTTTCATAAAATTGTATGTCTGAAACAATCCCATTCTACAAAGACATGGAGAGGATTTTGTGTTCTTTCAACACAGAACAAAGGCTAATTTCAAACCTTGAAGGTTTGTCATGAAACAGCTGTCATTTTTTGAGAGCTCTGTAATTTTTAGAATAGCTTCTCTGTAACACAGAGTTGTGTAACATAGGAAAAAATGGGTATAAATATGTGGGTTTCATTATTGCTTTTCTGAGAGGAATTGCTGTAAAGGCACATCATTTCCCCAGTCTAAGTAATGGAGGTACTCCAGGGTTTCATTCCTGCTGCCATAGCCACAGGTTTGCTGAAATACTGAAGTTTGTTGCTATTTTCTCATAGCAAACCATAGTTACAGTTTTTTTCCTTACATGACCTCCTTTTCTTCTCCACCCCTTGAGTGGTCAGGAGGAACTTGCGGGAGTTTTTGCTTTCTCATAACCCATTTTACAGTTAGTACAGTAAGAGTTTTGTGGACAAACAAAATGGTCAGTGTGGGTTTTGTGTTTCAGGGAGGCATTGCAATGTCACTCTTCCCACAAGAGAATTCCCTCTGTGCCCACACAGTGATGGTCCTCAGGCTCTTAGCAAGCCATCCAGTTTCCCCAGGCTGTGGGAAAGGGGCAGCTGCAGCCTCCAATGTCAGATGTCTGCCTTTCCTGGGTACCTGACAGTGCCATCCTCCTTAAGGACTACTGAGGCACAACATGAGTTTAATTGCAAAAAAAAAAAAAGAATTTTTTTTGCTCATATTTGTAAATTTTTGTAGAACATGCAATATTAAACTTTAAAGAATAAAAATTAAATGTGCTGAAAATATTACATTATACCTGTTTTATTAACTATATTTCTGTGATCTTAATCAGGTAGAGGATTTCTCTCTCTCAGCCCTCACCAGTCTAGTTTTTAATGACTTGGCTAAAAGATTATTTAATCTGTTTTATATAAACTTTGAAATGATACAATGAGGCATAAATTTAATGCTTAAAATCTTGATTTCAGTATAATTTAATATAAAGGATGTTTTACAAAGCAGTTCTGTGCAGCACAGAGCATCAAGGCTTTCATCCTTCTTTATTGTTCCTCATTTAGGCCCAGATCCACACTTACATGCCAGATGGCAACTGCAGAGGAGTTTCAAGTTATAGCTGCAATAGATGAGAAGATAAGTGCCTCTTGAGAAGGGGAAAGCCAGATTGCATATTCCTTTCAATTGCACCTGATGACTTATTGCTAGTCACTAATTGCTTTGTCCATACACAGACAATTCAGAATCCAACAGCAGTTCCTAACTTTAGCTGTAGCTCTGTTCTTCTTGCAGAGATCACGGGTGAAATAAACCCTTGCAGAGAAGAGTATTTTATATGAAGGTATGTGAAAAGCAGCAGACCTAAGGGTTCTTTTTTTTTTTAACTTTTCATTATTGCTCTGTCAAGATTTTTTCTTTCAGAAGAGCCATAAAATCATGTGTAACTGTCATTGTCAGTTATTGCTGCGAAATAGTGTAGATGTCTGTGATGTACTAACAACTGACAATTATGCATGCTAAAAAAGAGACAGAAACATATAATAAGCAGGGCTTGGGCTATTTTTCATTAAAGATATGAATGTTTTAATCTAAATCCTCATTTCCCACATATTTTTGTCATGGGTGGGGCATTTTGACTTATTTGACTTACTTAATTGACTTATTTACACTGCATACAGAGAGCCAGCTATGAAAAACATAAAACAGCTCAGGAATGAGAAACTGCTGGTTTATTTTCACTACTGAGAGGCCATCAGCAGCTGAAATGTCTCTAGAGCTTCAGAGCAGTGTTGTTGCTTGCCATTGTTGTTGATGAAAGACCAAATCTGTGTGTAATGGTACAGCATACAGCCAACCTTGTAATAAGCCTTTTAAAAGGTGAAGTATCCACTTAGAAAACAGCGTCCCTCATGCAGCAAAATGTCAGTAATTTTCCAGCTAATTCAGAACCAGTATTATCTCCCAAACTCTTCAATTGAAAGCATTTTCCCTAGATGTGTTTTACTAAATGCAGTGACAACAAAACAGTTATGTGCAACCAGAAGAAACCCATCTCTCTGTGTTACAAATGGTTGTTCTGAAGAAAAAAAAAAGACTAGGGAAAAAGGCTATGTAATTAAGATCTTCAGTGTTCTCTGTCTTTGTTGTCCATGTGTCTACAATCACATTCCCAACAAAAACAGAAGTAGAGGTGTGAAAGTGCTACATATCAGGGCTGTAACAGTTTATAAATAGGTAAAAGGTGTATCTTGTTAAATGAACATGAAGTAAAATAAATCACTGTGAATCAATGTTACTTATCAAAGGTATTTTCAACAAAGAGGGATGTGAAAGAGTAGGAATATTCTTAAGTACAACAGGACCACATTAAATGTATGGAGAGATCACTGGGGAGATTCCCGACACTTCAGCTGGACTGTGAATTGAGTTCACATCTTGTAAGTTATTGTTTGCTTCAGAAAATCACTAAATTGACTTTGCCTGTTGAGGGCTCCACCAGTAACAGATAAATTAAACTCACAGACAAGCATCCAATCGTGAGTGAAGCTGTTTAACACTTGGATAGCTGCATAGGCAAACCCACAGCCCTCAGGAAAAAGAAATTTGGGCATTGCAACCACAGGTGGGTAACAAAGGGCACTTATTTAGCAGAGCACAACAGCCCTTTTCTGTTGGTTTGAAAACAGCAGTGAAAAGCTATTTGTCTAACTCACAAGGTATCTGTAGGTGACCCCCAAGCAGAATTTAGCAAGTATATAGATTGGGATATCTTGAAGTTCCGCGTGTGAGTTATTTCTCTGGTCATGAGCCCCCTGGAATAGGGCTTTTGAAAGTGCACTCATTTGAAATGAATATATGAAGAGGTTAAAACTCAAAGACGATGGATGGATGGATGGATGGATGGATGGATGGATGGATGGATGGATGGATGGATGGATGGATGGATGGATGGGAAAATGGTAAGAATTAAGGTGAATTTGCCAAGAGTGAAATGGTAATATACTCTGCAGTTATCTGAGAATAAGCACTTGCTAACAATAATGATAGAATAATACTAAAGTCTGCATCTCAAATGTCTTAAAATGCTAATTTGAACATTCTCAGTTGTTTACTATATAGTATAACAAGGCTTGTGTCAGCCTGTATGTGGATAAGTTTGTGTAACAGGTAAAATTATTAGATAAAAGTAAGCCCTCACTAGATTTGATTGTTGACAAATCTACATCTGTGATTTCACAAATCAGTATAAAAAGCAACAGATGTCTTCGTTCAGGGTATTACTGCTTTGGTTGTAGTGGGAGGAAATTCTGAGGCGCCTTTGGGCCGATAGTGCAGTTGTGGGAAAGTGAAAAATGGTTTGGGTTTGTAAGTGAATTTATGGCTCTCAAAGGTGCTGGTGAGACTTACAAACTATACAACTACTTCACCTTCAGATGTACAGCTTCCAAAGATGGAAAAGTGGTTTGATTATGGTACAGCTAAGACTTTTTTTTTTTTGCAATGGCAAAAAATTAGTGGGTTTTTTCTCCTCAAGATTAAATGTCATTTGTGGAACATTTTAGAGGTTGTTTTCTTCAGTCTTATTTTTCATTCTTTGCTGAATTCAGTGGGATTGTGTGGCCTGAACCAGTAAGTTTGTGCTTGAAATCACCAAGGTTGATCGACCTTGGTTAGGAATATTTGGTGTGAACAGAGGTGATGGAGACGTTTATTTTGGTGAGGTGAAACATCCTAAATTTGAGGAGGAGCACTTTGTTAAAAAGATTTTTCTTCCTGAGGTGGCACTGATGGCGTGACAGGTCTGCATGAACAGTGGGGCCTTTCTTGTGCTTGCTTTGCTGCCACAGAGTAATTGCTGTCTGAGTAATAGCAACAGTCTCTGTGGCCTCTTATAACTTGGTATTTTAAATACTCTGATCACTGTTTATATTTGTTACTGTGCCATGTCTTGCACATCTCTGCAAATACAGCAAAGAGTGATTTATTTTTGAGGTCAAACCGGTTACAGAAGGTGCTGTTTTTGTGATAGGTTCAAGGTGCTTTTCAATGAATCATTGCTCTAATAAATCATATTGTATATATGCTAGAGTATACAAGTTAGGGCATTCATTTCCAAGCAGTGCCTGTCATGAATATGTAGTTCAAAAACCCTGAGATGAATAAAGCATATGGCCTTTATGCCTCAAGACCATATCTGTAATTCACTGTACATTCATGCTGATACACAGACAAAGGTGAATTAGTTCCAGACAAAAATGCATCAAAGACCTATTGAATAGTCAATTATTAAACATGTAATGGAATCGCTGGCTATCAAGGCATGCTCAGGATGTGCATAGGGTACATAGTTTGCACCAGAATGGAGCAGAATTGTTTTATTTCCTAAATATCCAGGCAAAGTTATATTAAGATGGGATTAAAATGAGTTATTGTTTCTGCTATACACAGAATGGGCTCACTTTACTTCATTTACTCTCCCAAGGAGCTAATTTCAGAGTCTTATTATATGTGCAAACCTAGAAAAATAGCAGTAAACATCATTATTTTCATTGCCCTCAAGAACTAATCCATCCAATTTCCAATGTTCCATTTTGTTGAGAAACATTGTTTTTTAGAAGGACATATGAAGGTAAATGTTACAACATAAATGTCCTGGCAACTGTTCTTGTAGGCATTTGATTGAACATAATGAAATAGAAAAAAAAGTTTTTGCTGAATGACGAGAAAAATATCTTATGAATGTCGCCTGTGTGAGATTTGTAATATTCTTCATTCCCTTAAATCTATAGTAAAGGTTTTATTCTAGAAAAAGTTCCGTTTGATTTTTAGCAGATGACATTGTCAATAAACTATAAATGTTATTCAGATTGTGGTTGTTTATTCTTTAACTGTTATATATATTAATATATATATTACTGTTATATATATATTATTTACAATTATATACCATGATTAATGCATTGGACCATTGGCCTATTGCATATTTTTTGGTTAACAGTGGGCAAGCTGCACATTTGAGCCTTTAAACATACTGCACCACTTAACATAGAGGTGTGTCAGGCTGGCTTCAGGTGGCTTTTAGTAAAACTTTTTTGTAAGTTGTATTAAATATTATGATGGGTACAATTAATTGCAATATTCTTGTATATATTTTCATGGTTAATTAAAAATTAATATTTTCTGATCTATGACTTTTGAAAATATTTTATACTAACATGGTTGTTGCATAAGTAATTATAGTTATTTGCATGCTACAATAAAAATTGCAGAATCTCCCCTTAGTGAGATTCAACACATTGCCATTAATTTATTTTCCAAAAAGACCTGGACAGCATGTGAGATGATGCCCAGGTATTACTGATACTTTGTGCATACTAAGCAGGAAATATGAGTGATAGAGACTTTGTATGTCTAAATTAGTATATCCAACAGAAAAGAAAAAGCAGAAATTTTGTAACTTAGCAAGATATTGCAAGAATTCCTTGGCTAATGAGATGACAAATACAAGATAATTTATCTATCTGAAAGTACAGGAGTGGAGCAGCAGAAATTCAGAAGTGAAAACTGTCCATATGTTGCTTTCAGAGATACTTTTTTGTCTAGAAATTAGATTGTTTTGCTAGAATTAGAGTGGAAAAGTTAGTTTTTCATTCATCAATCCTTAATTAATTAGACAATTCTCATCAACAGGCTGGCTCCCTGCAGGATTTCTCTTTTGCAAAAGATGCTCAAGACCAGAATGTTTTATATTTCATGTGCAAACGATTCTTGAGTCACTTGATAATGAAGAAAAGTTTGCAAAAGAGGTGGGATAGCACTTCTCCATTTCTGCATTAGGACATTTAAGGCATTTAAATGCACCTCCAAATGGATAATGTAGATGAGAGTTTTCACTGCAATAAAACATGGAGAGGCCACAATGGTGTAAAAGCTGGTGTATCATGTTTCTTTTGATGTGAAATAATCCAGTCCCACTTAAAGTGGTTACCTGAAAGTGTGGTATCTTGTGGTAACTTCCTGATGTTAACCACAAGGGAGCGGACTTTGACTTTAAGAAAAGATTTTAACAAAACTTAGCAAATGAGTGTAGTTAAAATAACCCGTCCAAATCCTGAACATATAAAGTACCATTAAATCCTAACCCATAAGCAACAGTGTTCTAGTAAAGCTGTGAGAAGGAGTGTCTTTGTCACTAACCATTTGTTCCACTGGGATTCTGTAAGTGAGGCCCCCAGGTGGGAATCTGCCATCACTGGTGATGAACTTGAAGCACCTGTAGTCAAGGCATTTGCTGTAGCTGTCAGTCAGTGAGGCTGTCGCAGAGGAACTCATTTATCCTTCTGCTCCAGTCATTCATCAAGCAACTTGTGATGCCGTTTTTGAATGCCTTGTTGATACCACAGTAGATGTAATTGCCTGCTATTATGATTCATGCTGTGACTTCTATGGAGCTTTCAGTATTGTTTGGTTCTTCCCGAAGAAGGATATTCTATTAGCTATGAGACCTTTAGGATTAATGATGTGATCAGAGTATGGTGAGAACTCTCTGGAATATGAAACCATGTTGGTATGAAGGAGGGGTTCAGTGCCGGAGATATTTTTGCTCAGATTTTTGTAGCTGCAGGTATAAAGCTCAGGATAAGGCCACGTCAGCTCAGCTGTACTTCAGGCAATGGTTATCTTTTACATTAAAAGCCGTTTGGGAGGGAGATACTGTTCCTAAAGCTTTCTCATGGATATTCTGTCATGTCCTCTAAAAGAAAAGGCAAAAGTTCCTTCACAAATTCATGGAGTCTTGGAGGAAGTTCTGGGGTACCTCAGATGTTTGGGAACAATGTGTCCTCATGTTGGCCTTAGCTGTGTAGAGAGGGGAGAGGAAGATGCAACCAGTTACTACTCTCCAACTTAATGTGAAATCTGTATGCTTTTCTGTTCCCTGTTTGTGTCTCAGGGAAGGTGCCTTTTGGTGTTCTGCCCTGAGCAAAACTTTGTCTCTGGGAGACCCAAGAGAGTCTGAAAAGATATCTCAGTCCCCATGGTTAAACAGAGCAAACACAGTAGCTCTTGAGCTCAACTCTCATTTTGTTTGCAGCTTGCCCAGGTCTTTTCACTGAACTTTATGGTTTTTCCTGTCCATGTTACCTTTATTGTTCTTTTCAGGTTCACTTTCTTCCTGCTCTGCTGAACAATTTTACTGTTTCCTCTAGTGACTCCTTATGCTAATCTAGGAAATGTTTTAATAAAAGAAAACTTCTCTAAACATGCAGTCATAATGATATGTGGGGTTTTTAATGCAGCAAGACAGACATGAAAATCATACTTTGAATACCTTGTTTGTCAAAATTAAAAGCTAAGGCTTACGTTACCTAGAAGTTGTTTCAGCAACAAAAGGAAATTCAGCTGATTAAAGGCGGTATTTCCTAAATACTACTTGGATTACAAAAGGAGAGAAGGGAAAAAGGAAACAGCAATTCTGCTGAAAATGCTCATAAAGTGCAAAGCAGACTTGTTGGCTTGCTTCTCTCTCTGCCTTAGACATCTGTGATTCAAATAAACAAAAATCCAAACCAGTGATTCTGTTTGTCCCAGCATCCCCTGAGCTCTTTCAGGCTTCAGTGTCTTTATCTTAGTAGGGCTTCTGTGCTGCTGTTGGTTCCACATGACCAACCCTGGTACACAAGGGCCACGCCTGCCTCTGGATCCTGGTGCCTGCAGAGTCAAAGACTGTATAATGTAGAGTGATGTGACTTTAGTGTCATTTCTTCATGCTGTTGATCTTATAGAAAGAATGAAGAAAAGAGTGTACTGAAGCAGCTCTTCATCTTTCTTCTGTCCTACCCAGACTTTTCTGTAGATGTGTGGAGAATCATCACAAATTTTTTAAAGTTCCAGTAAGTCTGTAACTAGTTTGTACTGCTGAAAGCTGGTATTTCATTCCTTGCAGTTTTCAGCTTCCCTGTGTTTCTCCCAGGAGTGGTATTTTTTGGTAGCAGATCTGGCCACAGCACTTGCATAAGTGAACAACTTCCGTGCCAGCTGCAGCACTATTAGTCTTTTGGAATCCAATACTGTAAAGCCCAGCGGAGACGATGACTGAGTTCTTTGCAGATAAAAGTTATGAACCTTCAAGGTAAAGCACAGCATTTGAATCAGGAACTAGTTAAAAATGCATGAGAGGAGCAGGGTCTCTTTGGAGGAAATATTACTTGCATATGCAGGAAGGTTAAAACATTTGTGTCTTTAGCCTCTAGTTTTTGTTTGTATATACAAGATACAATCAAACAACTACAGAAAGGGCCAACCTCTTTCAGAAAGGCGGTGAAATCAGATAGCAAAATAGTAGAAAACAGGTGGAAAAATAACCCTGAATACTGTAGTATGTGTTGGCATTAAAATGCAGGGAGTGAGTTCAGTAGTGCCATATTTAGAAAGACTTCATTTCTTTGCAATTTGCAGGAAATGGTACCAAGAGGTGAACAGGACTGAAGAGGGAAAAGTATGCCTAATATTCTTACAAAGACAACAGACTTAAACTCTAAAAAAATACTCAGAAAAAAAATAGAGTTAATGCCTAGGAAATCTTTTCATATCTAAAATAAAGCTTCTTAACCCAAGAATGATTCAACCATATGGTATTCCTAGAAACAGGTATATTAAAGGAGGGTTAGGTTAAAAGAAATGTAATTAAAATTTAATTTATTTAATTTATTATTCCTGAGCTTGTACATGTTGAATTGTGAGCAGGCAGTAAAGGTTCTCTTGTAAAGTTTTCTGCAGCGAGGATGCAGATGCTCATATCTCTGAAATTGCTTTATGGAACTGAATTCACATTTCTTACTCATTTGGCTTTCTTTAATCACAAATAATTAGATTCAAAGAAATTGTAGGAAAAATGAGGGTTTTTCTTTGCCAAGACTTGCAATTCAGTGAGGTTAATGACATTGGCGCTGCTTTATTCAAAAAATGAATTTGCCCCTAAGCTAAAATAAGAATTCTTCAAAAGAGATGCTTCAAAAAACCTGGGTAACTTTTCCTCTTACCAATCTCTGGCTCTTGTTAGCGAGAAACTGATGGTCTTTGAATGGTGTATTAGTTTATTATTTGTATGGGGTAGGGATACACTATCTTTATACACTGTGTACATTTTGGAGAGGAGAAAAAGGATACAGAGAAGAAGGATGACTAGAATTTCTTACAGTAACTGTGAAGAATGATTTTTAAAATTCCTTCTGTAAGAGAGGCTGTGTCAGAATGGGCTTAGAAGCAAGAAGGAATCTAAGCAAATATGATGCAGCTCTTCTAAAACATGGCTGCCCCTTCCTTGCCAAAGCAAGGGTTAAAATAGGTTTGACCAGCAGATACAGAAGTATATAAACAATAAAGAATAACCAAGTCTTTCCTTTCAGCAGGAATAACTATCAATGAAATCTTGACCTGTATTATTCAATTCTCACCTCAAAGCTGTGCAGTGCACTATACCTAAAATCAATACTGAAAAAGGAGATAAACTAATAAGAGTTATAAAAGAACTGAGAACCGATTAAAAAATTTGGTAGAAAATGGTACCAAACATTTGTAGGATGAAGCTTGTTGGTAGATACTTTCTACATGTGTATTTTTCTGTAACTTTTTATACTGCCAGACTGAACTGCCTAAAATTGTAATTCTGTTCATGTATCTGTAAGTGAGAATGAAAGAAAAACCACCCAAAAAATTCAAATATTATGAATGCCTCAGTGCAGAGTCTATAATGGAATATATGTCAGTAAACATCAGCGAAATCCTTGTTACCCTCAAATACTTCCAACTCTGCACCCTTTACAGAAAGCCCAGGGACTGAGCTTTTGCTCCTCAGATACATTTGTGGATTAGCATGGAAAGTACTGTATAGCTTGTTTTTTGACACATTCAGGATAGAATTGTCTTTAGTGATATTTTAAATGAAACACTGGCAGTGCTAATAAGAAATCCATACAATTGTTCCAAAAAGCTCATAACGAAAGAAAATATGAAGCAGGGAAAAGCTGGATTTCACGCACTGAAGAACAGAGTAATAATGAGCTGCTTCTGAGAGAAGACTGAATAAATGAGAAATGTAGGTCTGAAAAAATGCACTTACTCTGTTAGAAGGTGACTGTTTATCTGGTGTCCAGCCTCTGGTTCAAAACAAGATAGAAAAGCACACAGCTGACATTCCTGCTGTGGGTTCCTGCATTAGTGTCTGTGGGGCTTGGCCCATTATGGATGCACTTTCGTACTCCAAAATGAAGTCCCATGTGGGCCACTTATATGCTGTTCCCTAATCCAGTTCTAGTGTTTTCATTGGAAGTACGTGGCATTAAAAGTTAGGTAAAACTGCTCTTGCCCAAGTGAGCAGGACAAAAAACAATGATCCCATTTTATTGTCATATATTTGCATTTCACATATATTTGTGCAGTGCAATGTGAGTGCCAAATATTGTCTTGTTGAAAATAGAGTGATATAGTATAAAAAGGATGGTAAAGAGAGAGGTTGAAGTTAATCTGCCCTAAAAACTGATAGATAGTCTGCTATAGAAATCTGCTATTAGCAGCCATTTTCTTGCACAAAAATTACAAATGCACTTCTCTCTAGGCCATAAGTTTCAACAGGCAAATACATAGTGCTCCCAATAAATGTGGGTGACCATTGTCAACAACTTCATCCACAGGACTGAAAAGTCCCTGTTCCCATACCAAAAGAGTTGTAATAATTGGCATAATCCTGCCAGAAGAGATGGAGATATATTTGTCTCTTCCTTTTTTGAGCTATTTAATATAATTTTCCTCTCTTGTAACTGGGAACCTGGAATATGCTCATTTTTCTGCTTTATTTGTACAGGTTCTCAGTGACATTTACAAATACTGGCATCCAAACTAGCTGAACAAGCTGCATCAGTTGGGAAAGTGTTTATACCTCTTTTGTGTCCATCCAGGCATTTTTTGATTGGAAATACCCCCCTTTTGCCACATGTGTTTTACTGCTGCATCTCGCTGAATGTTGTTACACCCAAGGCATGAAAACAACTGGCTCAACAAGCTGAATTGAGCTGCTGAATTAGAGAAGATGCAAACAGAGCTGTACTGGCATTTTATCTCATCTTAGATTCAGCTGAAGATCTTGTGCTTTAGTCTTGAAGCTTTTGCAAGGCATTTCAAAGGGCATCCCTCAGAAATCTGCTGTGAGGGCTGTGATAAACGCAGCGAAGAACCTTTGTAGAACACCTACAGTGGGAGATGAAGAGGCAAAGTTTGATTATGCTGAAAGCCTGTTGCAAGATTTTCAAGTCAGAATTTCTTCACAACACAGTGTGTTCAAGTTATTTCTCAATGGAAGTTTTCAGAATATCTTGAGAAATTACACAAAATGTGAGGAATGTTGTCACATGCTGACCTGTACTCTTTATTAATATACTTGAAATTAAAATCCTAGGAATTTTTGAATATGTTAGATTCCTACAAGCATATAGGTAAAAATTACCTGGTTTAATTCTAAGAAAATTCTGAATTTTGGCAGTGTTGTTAGAACCAATTTTTCTCTGGAGGAGATAGTAACACTATTCTGGCCCATGCAAACTAATATTATTGCTCGTTGCATGCAAGGAGGAAGGACTTTGCATCTGTGAAGTATTTCATCTTCTGAAAATAGGAATTTGTTTCAGCTTGGCTTATTGGACCTTTAAGATATTTTCCATTCTCATTTTTTAAAAATATGTGTTTTTCTGGATTTCCCTCATGCATCAATATGCCTGCCTGTGTTCCTGAGAGCTGTGTGGAGACTGAATTCTTTCTGATACAGAAGAGATGAAGAAACAAACAAGGCAGTCTCACGAATACATAATGAGGTGGCCTCCAGAAGGGAACATGTTCCAGCTATATGCCAAAATTGAAACACAAAAAATTTTGGCAGATATCACATTTAGTGGGTGTTGTTTTCAGTTCCTTAATACAGCTGATGAAGCTCATGTTATCTCAGCGGCACCAGTAAATTGGTGCAGCTTTGCTCCTTTTGGGAGCTGGATCCTTGCTGTTCCCTGGTTATCTGGGTTTGGAGGTGACTTGCAATGCCACAGTGGCTCAGGCCATTGGAATGTGTCAGCAAATCCAATCTTGCATGTCTCTGATGTCAGAACAAATTTGGCACAATCTCATCTCTGTGAGGTTTCTCTGATTTAAGTGAAATAAGAAGCTGTTGCTTTTTTGTGTCTTGATTGGTTTTCATTAATATGGAGTGTACAGAGCTGTCTGTGCAGCTTCTGCTGGGTTAGGGGAACAATAAACATTAACAATAAGCTGTATAGTTTAATGCACACATCTCTTACAGATACTAAAATACTGCTAAATCAAAACCCACAGCATTTAGATTCTCAAAGGTTAATTGAATTTCCCTCAGGCAGGTTATGTGCTCAGAAGTGAAACTTACCCCAGGTTAGAGCTTGGGTGCTGCTTGTAGCCACGGCAGCACAGCCGGCTGGTCACCCTTGATCTGTGACCCTGTTCCAGTCCTTCCATCCCATCCCATCTCTTCCCATCTCTCTCCTGTGCACAGGTCAGGGCCACAGATCACTAGCCCAGCATACTGCTGGGACTTGCACACTTTCTGTGTAGAAGCCCTGGCTTTAATTTGCACTCCATGTGTGCCACATGGGCTATGCCAGCAAGAGTTTTTTCTCTCTGAACAGCTGGTGATAGAGAACAGAGTTCCACTTAGTGCAAGATCAGGCATTTGTTTGCTGCTTTTCACTATATTTTGTCAAAATACTTTGGATGAAACAGGTCCCTAGGAATAGGATATTCCTCAGGCCTTCTGGTTAGCTTGGGTAGCTGGACACTGGAGGAAGAGGGGTGTGCTATGAGGAGAAATATGACCTGTACAAGGTCTGGCAGGTGGGATGGAAGAACATTTATTTTGCCGTGATGGATGATGGGTGTTTCAGATTCTGCTTTTAGGTTATGTTAGGAATTGTCTTTGCATCTCTTGTTTCACTCTCATTATGAAAGCCTGTGTGACTGTCCTGTAAATGATTTTGCAAACTGGTCTTTCTCTTGTTGTTACTTATAACATTAAAATTTGATTTTTTAATTGCTAGTCATTATTTTATGATTTTACATAATGATGTATTACCAGAAAGGTGGGAATGCTGAGCTCTAACAGCTATTCATGTAATAAACCATGGGCTGGGTAGGATGGTGAAGTGGAAAGCTCGGATTGAAGGGGCTGGAGTCATCTGCAAGGATCATATTCTCACAAGCATAATTGTAAAAACTGTCTTTCTTTTATGTAGTCTGAATACACCCTCTTTTAGTTTAAAAACTATCCCTTGTCCTGTCGCGACAGGCCCTGCTAAAACATTTCTTCTAGGTCTCTTCAGGGAACAGGATGGTGCTATCAGGTCTCCCCAGAGCTTTTTCTTCACCAGGCTGAGCTACTCTAACTCTGTCTTTCTTCATAGGAGAGTTGTTCCAGCCATCTGATATTTTTGTGTCCTGCTCAGGAGTTCCTTGTGGTTCCTGTGCTGAGGGCTCCAGAACTCCGTCCATGACAATAAAAATGTCTAGAACAAAATCCTCTGCAAACACTGCCTTTTTTGCATTATTAGAAGAGAATTTATTTCATGACTTATTGCCAAAATTTGTCTATTTTTTGACAGAAGAGAGTTTCAGAATGAGGGAAATTCGTTTTTTCATGGGAGGGACTGAATAGAAGAATATCGGAACTAAAGCTTGAAGTTTAGGTCAGCCAATCCCCTCCTGATTGCTGAAGGGTTGAACTACCTTGTGTACACCAGGAGAGGGAGCCCAGCAAGGAGAGCTGGAGTGAACCTGACACTCGACATCGTACAGAGAACTAGAGAACTAAAAATTCTATACTCTGTTTTGGTACGTTTATGGAATGAGACATGCAGCAAAATGTTCGTGTTTTTTTAATGTTCTGTAGGAGTTTATGATCAGAAAGAGTTCAAGTGTTGCTTTCCCTGAGAGATGGGAGCCAGTGGTTTTTACAAAGGCTGTCTGGATGCTGAGGCATTACAAGAAAAAGGTGCCCTCTGTGCGGATTTGTGGCTTTCCCTGGCACACCTCTCATCATTTTGATCAAGTCACCACTTCCAGAGTGTACACATGATGTGCTTTTCTAACTGGAAATATCTCAGGCAGGACTAAAGGATCTGTGACTAGTGTGTTCATAAAGGTCGAAATGTTCTCATTAGAGAGCAGATAACTGTTCAAAACTCCTCATTATTTTACTGGAGATATCGGCTTGTTTCAGGTGTCTCTGGAGCAGTCCTTGCAGCCAATGGCTCTAAGTGCATCTTGGTAGAAACTCTCACTTCTCCTCTTCCCCTACCACCCACCCCAGTCTGAGATGCATTCAGTTAAGTTTTAATTTGGAAGTGCTCTCAGATTTCACAGCTGGCTGTGTATATTTGCCAAGTCACTATAGAACAACTTACTTGAACCAATTTGGAAAATGCTAAGGACACGGGTAAAATATTTAAAACCTTTCTAATACTTCCCCTTATTTAATTTAGTAGAAGTTGGGGAGTTTATAGGAAACATCAGTATAGAAGGTGTTATGCTCATAATGTACACTCACAAATTGTTGGTAAACTTAAATTACAGCTTTCAGAGAAGCAGAATGAAGTGACCAGAACCTGCACCACAAACTAAGTCTGTAGAAGCCTTGTTTTAAAGTTTCTTACCTTTGAGCCTCTGAGAAACATGAGTTCTCTTGGGTTCACATACAGCCACAGGGGAAGCTTTTTGTTAAAACATCAACAGAGGAATAGATTATTGTTATAGATTGCCCTGTTATTTAGGCACTTGAAAAATGAGTAGAAGTGATGGTGGAAGTAAAAATGCTGTTAAATCCTTCAGATGATGCAGCAGATTTAACATTAATTCCCTGAAGAAATAATGTATGTACACTTCATGTGAATATTTGTTTGTAAGGAACTACTATCCTGTTAC
Organism: Serilophus lunatus; assembly: GCA_013399895.1. Classification (NCBI taxonomy): domain Eukaryota; kingdom Metazoa; phylum Chordata; class Aves; order Passeriformes; family Eurylaimidae; genus Serilophus; species Serilophus lunatus. Next base: position 761,844 of record VXBA01004184.1, read on the forward strand.
CTCATAACTTTGTTGCGTTGCTTTATACTACATGTGTTAAGAGGACAGGAGAGTGTTACACAAATATTTGTGTAAGAAGAGATTGTTTCTTAAATCTTTCAGCATCTAGGTAAAGTTTTGGAGGCAGAACAATAAACATTGCTCATTAACATGAGAAATTGCAAATGAGAAGGTTGACATCTAGTGATTATGCAATCATTTGGTGAGGGTGATCACTTAGTTACTCTTAGTAGAAAATAATGTAGGGGAGGAAAAAAACCTGTTTTCCATGAGATCAGTGAAATGATGGGTTTCACTAAACCCTGACTGTGCATTTATGAGACCAGTGCAAGGAAGGAAATGGGAAGCTGCAGATGGCAGTATGTGCATGGAGGGCCGTGGGGTGGCCTTGGACAGCTGTTTTGGCAATTGGTTCACAATGTGAAGTTATGCCTTCAGTGGAGGAAGTCTTGAAGGAAATAATGATTTAAGATTTTTTTTGTTCTTTCACTCTGAATTCAAATAAATTAGAAAAAAATGGTTGGAGAAGAGAGATTCAGAAACTATATGGATGCTGGTTGTTTTTGTTTGTTGGATTTATTTTTTAAAGTTTGTACACACAGCAGTTGGGGAAAAGACTTCCAGACTTCTAGAAGATGAGACTTCTATGGAGAAATTGCTAATTGGTCTGTAGCTCCTGTATTTGTTCTGCCTAGATGGCTGAGACCCAGTCGCATAAAGCAATTGCAGTTGTCCAGTTTCTACACCTAGAGCACAAACATTTTTTATCTAAACCCAGAGTATTGAAGAAACTGAGCCTAAGAACAGCATCTAGTTGTGGTTTCTTTCATGCATGTGCCTTTCTCTAATAATGAAGGGATCAACTTGATGGGGAAAAAAAGCCCATTTCCCCTCTTGTTTCTGAAAAATGTGGACATCAAGAATGCACGTCAAGTGTGCCCTGTTAAGTGAGAGCCTAAGAATGGGAATGCTTCTAGGCTCCTTGAGGAACTAGCCTGTGAGTCCTGTTGCTGTGAAGGTGTAACAGGTAAAAAGCCCATGCCAAGAAAATGTTGGAGAGACAAAGAAAAGAAACAATGCTGTACTGCAGTCAACCCAAGTAAACCTAACAGTTAAGAATTCGGCTTGTAGTCCTCATAACATCAGTAATTCCATGGTCAGCAGGAGGAGGGTTGATCAGAGCTGTGGCATTGTCCCACAGCTCATCAGACCTTTGGCTCACTTGGACTGGCAGGTGATGGAGGGAGGGCAGAGCTCAGCTCAACTCTGCTTCTCGTAGTTTCTAAGTGCTGCCCACTTGACTGTGGCAACAATAAGGTGCTGTGGTGTCAGTCTCTTATCTCCTCACTTTCTTCCTTTTGGAGACAGTTCAGGTAGAAATACAGGGACAGTGATATAACAGGTACAAAGAAATGAATAGCTTTGTAGTTTCTTAGTGGTCTGTTGTGCATAGCTGTGTCAAGGATATAAAATCATGCCACTAGATTACTGAGGCAGGATTTTATCACCTTATTTTGTGGATCAAAGTACTCTAAAGTTCAAGATGCTCAAAGCATATTTATGACATGCTCTTGGCAATGTCTCAGCGATTGTTCTCTCTGCACTTCTTTGACTCAAGTCATACAGTACAACAAATACAAATCATGTCACTCTTGAATTGTTTAGGGAGAGGTTACATTTGGATGGATGGGGAGAAGGAGGCAGTACTGAGGGTGATGTGGTGTTGCAAAGTGCATCAAGGAGACAAAGGAGGTATTTGTGCCTGAATGAAAAAATATAGAGTACGTTTTGGGGTAACACATGAATAATAATTGATTCCACTTCCCTGCCACAGAGGTGTACAAGGGGCTGTAGTTGTGGCTATTCTGCAGGGGAGAGATTCTAGGCTGACTTCCCTATTTCATGTACAGGGGCTGCCATGAAGTGCCTTTGGCCTTCGTGGCTCAAGTGCACTGCTTTGAGGCTCAAGAAACAGGCAAAAATGGGCCTGTTCCTATCACATAGGCCTTTATTATGGCATATGTGACCACTTCTGACCTAAGTATTTTGATATCTCTCTGACAGTGAATGAATTCTATTTTTAAGGAATGTTCCCTTGGCATTTTCGTGATATACAATAATTCAAAGTTAAGGGTTCCTTTGAAATGAAAATGTTTTTTTGTCTTCTACCGTTTGTGTTGCAGGCATGTTGCTTTCTACCTTTGTCAAGCATTAGGGAAGAGGAGGAGATCTATGATATTCCCGACTTTGTACAGTATTTCACAACATCTGTTTAAGGAAAAAGGAGTGAGAAAGAAATTTCTCATTGCTGTCAAGGGCTGTTGCTTATCTTCTGAACACAATGTTAGTCATTGTATTTGCATAAATTATAATCATCGTGTAAACAACTGAGGTAAGGCATTCTGGACAAATTTGCAGAAAGCAAGTTTCTTGTTTTATTAAGGCAGTTCTAATGCCTGCTTTAAAAAACAGAAGTTATGAAAAACTAAAAGGAAATGTAGATAGAAAGGGAGCCTGGCCTTGCTAAGGTATCTTTGATGTGTATGGTATCTCTGATTACCCTTACCACATGTGGGAATAGAGATGAATTAAACATGTCATCATTGGGATTAATTCATACTCTTGGGTCCACTTTGTGTCTTCTAATATTTTGTCAAATGATTCTCATCCGGGATATCAACACACATCAGCTTTGAATTGGTCAGTGGTTCTATTTTATCTTTTAAGTGTATCAAAGACCTATTAATAATGAATAGGAAGAAGTCAAGAAGTGTCTGAAGTCTTCCTGTCTCTCTTGCTCCCTACTCTGCTACTTGTGTGCTTAATGCTCCAAGCTGACAATGACAGGAATTGAAATAACTTGAACTCTGCCATTATTATACAGTTGCAACCCTGACTTAAATGGGGCTACTGTGTTTCTTGCTGAGTTAGGCTCTATTGGAAGAATTAGGGTAGTGTTCTTTTGAATGCCAAATCAATACCAATAACCTGTAGAGCTCTTGAGCTCTTGCAAGCTATGACAAAATCCACTTTATGCTTGGTGACTTGTTCTTAACAATTTGTAGTTCATAAAGAATCTCTGCCTTGAACATGTAGAATTTTTCCCAGATGGAAACTACTTATTATATGTTTTATAGTACTTAGATTTCCTCATGTATCTCTTGATATAATAGTGACTACAGAAGTTGATTGCATTTTAAGTTCAGCGGAGGAAGAGGTGGTAGTTGTTCCTTTCAAGTCATTTTAACACAGAGCACTTCCTACAGCAAAATCATATTTCCATTGTTGATGAAACTGTTGTGTCTGGCTGTGTGCTGTGTCAGTTAATTATTCTGGAATGAAAAAAAAATTACTGAAGAAAAAAATTTCATAGTACTCAGAAACTCAAAGTGGTACCCTTTTGTTCATTAGAAAAGAATTTGGATAATAAAACCTAACTGCAGTATTTATGATTGTATCAAAATAAATCTGTTTATTTGAGTGATCTTAGAAATATTTCCATAGTGTTTCTACAGTTTCCAGACAGACTGCAGGCAAATCTTTGAGGGTGCACAGAAGCTGTAGAATGTTTTTTGTGTCTATTCACCGAGCAGTTGCTCTAGATGTGAGCTACTGTTGCACTACTGTTATCAAAGCACAGGGAAGTGTTTTGTATCGAGGTGGTCCTGGTTCTTTTGGCAACTGGATAAGAAAAGCCTGATCGTTCATGGATGCTTAACTGGATCACCAAGTAAACAATAAAAAGAGTGGAAAAGGTGGTTGCATTTGTATGTCCCCTCTGATTCCAGAAACTCTGGTGTACACCCTTGTATGAGACCCTTCCCACTGATCCTGATGTGCTGCACAAATCCTGGCTGTGGAGGGGTTCACCAGCCTCAGTGTTCTTCACAGCTTTAGACAGTTCTTCCAAATGAATGAAGTGGATAATCTTTTCGCTTTCCAGCGCTGCACCTTCTGTACACCAAGGTTCAGTGAGAGCATTGGCTCCTACAAATCTCCATAGAAACAAGTTCCTACAGACAGCACTCACGGCTGGCATTGCATTGTTAAAGGCAGCACATACCTGTGGTGTGGTGTGTGCCTGGGTTATAGAGCAGGCCCTGCAGTCACTGCTGTTAATGTACAGGTCTCCACGAGCATGGAGTGGTTAAATCTTTGCCTGGATTCTGCCTGAAATCACTGTCCCCTTGTAGCAATGTCTGCTGAAGTGTACCACTACATATACTGATACTATGATGTGGAGAATAAGGAACATGACACATTCACAAAACTAAAAGTTGACTAAGTAATGCATAAACTCATGAGTTTGACCTCAATGATATGCAAAATCTCTACGTTTTGAATGAAACAACAATCAAGGCTTTGGTGGAAAATGGAATAATATGTGATATAGTTTCATCAAGTACAGGTTTTATCAGACTAATTTAATATCTTGGTAAGATAGCTGACTTCTTAAACAAGGATAATGACATGAAACCAATCTGTCTAAATTTAAACAAAGTATTTGACAAAGTTCCCCAAGGGAAATTATTATTAAGGCATGAGAAAATGGGGATTAGTTAAAAAACTGAAGTGGATAAAAAGCTTGCAAAAGTAGAAGCTTTGGTGAATTATTGAAGGGAAAGTTCACGGACTGAAGAGAAGTAACTAATGCAGTTTCTCAAGGTTTGGTCTGGAGAGCAATCTTGTCTAATATTTCAATTAGTGACCTTGTTACAAGAACAAAAAGGGTGCAATTATAAAATTTGTGTCTGACACAAAGTCAGAAAGTATTAGCAAATTTGTGGGAGGACTGGGTCGTAATTTAGGAAGGATTAGATAGACGTTAGGGAATAATTCTTTCTGAATTATGATCCATTCTTCCTCTAATACTGGCAATACTTACTCATTTTGTCATCCACAAATTTTATATGGCCTTGTAGACTTGACTAATGGAAGTGAAATGAAGTTTAATTGTACAAAGTCAAACACACAGAGACTAATTACAATAAGTTTTGCTATGAGACAGGACCTTGTCACTCGGAGTTGGCTGTTTCATAGGTTGTGGTGTGCTGGGGAGGGATGGTTTGTCTGCAGGTCTGGTTACATGTGCCGTGCTGGGGATCTAGAGTTGATGAACCAAACTTCCATCTTTTGCTTCAATATGGGTTAGAGACTGTCAAGAAAAAATGACTAAAAAGTGTGTTCTGTGGTGGACAATGACTACACCTAACCAGACTTTAGCTGGGCTGTAGCTGGAGATGGTTGGTTCAAAGAGTACTTTATTCTGAATGTTCTAATTAGGAAGTACAAATAAGCTGTGGCTCAGTTATACTGTAACATCATTAAGTATTTCACCCTTCCTTTCCAAGACTGACAGTGTTGGGGTCATTTATGATTTACGTATCTATTTTGGGCCCTTCACTACAGGACAGACATCAAGGTGCTGGAGTGTGTCCAGAAGAGGGCAATGGAACTGGAAGATCTGATGAGGAGCAGCTGAGGGAGCTGGGAGTGTTTAGCCCGGAAAAAAGGAGGTTTGGGGGGACCTTCTCCCTCTCTACCTGAAAGGAGGGTGTAGTCAGGTGGAGGTTGATCTCTTCTCCCAGATAATGAGCAATAGGATCAGAGGAAACTGCCTCAAGTTGGTTTAGATTGAATACTAGGAAAAAATTCTTCACTGAAAGTATGGTCAGGCACTGGAACAGAATGTCCAGGGCAGTGGAGGGATTTAAAAGACATGTAGATGTGGCACTTGGAGACATGGTTTAGTGGCGGAATTGGCAGTACTGGCAATGTTTGGTCTCAATGATCTTGGAGGTCTTTTCCAGCCTTAATGATTCCATGACTTCTTGTACTAAATCTAATTCTGATAGTGTAATGAAGGTATGAAATCTATTGATTTCAGAGTACTTTAAATGATATGGAATGAGCTTTTAAAATGAAGCAACTAATCTGAAGTCACTACTTTGTGGTTTCTCAGGTCATAACATTCATTGTACTGCCTAGAATAGTTTCAAAACTGTTGTTGCTGTGATGGTTTCTTGTCTGTCTGCTTTTCACAGCTATTTAAAAGCCAATTATTTATATCTTATTAAAAATTCTGTGCTGATGTTTATTTTTGAGTATTTGTCAAGTCTCTGTGCTTACAGAAAGGCACAGATAGACATTTACCAATGTGAGTTCTGGAAAGGACTGAGCCTAGAAAAGGTCAAATTGCAATGAAGTTTGCCAGGAAATGGTCTATCTAACAAATACCAGTATATGCTACTGAATTACTTTGATAGTGAAAGGAAACCATTGTCTATATAATCCTCACAAAATTCTCGCTGAATTCTAAATTTTCTGCCAGACATTGAAAATTAGTGGCCAAAAGCCCTGATAAAGTCAGAAAGTTGAACACTGAGGAACTAGGAAATGCCACAGCTAAGTAAAATCTGAGCATATATAAATGGAGGGGTTTCTAAAGGTAAAAATTTGATCGAATGTATGTGTTTTTTCATGTGAACAGGTCCAGACTTGATACCAGAAATCTTGTCTTACTGACTTTTTTTCTGTGCTCCAAATAGTGGAACTGCTCAGGATCCCCCAAAAGAGTTCTTACAAGCAGGGAAATAAACCCAACCCTGTAAATTTTTCCAGAACATATTCACAGAAGTGGCAGGACCATATTTTATTTGACCTTTAGAGGAAAATCTCCCAAAACCTAAAGAAAATTTCAGATATGGAAAACTTCACTCTGCATGCTTAACCTTTCAAAATACACTGGAAATCAGAATATCATAAGGAAGATGACTAAATCGTCTCTGACAAAGTTATCTCAGGCATCTATAATGGCACAATATAGGCCATTAGCACTCCTGTAGGCATTGTGCTGGGCACTACTATAAATGCTAACTGGTTATATAAAGGTTTTTTATAAGGCTTTAAATGAGACAATTATCTGAATGTATATATTAAGGAATAGATATTCAATAGGGTATATTGCATTTCTACATCATAAATTTTTATCCATTGCAATATTAACAAATGTAAGGTTTCTCAGAGCTTTTTGATATACTGCGTCAGATTATGGTCTGGTAAATCATTCCCACAAGCTATTCCATTGACCTGAACGGAGCTATTTCAATGGGAAACTGCTTGTTGAGTTTAATAATGTGATCACTACATAGCTCATAAATTACAGGGATTTTGATGTTTCTAGGGTAGTTAATTAAAATGAGAAATGCAGGTTTTAATAGTGAATATAACTGGAATTATACAGAAGTGAAATACATTTTGGATTTTTCTTCAGAAGAGCAGCAAAAGTAGGTTTTTCTATCAATACCTCCTAGAAATTATCGTGGAATAATGTCAGCTTTGAACATTGTGTTATACAACAGCAATGGAATTTCTGAGGCTTTGAGAAGCTGAGAGAAGCTCTTAAGTGATAGGACAAAATATACTGTAACATATCTAGGGATATTCCAGGGAACTGAATACTGAAGGTAAGGCTCCTGCAGAGACAACCTGGCCCTAGAAAAAAAGCCCCTCCTGCTTTGTCAGAATTCCTGCTCCCTGCAGCTGATTGGGGTGTCTCAGGCTTTAGTGACTCTCCAAACTCTTTGTCCAAGTGCCAAAACATTGCACTTTTTTCACCTTCTACTCTCAAGAGACAGAAGTACCAAAACCTCTCAGCCTATTTTGTGCCTGGCAAGGGAAATCTGTGGGCCTGTTCCCAGTATCCATCTATCTCTAAGTATTGAACTTGTTTAGAGTACAGGACTTGAAATTTTAAGTGTCACAGTGTCCACATCTGAGAGAAATCAACTGGATTTTAATTTCCAGTTGGTTTTCGTGCACTGGAACCACTTACAGTTTGTGTCTGAAAGCTCTATTACTAGTATTTTTGCTTTCTAACTTATGATTCTGTGTTCCTTTTTTTCTTTGTTTCTATATCTCTCTAGGAGACAAAAATAAAATTACTGTGTTATTGGAGTAATATATCAAAACAGAGGAACATTTAAGGAATATATAATAATTTATTATCTCTGACTCTTATGATACAGAAAGAATTAAATAATAAATAATAACAATACAGAGATATGAGTTTGGAGCTAAAATAGATTCAGGGTACTTAACTTCTGAGTGTGGATAATACAATCTGAAATGGCACTTAGGTGAAAACTATTCCATAGGAACAAAGCTCTTAATTTAGAATGTGAAGATCAGTGCATGTTCTGCTGAGATGGCTCTCTGGATTTTGAGACAATCACAGATATACTGCCAAATTAAAACCTTGGCATTAACAATTCATGATATTAAAATTTTTCCTCCAGTAAATACCTCCTAGCTTGTACTCCTTCATGATCATGTCAACCTGATTTTTATGTAAAACTCAGGCTATTCTGTGCTGAACTCCTGCAGTCTGAGTTGATTCACTGCACTTTCTCCTTGCAGGCTCTCTGCCAGCAGTGCTTCTTCTCTCAAGTTCAAGAGTTTTGAAACCAGACAGTCTGGAGAACGTATAGCCCCAAGGACTTCTCTTATTTAAGTATTCCTAAAGCTGGAGCAGTAACAAATGTTGGAGAGGAGTTTTTGCTCTAGTTCTGAATATCAATATAGAATATTTTCTTTGGCAAACCTAAATTCAAACTCCTGAAAGAATATTTCATATCATTTCATCTAAGGATCAGCAACGAAATAGTTGACTATTTTTTTACATATTTAAGATGCAAAACATTTAAACATGGCTTTCTGGGAAGCTGACTAGCAGTTGTGGCCATTGCTTGGCAGGGCTCAGGCAGCCAGTAGTCAGTCCCCTTCACAGAGCTGGCTTAGAGCCAAGGTGAAGGCTTTGATATTGGAAATTCTAGGAGGAAACCTTGAAGGAACTATTTTTCTCCATGTTGCTCTTTTGCACAAGGAGGTGGTGGTTCATTATGATCCCAATAAAAACAACACTTGGACTCTGTGAAGTAGGATGTAAAAACTTAAATCCTTTCAGATACGGAGAACCTCAAATTGTTTGAGATGAGATGGAATGTCAGCCCGTGTGCAGCGCACCAGGCACATCCCATCTGTGGGAAACTTGCCTATTAATTTGGGGAGTTTTGAATCTGTCAGGATTTTGTTACAAGTCCATTAACTATTTCTATTGTCAAACCCAGTGTTCACACAAGAACTTGTTGTAGCATTTCTAGTCAAGGTAAGGACCACCAGTTTCTGGTGCTGAGTAGGAGCTGCCAACAAGCCCCCTCCTTTACACTTGGCTCATTAAGTTTATCCTGCAGCTGAAGTTCATGTACAGCACAACACAAACCTGAAGGTTAAGCTGTACCTGCAGCATAGCACAGCCCGGTCTGTGCCTCCTTGTGTTAAGTGGATCACTAACTCCTTGGTTTATAATGGCCTTCTGGTTAGCATCTCTACATTGATTAATTTTGATTTTTACACTTCCCATCTCTCTACTCAGAGGGACCAATCCAGTGACTTCAGACCTAAAAATATAAGAGCCTTTAATGGAAATTAGGATTAGAATCTGCTCTCATACTGGATAGTAACTTAAATGGCATTTTCAAATTTATTTCAGGTGGAACTACTGGGTACACTATTGGGTATTATTTAAATGTCCTCTAAATTTTAGAATGCTTAAATATCACTGTTCTTTGAATATTTATATACCTTTCCCTCTTTAGGGAAAGAAATAGATAGCCAAGGAAAAAATATTTTAACTGATTCCAAAATGGCTGGTAGTTAATAGTTCCTTTAGGAATAGAACAGTATGTGGATCTCTTTGCTTATATATTAATGTATTTAATGGAAAAAGACTATAATTGAGCTGATGACTTTAGTGCTGCCAATGTAATTCACACTTGTCCATTCTAGACAGCAGTGCTTCCTTTACTGTCTTACCAAGCAGTCGATGTGTGGCTGATACAGGACTGCCAGGAGATGATAACACCCATATCAACAGCTCTGCCAACACTTGGACCTGGTAGAACTGCTGGGAAAGCAAGAGGTGGGCTTGACTGAGGTGGGCTCGGGCTCTGAGTTTGGCTGGTGTATTTGCAGCACAGTTTCATTCTCATCGCATCTAACAGGAGCAAGTGGTATGGACCTGTCCCCAGCACAGTCTTATGAGCTGCCTAAATTTAATTAGACTTCATAACTGGTGTTAATCAAGCTGGTTAATCGTTTATGTCTGAAGTGGAGGAGAACTATCCAATCTGATTACCAGACCCCAATAATTGTGCAGTAGGAAGGGCACCAAATACCCCGCATTTTGGCAGCAGCTGTTGTTTTAGAAGACAGGAATGGGGTTGGTGGACATGTTAAAGACATTAAAAGTTAGGAATACAGTTTTGCAGGTCTATAAATTGATTGTGTTGAGCTATTTATTTAAATGGACCATTTTTTGGGTCTATTTAGGGCTTCAACTTACAGACATGGCATTACCTTTTCAAGTCCTTTTCCCCTTTTTATGTTCAGGATCCTTGGAGATCAAATAGTTTGAAATATTTACTGGAGACACCATGGGCTTGCACATTCACATTGGATTGTGTATGTAACTGCAAGGTGACTTCAAAATAATATTCTGTTATTTCTGCTTTGAACTGCTGAGATGGTGTCCTTGTTTAATTTTGGAACTGACAGAATATTTTTTTAACAGTGTATGTAATTCTAAAATTTCTATGTGAGAATAAAGAAATAGATTATTTCAGGAAGCCTGAAAAACCTAAAAAAAATTTCATCAAACTTAGAGGAGAAAAAAGTGTATTTATGTTCTCAAGTTACTTTATTTTTTATGTATCTCACATGTAATAAAACTTGTACTTATTCCTCTGAAACTTTTTGCTGAGGATAATGCCTGTTACCTGTTAACCAGCAAAGTTGTACAATTGCCAACTTTTAAACTTCCTATAAAATAAATTTCTCTGACATTTCTCCCCCTAGTTATTAATACAAATGAATGCTTTATGCTGTCTATCTTTGATCCACTAAAATTCATTTCTGCAAACACTGGTGGAAAATGTGCTGTATGAACAAGCAAAGGAAAAAGAGGTTTTGTTTGAACAATATATACATATATAAAAAAAAGATTTGTCTGTATAGAACTGCATGAAAACATGTGCCTAAGAAGTATAGTTAGATAAGGTTGTTCCTGTTACTGCTGTCATAGCTCCTTCCAAGTAAGTGTATTTTTCAGGAGGGAATGAGGAAGTGCTCTGGGGCTCTAATGGATTCATGAGCAGCTTTCTACTTTGGAAATAGCAGTTCATAATTGGATGGTTTCACATTTGGGATTGCTTTGATGTTATCTGAAATTAGGTGACATTTGTGTTTGTCACTTAGAAGCTGACGTAGTTGTCAGCTTTTTGATTGGGGTAACAGAAACTACATCTCTCCTACAAAGAGCAGGGCACATGTAGTGAAGTTTCCACCTCTGCGCCTGTGCTTTGCTCCTGCTCAGTGTTACTGGTCTCAGTTTTCTGAAAGTGAGGGTCCTAGTGTTAAAAAGAGAATTAATTCTTGTCACTAGAAATTGTACTCACTTTGACTTTACAAAAGTATAGCTCAATATAGGCATAAAATTGCACAAGTATTTGACCTGTGAAGGTTTTGTGTTTTACAGTTATTTATATTAATAGTGGGAGATGTTTTCCTGAAAAAGTGCTATCAAATGGGCTGTCCATCATCAATGTAGCAGGACAGCCAAGGATTTGGGAGATCTGGGCTCTAGTTCTTTGTTTTCTATAGACTCATAATGGTACTGGGCAGTCACCTCACTATCCTCTGTAGAATGAGAAAGATTGTACATGTTTGTGAAGGGCTTGGAGATATATGCGCTTTAAAAGTACAAGCCTTTTTAGAGACAAATTAAAGGTTTCCTTATGGAATAAAATAAAATGATAACTCAATGTATGAACAAAGAATTCCTTAGCAAGTTAAGAACATACATTTTAACTGTTTGGTTCAATTGCAGCCCACAGTAAATGCCAGATTAAGCCCAGAGGCTCATGACTGGTGCAGTTCTGGGGGGGTGGGGGGGGTGACTCAGGTACCAGACAGCACTGACAAGTTCTTTTGTCTCAACACAGAACAGCTGCAGTAAAATAAAAAAGGTGTTGCTTCCATGGCTATTAAATGTCTGGCTTTGTGAATGTGCCTGGGATACAGACACTGACTGTGGTCAGTACATTTGTGACAGGGACACTGGGCTGGTTTTGACTGTGGTTTGCCCAAAATCTGCTCACACTGACTATTGAATAGCAGTCAGAAAGGAGTGAGCAGCTGATGGTCACTACACCAAACCCCCCTTTGCATTTGGAACCAATACTTTGTTTAAATAAATGGCACCAGCCACCCCTGTGCAACATGCTTTTTCTATACCTGAGGCTGATGTTACTGAAAATTGTATGTTGGCAATTTTTTTAGCTGATTTGGGGTTTTGTTTTAGTTCTCAGGAATTTTTTTTGTTTTCAAAATACATTTATTTCAAATACATTGATCAGACTTCTTTTTCTTGTGAAATATTAAGGCTGCTGTAGGAAGATCCTAGGTAGACTGGTAGCTTCATTTCCTGTATGACACATGAAAACCCAAATAATAAGGCTACTGTGCTAAACAGATCTGCTCCATAGAAACTGAATGTTTGCAAATATGTTTCTCCCTTAAGATCTGAAAGCCTTTAACTTCATCTTTTAGCCAGCAAGAACTTGAAAGCTTGTACCATCTAATGGAAAACATCTTTCAGTACTAATAACATAATAAGAACAAATCGGGCAATGATCACACATAAACCAGGATAGATAGCATCTTGGGAATATGATCTCTAACAGATTGTTAAAGGTGAGGCTGTTTACTGATTTCCGAAGAAATGCTATTTTGGAAGTGACAGCTGCAGCCTCTGCAGGGGATACTGCTGGCTTCACATTCCAGTGCTGGCTTTGTGGCAGTTAGAAGAGGATTAGGGAGAAAAAGAAAAATCCATAAACAGGGAAGAATATGCCTTTTAAATGAAATGCAAGGCTGAGCTCTGTTAGAGATGGTTCAGTTCCTCTCTCTGCTGTTAGTATTTTCCTTTTAAATACAGTCGCAAGTATATTTTCTTACTTAAAATGATCTTTGGAATATTGTTACAGGCATTTGCCTGTATTTTCATTCTCATTTATCAGAGTTTTACAGAGCTCCATCCACATGGATGCTATAAACATTGCAGGGATTTTGAAAGGTAGTCCTGGTGTATTTTTTTCAACAATATTTCATATCTGCTTCAGAAGTGTAGCTAAACTGGTTAAAGGAAATTGAAAGGAAAAAAAAATCAGTGAACTAGAAGCATTTTTTTCTGACAGATTAAAGTTTATTGATGAGTATATTTCAGGTGAGGTTAACCTAAGATGGAGAATTCAAATAAGCACTAAGAGATGACCTCCTTCATTTCCAAAATGGCTCCATTTAAAATAAGTAAGCAGCAACTGAAGTGCTATTGCCTGCAACACTAGATCTCCCAGTTTATACTCATAAGCTATTTCTTCTCTCTCGTCTTGCTTAATAGTTAGCATAAAGCTTTACTGGTCTTTTAGAAAACATATAGTTGGGTTGCTGTGATGGAAGTGGGTGTTCCTGATGTAAAGTATACCATGTATGTTTGGTCATATTGTTTATATATCAGTCCTTCTCTCTAGTGTCTGTAGATACCTGCTTGGAAAAAATTGCCTCCAAAGGTGTGTCAAATCCCTTGACAAATGGTGAAAACTATTGTATATCCTCCTCATGGCTTTCACAGCTGAAGTCTGCTTTACTGGGGAGGGCTGCATTTTTGTGTGGAAGTAGGGTACATGTGTTTAGGGCAATGGAAGGCAGACAAATCATGGAAGATTGGAAATGGACAGACTGGGGCAAAGCTCAGAGGTCAGAACCATCTCCCTAAAGAATTGAGCTAAGGCATGTCTTGACCCAATACCAAAGCAAGGGTAACCTGCCCATTGACACTGGTCTGCACAGGAACAGTTCTGGAATTGCATAGGGAGGTCACAGCCTCCCTCACTCTGGTCAGCTTTCCATTAAATCTGAAGTTCTCACTAAACTTGGCTGGAATAGGTGAATACTGAACAGGAGACTGAAGGAATCCTGTCCCAGTTCTCAGTATTTGGCTAATCTGAGCTCAGATTTCTCTCATCTTAAGTTCCAACCAAGCCCCTGTGAAAGGCTGTTCCACAACCTGACTCTGGATCTCCAGAGATATTTTGCCTAAAGGAGATTCAAGGCTGGAGGTTTATGGGGAGGGAGGGATTGTCTGAGTTTCTCCTGTTTGAGTCAGCTCTTGAAAATGAAATTAATGGAAAAGTCATTTGTTTTAATTTGCCTTTGTTATGTCAGTGAAATTAAATAGGCAAGTTGACCAGCAGGAGAAACAAAATGTTTGTGGCAAAAGTTCTGGCTAGGGCAGTAAATATATTGCACTGTATTACCCTGTGCTAGTGAACAGAGCAACAGTGTACCCAGATCTCTTGGGTTTGTTTTGTACAGTAAACACATGACTTTCCCATTCTGCTGGTTCATTTTAGCTTGGTAAGGAGCTGCATCCTCTTTGAAACATTATAGTGTGCAAACTGAGAATTCATGCGTTGATAAATGTAGTTTCATATTTTTCTTAATTTGATGCCCATTAATAAGATGAAAAGATAGCTACTGTTATTTTATGACAGTGCAACATTTTGTATTTCTATTATTATAACATCTCCTGTCCGTGTTTCTAGGTTTGAATTTTGGGGGTTTTGTAAGTTGGACATAAATAGTTTGTCCCTACTGAAATTTGTCAAATTCTTCAGTCTTGAATGATTTGAAACTCATGTACATAGAAAAAAACTACCACAAAACCCAAATCAAAAATATCTCACAGTTTCAGACTTTTTTTTAATTAAAAACAAAAGCCATGTGGAGAAATTTCTGATTCCATTTGCCTGTAGCTTAAAAAGGACAAGGGGAAGGGGTTAAAAAAGACCCTTTTCGAGTGGTCTTAGCAAATTTTCACCCATCTCAGTGATGAATCTTCTTGAAACTGAAATGATTGTGTATGGATTCAGAGTGTATAACATGGGAATAAATCTAAACATCAGGGAATTTCCATTGCCAGCTCATTTGGTGCTCTTCATGAACTCTGATCTCATTCTTTCTTAGTAATTGCATCTCTTCTAAAGTAGACCTAAATCTTGGCTGTTGGAAAATTCAACACGATCGATATTCTGTTGTTCTTCCTGCCAGCAAGATTTAAGTTCAGTTTGTAGTAGGGTCTAATCTATCTCTTTTAAGTGTAAGTCCAACTCTGTGCACAAGTTTTTGCCTGCCCCGCACCCTGGCCATTTAATTGCACTCCACAGAGCTCCCTGGATATGAGTAAACCCTAGAGCACTGTAAGGGAGAAAATGGATGTCTGTCCCATCTTTCCTCAAGGACATGCCCAATACACTGAATTACAACGTGGGTGAGAGGACTGTGCTCATTCTGGGTGTGCTGTATAAGGCTCCTGCAAACCTATATTCCATGGTCACAAGACCCTGAAATGTGAGAGATGGTCAGTACTAAAGGAAAGATAGTAAATATTAAAGGAATAACTGGAAATGCTTTTTCTTCTGTGTACAAAGCTATGCATAATTTCTTTGATTGTCAGAATAAATGAGGTGGGTGTTTAGTGTGGAATTTTTCACTTTCAAATGAATATAGTAGGATTTTGAAAGGATTTAAGAATACTTTGATCAGTAACATGTACAGCTACTCAAGACTTAATACCAACATCAAGCCCCAGTGATCTTGATCTGAAGTCAGGAGTGGCATTTTTAACCTAAAGAAGGGCAGCTGTTTCAAGGAGAAAGTATTTGGTACTTCTAGCTGCTAAGGGCAAAAATTGAGACTTGCCAAAATAATGGCCTAATCCAGGATGGATACTTCAAACTGCCACACTGGCTGTGAGTGCTTCAAGCAGCCTGGCTGGATACCACAGTTTGAGGCTATCTATTCTCCTGTGTGATCTGGCTCTCCTGTATCTGGCATTGTGTCGCTTTGTTTTCATTGCAAAGCAACAAAACAAAATTACATTTTCAGCAACTGGTGATGGGGGAAAAATCCCCAGCTCACTAAGAGTGAGAGGAGAAGTATTCCTTCAGAGAAGCAGGCAAACAGGCTCATCACTTTATAGAGAGGGAACCAAGACAGACTTTGTTGACTCCACTGGCCAAGAGTCCTCATAATTCTGCTTTCAAGGTGCACATCTTGCCATTTCCACCCCACACTGATTTCCCAGCAAGGTGAAATGACTTTCTCACTGTCAGTAGAAAGGCTGATAGAGCCAAGCATAAACCCCAAGGACCTGATTAAAGCCGTTTTTCACCTTGGTGAAAAGGCAATACAAAGCACAAAAGTGCAGCTGAACAGAATAGCCCCCCTCTGCCCCATCACAGTCCTTGCTCATTTGCTGGTTCATCACATAATTTTCTCCGTATTGTTTTCTGTCAGCTCTCCATAAAAACTTTGATATCTCTGGACTTTCTTGCATGTGTTCTTTTAATGATCCATTTCTACTGAATTCCTTACAATAAATAAATGTGACATGTTATGGCATTGCATAAAATGCTGTCATTACAGATGCAAGCTGAAGTGCACAGATGTGGCCTTGGCTTCAAGAAGATATATTCATAAGAAATGTGATATGTATGTAGATTACCTTTCATTTCTCTCTTCTGATGATCTACCATCTTTTCCTAACAGCTAGTAATCCCTTCTGACTATCCCTCACCTCATAACCTCACAAAACCAAAGAACAAGTAACTGTATCACAGGCTGCTCAATACAACTGAACTTATAAATTATCAACACAGTATTTTCTTAACAATCATGGCCTCTTCTGAATCCAGTAATATTGTGTTATAATTTTATGAAAAGCTCATCCAGATAATTTTAAGAAATGAACATTTTCTTATATTTTTCTATCTCTTTCTCTTAATCTCCTCTTCCTTTCTTTCTTAGATTAACTGGCAATTAAAATAATAAGGTGATTATTTCCTAGTTCTTTGTGGCACCCAGAGTTTGATTTGGAGTTGTTTTGGTGGCTGGTCATTCGGCTCAGATGCTGGTGGTGAGTGCATGAATTGCACAAGGCAGAGGGCTCTGAGCTACTGCTAAACATGGCTGTGCCAGAAGGGGAAAGTATTGATCTGTTGTCAGACCACTTGCATGGTGGTTTTGTTTGGCATAATCCTGCTCAAGGCCATACAGCGTACACACCTCAGTGAACAAGGGATATGGGGAGCACAAAGTTGGAAAATTTAAGTAGGAATTCTAAATAAGACTTTTTCTTCCCATTTCTGTGTTGTCTGTTTTGATCAGGAGCTACTTAAGGCTGGAGAATGCCTGTGCTGTGCCTGTACAGTATCTGGTGCAAGACAACTCATCCTCTGTTAGAACCTGTCGAAATCACTGGTATATAAATACAATAAAAAATGCTTCCCAGGACGACTGAACTAAACAGCCCATCTAGAACTGGAAAGGGAAGCCAGGGGCAGGTGTTCATGTTGGCAGCATCCATTAGGATACTCACTGGCAAAGTTATGTAAGACCACAGTGTCTCCTCCACATAACAGGCAGTTGTACTTGCACACCCACACGTGGGCTGAGTGTCTGGTCAGGCATGCTGGAGGGCTCTCAGTACACACCAAATAACAACAGTTACCTCTTTCCAACCAGTAGCTGGGCTGAAGTAGTAGGTGCTAATACAGCCTATTTGGTTTCTAATTGTTATTTATTGTGTTCAGATCGTGAGCTACGGGAAAGTTCCTGCCCTTCAATATTTGCAATTAAAGTAGGTTAGATGTGAGGACAGTTGGATACAGCAACAATTTGAGAGAGGATAATTTTTCCTATCATTCAGATGATTAATTTATTTTGTTGCATGCTAAGAAAATCACACCTAGTTTTTTTGTTTGCATTAATTAATCTCACTCTGCAAAGATAAATATAACTTTACAGGGTCTTGGGGAAAGACTTAGTGTTACTCAGCTAAAGGACTTTAGGAAAGAATAGAACTCCAGTCTCCTGTATCCCAGTGCTCTGTTTACTGGGACAAACTTGGTAGGTGCAGAATGGCACAGAAGAGAAATGCCCACTGAAGGGACAATCTTAGTCCTTAGTGATTCAGTGACAAAGGACAAGCTGGATACCTCTCTCTGTGCTGCTGTGAATGTGGGGGTGAGTGGACCTTTCCTGCCACAAGCCCCCTTTGCTGTTTGGCATTTGTCATCCTTGTCATTACCCAGTGGCTGGCAAATGGTCTTGCTTGACTTCTGGACTGACCTACTAAGGTTTATGTTTTATGGATGTCTTACGGTTTTCATGAATTCAGAATTCTCCGTTCACTTTAATTAGTTGAACCTGAGTTCACAAACTCCAAGACCTTTTAAAGCATTTGGCAAGCTGCAGGAAAGTGTCACAGCAAAAGTCTCTGAAGTGCACAGTGTAATTCATGTTGAAAAGGCAGGGAAGTTTTATAGATACCTTTTGAAATCTTGACTATCAAGAGGTAAAAATACCTGAGAAAAAATATGGCTACTTCTCTGCTGAGTGTCCCAAAAATAAACTTGAGATGAGCTTTACTGAGAGTGTAGTGTAGACCTAAGGGAGCTCTCATTGGTTAAAATCAGAATGGGAATAATCTGAGTACCAAAGATCTCTCCCCAACTAGGAAGTTTCTCCAAAGTTATTACCAGTGCAGAATGAAAGCCTGATGCTGATGTAATACTTGTTGTTCAAGTGGCAGCTAGTGCCCCATGTATAATTTTAAGTCTTTTGGGCATTGCATTATATTTTTAATTGTGTGCAGTACGTTTGCAATCTCATTGTGTCCTAGTGTTAGATCACCAAATAACAGCCATTAAGGAAAATCATCCCTGAGCCTTGTGGATTTTGCCTCTGGTGTCTCTGTTCTGAATCAACTCTTGAAAACTGAGCACTGGGAGTGCAGGTACAAATCTCCTGAGGCTTTATGGAAATACTGTGACAAAAATAAAAGGTCATGATCAAATGACCAGAATAATTGCTGTCATATAGAATTGAAAGTACGTAAGATTTATTTAATGAATATTAAAGAATATATTAAAACTTTTCATGCTGAAGTGGTGGTGCTCAGCAGAAACTGTTCCAGAGGTGGTATCCGAATTTCTGGTCTGACTCCAGACTACTCTGGATAACTGCATCTGCTTCCCTCCCTGATAAGCATGATGGCTTTCATCTGTTTTGTTGTCCTGAAAACTACTTGGTTCTGTTTGCTCAACTCAGTTTCTCTCTTATTCAGATCTTAATGATACTAAATATGCATAATGCAAAGAAGCAGCTGGTTGCATGTAGGGTTTCAAGTGCAGTATATTGAGCCATGGAAGGGAGGGTACCCAGCCAAGGCAGATACTCTTCTAAGCCTTGTGGACTTGTATTATCATATATTCTGAAATTCATTGATGCAAATTTGGACTAGAAGTCCAGGTTAAAAATTAGAAGCAGTTAGGCTCATCTTTACTTCATGGCTAAGTAACGTGTTCCAGACTTTTATTAAAGGAACAATAAATAGGGTGCTTCTTAAAAATTGTTGTCAGTGTGATGAGAGCTGAAAGAATCCTAGAACCTCTGGGTCAGATTGTATCTCTGTACTCTGCTCTCCAACTGTTTCCATGGCAACAGATGTCAGTCTGCTGAAAATGGAGTAAATGAGAGTTTGGAAACAATTATTGTTTTAAATGTCTTACTTTGCTTTTGCAGTCTGACAACTGTTCCTGTGGCAATAGTAGCAGGTACAGAGCAGTTCCATTGTCAGGTTCACATCCAGCTGAATGTGACAGCTAAAATATTCTCATTTTGTTAAGAGCACCCCCAGGCTTTTGAATCTGAGAAATGGAAAATGGTTAAAAACTGTTTATTAGACAAAAAATATCAATATGCCTGCCTCTTGGACAGAAATAGAAGGGGAGAGTTAAGGAAAAAGGGGTATTTTAATGTTCCAAGAAATCCTCACATTCCCTGGTGGAGAGAGCAAAGCTGGTCCTCACCAGATACTTACAGCTTTGTGTCACTGAGGTTTCAAACATAAGAACTTTGAATATAGAAGAACTTTTGAACATAATTCAGTTTTATTCTGGATTCGTCTCATATATTCCTGAGTCTGTAGAGAGTGAGAGGAGGAAAAAATGTTAAAAAAATATAAGAGGTGTGCATAAAAAACATAACAAGAGGAGTCTGTCACATCATCCAGCTCAAAATTTGAAAGAAATAAATGGTGGTAACACTTTCAAGTGTTTGGGAGACGAATTTGCAGTGTTTGCCTATATTTGTAGCTATGTCTGTAAACCTGGATTCCAGTTATAAGTCCAAACTCCAAGTCTGCCTTACCCATGGACTTGAAACCTCTTTTGCTTCTTTTTTGTTTCTAATGTAGCCATTGTTTATGTTCTTATTTGCCTTTCATGATCTGGTCTGTGCCAGTGAACTGAGAGGCATCATGTTGGATTCAGGCTGCAGATGTCTTCGGCTGACCAGGACCTGCAGTGGAAATTTTTATAGGAAGTAAACACAAGCCCAAAACTCTTTACAGGGGTGTTAAGAACACATAATGTATTGTTGATACTAAAATTATAAAAGTATGATACTTAAATTGTGTTTAAACAGTTGCAGATTTTGAGAAATTGTAGTAAATTTTTTAAAAGTGAGAATATTTAAAAAAAACCCACGAGGTTGCTTTTCATTGCTTCTGCATTTTGAAGTGTGATTCAGGAGCTTATATCCTATGGCAGACCAATGGGCATTAGACCCCAGACTCATTAGGTGCAGTATCTACTTGCCAAATATTTTATTCTCATTCAAATTCCTCTCTAAAGTCTATATCTGTTAGAAAGCTTTAGAAGAGGTAAACAAATTAAAATGTTACAGTGAAATACTTTTGCTTGCCAAACTGCCTATGATTTTACACAGGCAGGAAAGTTTGTGCTTAAGATACTTCAGCACTTGAAGTTCAACTTCTGTCATTTCAGCTTTGAGTTCTTGAACAGAGTTCAGAAGTCTTATGTGCTTTGTGAGATACCTGAGGCATTTGTGGGCAAGATAGGATCAGTAGTGCTAATTAATAAAAATTTCAGTAGACATTTCAAATCTGATTTTTACTTTATTAATGTTAATTAATGTCAGTCTTATGCTATATGTAGATTCTCTACAATTTTTTGTACTAATTTACTATATAAAGATCAGTGCTTCTATTTTTTTCCCCCAATCTCTCAGATGGCTTTCAATCTGCTATTCTACATGTGACTCTTTTTTGCTCTGCCTTTTCTCTGCCATTTCTTTGATCTTTGCTCTATTTTGCAATTTAGAAAGTTTTCATTCCCCTAGATAATGTGCAGTGTTACCACATTTCTCAGGAGATATGTAGAATTCCTTTTACAGGCAGCAAGAATCTGACAGCTCTGTGGAAATGCCAAATGTCAAGTTTGCATATCATAGGATCCCCTCACTTTTGTATCCCTGGTATCTCATGTTCACACTGCAACAACACCTGTGCAAATAGTAAAGTTAAAATGCAGAAGTCAAACAAAATAACTACTTTTGAGAAAACACTTCCCATCCACAATCAACCTTAGCACAGTGGAGCAGCTCCTCAGGTTGTCTTAAATCCATTTCTTGAAATGGCTAGAAACAAACATAAAGGCCTTTGTGGAAATGAGTCAGTTCATCAAAAAAAAAAAAATTAAGTCTTGATAAATGAGTAGTGGAGAGGCTGATCTGAACTGGGAGAAACCTACAGCCATTGAGACAGCTGGCCAAATGAGATTAGCAAACTTGGAATCCCAGTATATTTGCCCAATATATTTGATCTCTTAATGACTCTGTTTATTGGACACTGGCAGAATTTCAGGGTAGAGACTTAGTGGGTGTCTTCAGTTATTCTTGAGACCTGATGTTCTTGCTTGCTCAGAAACTCTGCCAGGGAGAGGAAGAATTTGAAATCTGAATGCTTTAGTGGAACTGTATAACTTTCCTGGCTCTAATAGTTGTATTTTTAGAGTGAACCTCAACAGAAGTTGAAAAAACCTAAAAGAATAAATTTATCACTAAAGGAATAATTAAAAGTTCTGTTAAATGCAGTGAAAACTCATATCTGGATGTGCATTGAGAGGAAGATTGGGGGTGGGAAGCCCATTATTTTTAAATTCCTTCTTCCAGCTGCCCTGGTGGAATTTTTTACAGTACAGACTTGAGCATTCACGACAATTTGGAAAATGCACATTAGTCTGGTCTTGGGTTTTAAGGGGTCCTTTAGATCATGTAACTGAGTTTATTGGTGTTCACACTGTAAACTCTCTTGATATGAGGAAACAAAAACCCTAGAGATTCCTTCATGGGTGATACCAGTCTGTATTTCAGGAGGTGTTGGCTTGCCCTTCATGGGATTCTGAAATATTTTAGTAATTTTGTAATCTGTTTTGCATATTTAACACATATAGAAGCCTTATATTATTTATGTAATCCTATGGACTGTTGGTTCCTGAAGTGAGTGATCATCTGTGTTCAGTCCAAGATGTGGAAAGAATTCCTTGGATCTCTGTTGGCTGTTAAGCTTAAAGGGTCCTTTGAGCTGTATTTTGCTGTTAAGTATTTGGTCAATAAATTGATAGTACTAGTGGTTTTATAGCCCTTAGAAGAAGATTGGACACTTAAATTATCTCTCATTTTAGACATCTGGTATGAGGAAAGGGAAATCTGGTGTGAGAAAGGGAATCTTACAAGGTAGATTTCTTTTCAGTGTTGCTGTTACAGCTACATATTTGGTTTCATTCTTCTTGGGTTGGTTGGGGTTTTATTTGTGGGGTTTGATGGGTGTTTAATGATGGGTAGCATTAGTGTGACATAGTTTCTTTCAGCCAGTAAAACTGTTAATGGAGAGGACAGAAGGATGGAAAAATGAAAGCAAACTGTAGATAAGAAACCCATTGGACCTGATTTTCTGTCCTGACTATTCAGGCTTGATTTTAATTACCCTATTGTGCAAGGGTTTCAGGTATCTTAGTTTTAAAAATGGATTTTGTAGAGAGTAGGATATTTCTGTAATTGCAGTACTGTGAGAGAACGAGTGTTGCACTTAACAGACTCCTGTAATAACTCCCTTATGTTTGTTAGGAATATATTGTTATGCTACATATTCGTATTCCTCTTTCCACTGCTTTCTTTACTCTCTCTGCTTTAGTAATCTTAAACTTGAGGAAGGCATATTTTGCTAAAAGTAAAAAAAAATAAAATTAAAAAATCCTTTTGAAGTAGATTTCTAAACTATACTGGTAATGGCTTCTAGGACAAACACTCTGTAGATGATGAAAGAAAATGATTAATATCTCTGAATATTTGAAGTGAGGACTGATAGCCAAGAGCTGACAAAGAGTGATTTAAAAATAAAAATGAAGCCATAATATATTCAAGGAGGTGAAATGGATATTACTTGGGAGGGGAGAGGGGGGGCTGAGTAGTAATTTGGCTTCCAAATTAAAAAAGTTAAATTCCTGAGCCAATCATCACCCAATTGCTCCAGGCTGGATTTCCAACATGATACAATTATACAATGTTATACTCTTAGAAAAACAGCACTAATCAAAGATCATTTCTGCAACTGCCTGCAAGCTCTGACTGGCTGGATCTTAAGTCCAACGTCCACTAGAAAGAAGGAGGAAGCACAGAATTTGTGCCTTGTGTTAGCACAATCAAAGATATGAGGAAACAGAGATTTAGGTCCCAAACCAAGATTGTGGACTGTACTTAATGCTATAGTTTACAAAAGGTGTTGTGTTTGCTGCATGTTTGGTATAAAAACCTCTGGAATGTTCTTCATTGAACCAAATGGAAATGGTTCAGGAAATGGTCCAGGCCCAGTAAGGCCCTGGGAGAAAGGAAAGGTGAGGGAATGAAAAGCCTCCTACCTGGTAGTCCTCCTGAGAAGTATGATCCACCTGAGAAATACTTGTCTGTTCTTTGGTCATGTAGTTTTGGTAAATCTTTTCCAAATCATTTGCATATTTCCACTGGAAGCCTGGTTGATTTTCTACCACAGTAAAAAATGGCTGGGGATGACCTCCTGGCTGGGAGGTCATTTGGGGTTCAGAGCCTCTGCGAGCTGCTCTTGCACTTGTGTCTTGCCATATCAATGATTCCAGAGCCAGTGACCCCTCACTTCTGGACAGCTGGCAGGAGGGGCTGCTGCTCTATACCAGGTCTCAAAAAGACTGAGACATTTCCTGCTTTCCTCTTTGTTCCCAAGATATATGCCCCATCACTGGAAGTGTTCAAGGCCAGTTTGGATACGGCTCCGGCAACCTGCTCTAAGTGAAAGGAGCCCTCCTGCCCATGGAAGGAGGGTGGAACAAGATGATCTTTAAGATCTGTCTCTACCAAAACCATTCCATGATAGAGCAGGCCATGTCTGTGGAAAATTCTCCATGAAGCTTGATAATTGATTTTCTGCTACTACTACACACCAGTGATTTTATAATCTGCTTGCATATTCTATATAGCTGTGATAAAGTGCATACTTGTGCAACCAGGAGAGTGGGATTTGATTTGTTTTATTGAGGACAGTAGGTTGGGCTGTTTTACCAGGCCTTCTAAATCAGTAAAACTTTGGAAAATGGACTTGTTTTCTGCTGGCTGGTCCAGAATATCCAATTAACATTTCAGCGACTTAAGTGCATCTTGTAATAATCCATCTCCTAGAGCTGCCTTAATTGCTCATAGAAAAATCAGTTTGTGCCATAAAAAAAAAATGTATTTTTGGGCTGGAAGAAGATGAGGTTGGCAGTTCAGAACGCTGAACAGATGGCAGTACAGAGTCCTGGACCGCAAATTCATCTGTGCTTTGGGGTGTCTGCAGATTAGGCCACCCCTGTGACGTGTTGCAGAGCCAAGAGGGATCCATTCAGGACCCTTTTATTATAGCTGGTCTTGTGTCCGATGTTGAACTACAAAAATAGCAGTTGTTATTTTCATTTTCACATAATAATAGTGACACAAAAGCTGCTGGATCTGCTTTCTAGCTGAGTATGGGTAATCAGAAGCTACCTACAGCTGAGCTTTTGGGGGAAGTTATTGTAAATATCTCAATTAAGTATTTTCATTGTTTGTAGAAACAGTGTTTGTTGAAAAATGCTAAAATATATTAAGGTTTCATGTACTTAAACTGAACCCCTATATGTAATTAATTACATTCAAATGTATTCTCCTAATGCAACATTGTGGGTGATAATAAATCGAATAGTTTCTGTGGTCTTTGTATAATACTGTAAGTGTTCAATACTTGGGAACATTTAAATCCACTAGTGTATAATAAAAATTAACATCTGTAGTTATGCTGTTCACATACAGCTTAGGCTCAGATGTACGTCTCCCACCAATGACCACTTCAAACTGCATCTTCTTCGACAGGGCAGAGAGGAAGAAGTTTGTGGAGATAATAGTACATTCTAAGCATTAATATTATTAGGTTATTTCATGCACCCCAACAGCAAGGATGGAACAAGCCTGTGTCAAAAATCTTTCAGGAGAATATTATCATTACATCCTGTTCATATAATGAAAAGACCATCCAGATCAGCTGCTTTTGTGAATGAGAGCTAGACTATTTCAAAGAAAAGGTGTTTTTTCTTAGCTTAAAAACCAGCACTATATCCTCTGACAACACAAAATTTGACAACTGGGTCAAATCACTGATGTATCACAATTTGACAGCCGTCTCAGTTCAAAGATAGGGACTTTAGTCTTGCCTTAACTGTAAGTCACGCCCAAGGAGCAATTCACTAATAAAAAAATTTATGTACATTCTCTGCTACCTCTAAGGAAAGTATTTATGATATCTATGCCTATATAGACTCTGTAACCCTAATTTTAAAAACTGGTAAGTCAGGAACTCAAAGCTGGATTTCTGTAAGAAACTGTAGCAACACCCTTTCCTCTCTTTCTACAGTTGTGTTTAATACTTTGTATTTAAGGATAATTACTTTCAGGAACAGGTATTTCCTGGCAATTGGTGACTGGCTGGAGGAGTGGATGCTCTTGGCACTGCCTAGGGTACTTAACCTTGCTGGTCATTAAATGATAGGGATTGTCTAATCTGGAAGCAGTTGTTGCCATTATAAAGGAAAATAAAAATAGAATGTTACATCACCAGAGATGTGGATTTCTGTATATAGTTGCGGATTTTTTGTTAATAATTGGAGAGCATAAGTGTTAGGAAAAGCCAGATTTTTTTTCTGGAGTCTATTAGATTTCTAATTCTATTTAGCTATGGGTTTTATACCCTCAGGTATAATGGTAGTATAGAAGAGCAGCTACATAAGATTGCATCTCCCTACTCAATTAGTTGCTGTTGACTTTAGTCTCACTTTTCTCAATTTAAGAATGTTTATTTTTTGTAGTTTACTCCTTCCAGCACTAACCAACCAGAACTGCTGAGGGAAACTTCCCTGCACAGAAACTGTGTCACCAGTGCTGCTGACACCAGCAGAGTTACTGTAATTCCAGGGGAGGAACCTCAACAGCCAGAGCATGTGAGCAGGGAAAGTGTGAGTTCTGAATCACTGGGTAGCTGGAGAAAATATTAAAGCTATTAAACAAGGATGGAACGAGTGTGATCAAGTAGAGATTTACTATAAAATTTTTAGTCTTAACTCTGGGAAGAATTGAACGAAAGCTCTTGGCTCTGATCACTGCTGTGGTTTAGAGCAATAAAAAGGTGTAACTGAATTTCAGTCCTGAATTTCATCTGAACCAAAACCTGATGGAATAGAGTGAGTCTCAGTTTGCTGCCTTTGACTCTGTGGACAACATTGCCAAAACCCCATGAGAACAGCAGTGGTAATAGCAGTAGCTTTTGTTTTGTGGCTGAGTCATTTGTAAGATGCTGTGGGTGCTGTAGTCCCCAGTTCTTTCATACAAGCAATAGTGGAAGCCTTGAAAATGGGTGTCTAAGCAGAAGAGAGGACTAGAAAGGAAGAGCTGCAGACAAATAATTTAATTTTCCATAGACTTGTGCAGCAATACAGAAACACAGCTGAGAGTTCAGATCAAGTCATCTTATTAATCATACTCATATCTTCCCCACTGATGGCATAAACCTTACAATTTTGGGAACTTGCATCTTTCCTGAGGCCGGGGGGAGGAAAAAAAAAAGAATTAGTTTACTCATTAAAACAGACAGGCAGAAAGAGAACTATGATAAACTGGAAAATCAAATAAATAAATACCTTAAAAATAATACAGTTGTGCCTCCTACAGCTCCGTGTGCATTCAGCATGCAATCATAAGGTAAAGCATCATCTTCATATGCAAACTTTTTTATCCTGAGATTTTTTCCTTTGGAGAACAATGGTATATATTCATCACTCGAGGCTCATGCACACAGATTTCTTTTAACTGAATATATAACCTGATGCTTAGGGTCGCATGTGCCCATCATCTGGATTGCACTGCAGATTTAGGTATGTAATCAGATTTAGAGCTTTACTAGAGAGTACGGTTAAAAAGAAATGTCCTTAGATGTTTCCAATCTGCATAAGTACTGAGGGGTTCACCTCCAAATTTGACAGCTGATGAAACTCAGTGATTTCTTGGAGAAGCTTATGTGTCAGGCTGATAATAGCGCAAGAAAAAAATGTGGCCAAATGTAACATTATGCTGTTCATTTTAAATTCACAGAAAATCTCAGTTTGCACATAAATTATAGATTGAGCCAGGTCTATGATCATCTGTTTTAATATAAGTCTATTTCTCAGAGCTACATCACAATGAGTACAAGAAGTAATACAAATCTTGAAAATCTTATGTAGATGCAAAGATCTTTAGTGTTCTGTGTGATTTTGCATTATTCACATAATGTGCTACAATACTGATGGATTAAACTAAGCTATTAGAGCTCTGTGCTTCCAGTTTTAAAGTCAGTACCTTTAAGATAAATGTGATTCACCAGAATTAGTTTAATAACTTTCACTCTCCTTGTTGCAGTGCCCAAAAAAAATCATCATTGTTCCAGTTCAAGTGTCTCAAATAGAACATTTTAACCTTATTTAGTGTGTGCATACACAGCAGGAACACTCTGCCTTCTACAACACTCTGCATGCAGATGTAGTGCATCTCCGTCTAAAGGGATTGTGCTATTCTTGGTATTTTGCAAAACATTTTCTATAAAATCCAAATGACAGAGTTAACTGATGAGAACAAGACATTAATACAAAGAACAAGGAACACTTTTTCTTGCCTGAATTCACTGACAGACTTACTTGAATGTTGTTACCACTAGGCAGGTGGGGGTGTCACTTGAAAAGCTGCATGATCTAAATATATCAATCCTCTAACTATATTGGGTCATATTAAAAAGTGAACACAAAAGCCTCCCCATCTGTTTAAAGAAAAATCTGTGGATTTCCTAGCACTCAACACCTTTGGGGAAGCAGGGAGGAGAAATGCTGTGCACCACTGTGCCAGGCTAAACATTCTTGCTTGAACAGCCTCTCTGGGGACTAAAGAACAGTGTTTTTAAAAGTGACAGTCAATGCTCACGAGGGCAAAGCAGGTTTTGCTATGAGTTAGAGCAAAAGCGCAAAATTATTCCAAGAGCTCAGCAAAAGAAGACAGCAGATGAAAAACTCCACATTCAGTGGACTGACTTACAGTATCTGAGTGCTTGATGCTGGCAGTTCTTCATATTCAGTTATAATTAGTCTATCATTTGCTCATTTTGCTGCTCTTCTCAGCAACTCATTATCCTACTGGCTATAACTTAATTTGCATTCAGTACTTCGTACTCTGTTTCAGTACCATTTATCCTGCAGGAAATTTTCCTTTCATTGGCCTTGTGCACTGAGGAGGACCTAGACCCGCAGGTGATACCTTTATCTTAAGCAGAAAGTGGGTCACTGGCTTTTCATAAAACTGGGGATGATGTTTCCTTAGATTTTATCTTCACCTGCTGCTCCTGCATTTTTAAAACCATCAGACACATCCCAGCTCCCAGGGAGACACTTCCATATTATTTCCCTCAAGCAGGCCTCAATTGCGTTTTCATCCTCCAGCTGGGAGAACACAATGAGACTTTCACCAGAAGTCTGTCAATGCAGATCATTTAATTAGGCCAGATGGGATCACTGTAGCAGAAGTGTAAAGCTCTCTTTCCCCTTGGAACAGCTAATGCTGCTTTCCTAGTGTTCAGGGTGGTGCCTGGGGAGTTGAAGTTAAGACATGGTGGATCCTTCTCACTCTGGCACGTGCACCTTGGCTTTTCATTGTTGGCCTAAAACATTCAACCTTACCTTCCTGCCCTCTTGTGCCTCAGTGCTCTCCCATGCTTGTACTGCTGTCAGGCAGCTGTACTGTAGAACTCCAATTGTTTTTCCTGGCAAAGGAAGCTGGTATTGTTATTGAATATGTCTCAAAGACTGAACATGACAAAGGTTTTTCTATATATCCCAAACATTTGAATATAGACCAAAATCTGAATATATTTAAAGATAGCCAAACAATTCAGAAAAAAACATGTAGCTAAAGCACTCTTGCAACTTAGTTTGTGCTGTCATGACACTGTGATTTTGGTAAAGGAGGTTTAGTATTTGCAGTGCTTGACAGTCTGAAACCGGTCTTAAATATCAAGAGGTTATGTTGATCCATTCATTTTTCCTGCTTGTGTTGTTAAATGGCACAGTTTATATCGTCAGGCTGTGCACTTCTTACCTTACAGCTTTGCTGAGACCAAAGAAATCTTGGGAGATCTTGAATTTAACAGTACAGCCTTTAATAAACTCAAACTAATGCTTAAATAAAAATCCTTCCTTATTCAAAGATAACTTCAGAAAATAAACTCCTATTTGTTTATATAAGATAAAACTTTGATTTAAGCAAAAGTATATCCAAGCTGAAGTGATGGAATCACAACTGCTTATCTCCTGTAGATACACTGGAGAAAGCACAAATAAATATTCTTCCTGACTTCAAGAAAACTACTCATAGGCTTAAATCTTGACTTAGAAGAAGTGTTTTAGTGAGAATATAGTTTTTGTTGCACCTTTTATTTGTTATTTAATATATTGCTGAACTGACTTGAATCACGGCACTTGTGGTGATGGGCTCTTTGTAGCTACTGGTCCTCTACAGATCTGGACCGATGCAATCAGCAAAATTAACGAAGGCAACTAAACTGCCATTATCATTGCCCTGAGCTGGATTCATAGCAGTGACCCAGTGCTAAAAGGCCCATTATCCAGTCCACAGAGCCTCCTGTTCCTCTGTAGTGAAAGCTCAAGTATAGCACAACATTCAGCCAGAATTTCCATGCTAAAGATCCTGTGATCCAGCAAAACAAAATTATGATTCCCTTATTCTGATTTTAGCTTTTTTTTTTTCCTCCTTCCAGACTGAGTGACAATTAATGAAAGGCAAAACTTACTCTTCGCCTAGGCAGTTAAGCAGCAGGATGGTTCAGTGAGCAGCACAACCTGCCACTCAAGGGAGAGGACTTAATTTTTCTACACTGTCACTTTCAGTGTAACCATGGATGAGTGGTAATTTTGGGACTCTAAAACCAATTAGAATTTGCAATACACTGCTTCCCCCAGCCCTGAGGTGAACATGTATGCTCTGTTGCACTTCTGGGAAGCTGGATGCTCAAAATGCTACTAAGTGGGAATGCACCGTAGACAATGTTGGTAGGCAGGCAGCACTACTAGAATTAGTTACTGAGTAACTTAAGCTTGACTTCTAAGCCGTCTTGAAGGCCATGGAGCTTCAGTAATGAAAATGGGGGTTCTCCATAACTAGATAGCAACTGAACAGAGGTGTCAATAGAGTACCTTTGGACCCGAGCAGCTGTTAAGGTTACATGAGTAGGATAGCAGTATTTCTGATTTCTAAACAAACAAACGACAACAACAACAAAAAACACAACAAAAAACAAAGAAAGGACACACACAAAATAAGATTATAGGGTAAGATTCAGCTATGCAGGAGTACCTCAGATATCTGTAGGGAAATAGCAATGGAATAGAACAGTAAGAATACAGTTATTTCCTAAGGGAAGAGAAGCAGGGAGCCAAGGATGGGCGGAGCTTACCTGCAGGCACAGCCTCACTCCTCTGGAGCCAAGAAAGGAGATCCCAGTGGTGGCACCAGCAGTTGTTCCTGTCAGTGGCATCAAACAAAAGCAAAACAATAAGTCATGGCTAATATCAGATTCAAACAGCAAACAAACAAAAAAAAGAAACAAGAACCTACAATGTGGCCTAAGCTAAGACTTAACACCCAGCCTGCAGTTTATGTGGGGCTCCTGGACCCGCAGATAGAAGCCACATGGGTGGAGAGCCTGCACGAGGCTGCTTAGAGCAATTAAAGGCTGTTAATGACCTTTACAATGTGAGAGGTAAAGGCACTGAATCCCACCTGCAGTGATTAATTACAGTGTGAGCATTACAGCACTTCCTTACTCTGTATTAGTATTCTCAGAATAGGTAAATCAGCCTGAGCAATTATGACATGGGAAGCTGCAGGAGCAACTTAATTTGGAGTTGGATTAGATGGGGTTTCAAGAAAGAAAATTGACAGTTAAGAAAATTTATCTGTGCTTGATTGGAATGAGCTCTGAAATTATTTCTAATTTTACACAAACCAAAATAAAATAGATTATCTTAAAATTAGCCTCATTTCTTTTGAACTCCAGTAAGGTAAAAATTTATATTAACACTTTTTGATGAAGAATTTTCAGTTGACTGTGCAGTTGAATATGGAACACTTTGTGTACATCAAACCCTTTTATTAAAAGAGTTTTTGTTTTGACAAGAATTGTAATAAACAAAAGCATGCTTGACCAGCTGAGCTTTTAGAGAGGTTTTTGGTGCACATTATATAACAAGTTCTTAAAATATGGATGCAGTACTTCCCCTTTTAGGGAAACTAAAAATGCCCTTCTGGTGACTTAGTAAACTAGATGTGGTGCTTTTTTCTGTTTATTGGGTTTGCTGTTCTGGGTTAAAGCATCTGACCTGATCTCTGAGTGTGCTTAGAGGTAGAAGGTTTAATTTAGTCAGTGCCTTACATAAATACACTATATGCAAAGAGAGGAACTTGAGCTTTATCTGTGTCATCATTAAGGTAGAGAGAATGCAATAAAAAAGCTGACAGTAAAAATTGCTGTATCTTTGCTTTTTATCAGTAGTGACTAAGTTTGGCTTCATTCTCACAAAATCTTAGGGGAAAAAAGTTTCAATTCCTCATTATATATAGCTATTTAACTGATTTTTTGCTGCTATTAGTAATTCTTGATGATAATTAGCATTTAATTCGAGTGTTTGAGGTGTGGTTGGTCAGTAGTCATGCAGTAGAAGTTGTTTTTAGTGATCAAGAAATAAGCAGATGTGGTTTTGATTGAGAGCTTAAAAATAAAGCCTAGAGAGTAGAGGAAGCATGGTTGCCACAGACTTTTAAGGTATCTTCTGAACCTTTCCCTTTCTTGATTGCTGAGGAATACTCTGGGCACTTTCCTACAGAGAAAGCGAGGCTTTTGCACCCCCCCAGCGCATAAAGCTGCAAATGAGCAGCTGCCTCCTCCAGCACCCACATCCCCTGCTGAGCTGGGCTGAGCAAGATGAGCTTTGGACATAGAATGAGGCCTATTTTTATTGATTTTTCTTTCTGATCACCAAAGAGTTATTTCCTGAAGTAGTTCCAAGTTAGAATTCTGATACAGTTCAATAGTCCTAATTAAATCTAACTATAATGTCAGGGATAAAACAGTGTATTTTCATCACTCCATTTCAAAGTGAAATGACAACAGAATGAGAAATATTATGATGACAGAATAAGGAATGTGCATCATTTATTATCAAGATCTGTGTTTTCTCAATTCCTGATCGGTTACTTTTTCTCTAAGGGAATAGTTAATGTGTGATATTCTGATTTTTAATGATGATTAGTATAGAGCTGGAGTCTGGGGTAAAGCTGTTGTTTAAACTGTTTTAATTTATTATGAATACATAAAATAACTGAAGTACTTGATGTGCACTGCATCATTAGAATTCATGCCTAACCCTTTTAAATCTGATTAGTTATTTTATATGACAGTGGAATTAGATAATTGCAGCAGAAATGCCAAGAGGTAGATTTGATGTCTGTATTTGAGAGAATCAATTAATCCAATTCCTCAGAACATATGCCAGTTCTGTTGGTTGTGAAACCTTTTCAAGATGACTTGAGTTTCCTTCTGCTTACTCTGAATGCTTTTTCCCACTGGAGTGTGAGAAATATGCAAACATTATGTTTTTTTTTTTAATTAACTTGTTTTTTACAAAAAAAGAAGAGCCAAAAATAGTCACACAAAATCAATTATTGGAAAATATACAATTAGGGCTACTTTGAAATACTGTTAAGATTCTGAGGACTAGTAGAGCTTTGAAATTACAAAATTCAATTTAAATAAGTTTCACTCAAATTTGTTTTAAAAGACCATCAACTATCCCATGGAAAAAATTAATAGTCTTTTGCTTGTTTGTTTCCAAAATGCCAGCTCTAGCCCCCACCCTGAAAAGCTGTCAGAGACCAAGTGCCATACACGTATAGCTTGTAGTGTCTCCTGCCAGGGAAGTAACTCCTTCCTACATGCAGCAGGGTTTTTCCAAGACTTCAAAGCTGTTTCACAGAATTACTGAGGGAATTCTTGCTGGGAAGTTTGATGTGGGGAAATCATACCCTTATTTTACACATTGTCAAGGTTTTCTTTACACTGAAAACTGAGCTTGGATGAAGTTAAAGAGGACACCAGGATTTATTATGAGACAATTCCATGGATAGAAAAGTGCCATGGCTGAAAATGTTGTAGTTGGCCACAGAGACAGAAGCACCGGTGGCTTCTCGTCTCACATTGCAGCTGGTCAAGCTCATCTCCTACAGTCTTAAATGCATCGAATATGTCCAATCTAATTAATTGCACTGCTGAATTATTATGAAATACCTCATGAGTATCTCTCCTACTGTGTCCCGACACCAGGATGAAGTCTCCTCTGATCTATCTGCATGTCTCCAACTTTTCATAACCAGTTATACATGTGGGTGAAATGCACTTGATAATAGGTGACTCATCACTTTCCCTCTGATTGTTCATTTAAAACCCCAGGTACTGTTATGCTGCTAATTCTCTGGATTAAACCAAAGCCCTGGCTTGGAAGTTGGGGTAGTATTTATACCTTTACTTCTTCTAAATATGCTTCCTTATAGGAATATTAAGAGCACAACTTTGCCTCCTGTTAGAATGTTACTGTCCTGTGTACTAACTTTGCTTTATCATGTTGTCCAAGAGTCCCTTGGCATATGTAAAAATGTCCACCCGGAAAATGCCCTTGAATTCAGCAGACAGCATGTGATGTATGAGACAGAGTAAAACCAAACAAAGTTTCTGAAGCACAAGTGGAGAGGATTTATGATTAAAACTTCCTTCTGCAGGAGTGCATGATTGGTCGGTTTGGACTGTCATGAGCTACTTGTATTGTAGTGAAACATGGAAATCTCAGGAGATTCTGCATTCAGAGCCAGCTCTTTCACTGGGTATATTAGGAAGGTGAATGAAAGGTTAAGTTTCTCCAGTTCACTCAATAAATGAAAAAAGTTGCTATTTTAAATGTGTGGCTTGTTAGAGAGCGTCTGTATTGGCTGGGGAAAATACAAATGAAAATGTAAGGACAGATCTGTTCCACTGCAGTGGAAGCTGTCCAGGAGAGTTGGAGGAAAACAAATAATGTGAAACAAATAGAGGAGAGATACAAGAAAGAGGAACTTGAAAGTTTTAGATATTTAAATTTATTATTATTAATTTATTTATTTATATGGACTCTGTTTTGTGTGGGGAAAATTGACAAGGTCTACAGATACTTTTCCCATAGCTTGATATACTAAAGAGTGGCCTGATTTATAAAATGAAAATCTAGGCTCAGTTTTAAATAGCAGCTCCTCTCAAACTGGATATTCATTTCCAGTTTCTGGTTCAAGTCCATTTCTAACAAATTTTGCTGATAAAACACATAGGTTCTAGCAGTTGAAGTGGTCATGCATCAGGTCACATTTTGGTTAATTCCTACNTAATTAGAGAGTCTTGATACTAAAACATTCTGGTCTGCTGAAACATTTGATTAGTTTTGTATGGTTGCAGTTCTGTAATGAAACCCTGAGAGCAGTCGAGAAGCTTTACAGAGCTCCAGTGACCATAGCTGGGAATTATGACTGAGGTAACGCTCCAAGGAAATAAGTGCAGCATCCGGTCTCAGTGGAGGGTTTCCATCTGATTGGTTTTCCAGTTGCAAGTTCTTAGTCTTTTTGCTACAGAGGCTGGGATTCCTGTAGAGAGTTCTGGGCTCAGTCTAGGAGAAGGGCAAATATTTACAGTGTCCAGACAGCTTTCTGCTCAGCTATAAAGATGGGTGACCATGGCACAGGGCTTTGAGAGAAGATTTAGGGGAAGAAGAAAATACCAATGAATCTGACTAACTTGGATAGGATTAAATGTTGAAATTTGCAGACAAATACACAGCTTTGGAAAACATCATATTAAATTATGGGAAGGTTTGGCTTGAAAAAACCCCAAGACACCATCTAATTTATACCTTCTCACAGGGCAAGATAACTTTTATCAAGCTTTTCCTGATAAATGTTCCTGTAATATGTTCTCCAAAATCCTTCAGTGCTAAAGTAATGTATCACAGTTCTCCACTGTCCTCTCTGCACAGTTTCTTAATGCTTCACCCAAATCTCTAATGCTGAGCCTGTTATTTCTTCTTTGCTCACGGAGGATAAACAATTTATTAACTCCTTCTCTTCCCTTTTGTATCTTGTACATACAGATTTAGAATCAGACCCACAGAAGAGTAAATGCTCTTTCAAAGGATGTATAATCCTAATTCTGTCAATCCTTTTCTTATATGTTTCAGCGGACTTATGATTATGTGACATCATGGTGGGTCTCTCGTGGTTTTATTGTTCTGTGGGCAGTCATTGATTGGTATGAATCTTCAATGCAGTGCTCAGATGCAGTATTCCAACTGAGACACTGTCAGGGTGGAGAGAGTAATTACTTCATGTATCTCACCTATGACACTTTGCTGTTGAGCAGTATCTGATAATTCTGATTTCATTGTGTGATATACCACATTCTGATATCCTCGCCTGGAAAATTGGTGCTTCTTGTGTTGTTTCCCCATTTTGTATCATGGGGGGTTTCTTTGTGTATTTGTTGTTGGTGCTTTTTTTTCTGCCGTTGATGTTGTTGTTGTTTTTGTAGAGGATTATTCCTCGCTACTGTGCTTTGCATTTCTCCTTACAGAGTTGTACCTGTATTATTCAGACCTTTTCTTCAATTTCTCAAGATCATTGGGTATTCCAAAACCATTCCCCAAGCACTCACTGCTTTTTTTGTTAACACATTCACTGTTTCTGTTCATTAACAGCATTTGAATTTTCTTTCTGAATTTTGTTTTGCTTTGTTATTTACAGAAAAACAGAAGCAGACTGCTAAAAATATATGTGCATGTATTTGCACAGCTGTTTCATTTAAAATACTGCCTTGAGTCTGCCAATATTTAGTTTAAATGGGAATGTTCAGAAAAATATATTGAAGCAAGTGGAAAAGTCAATTTGGAAAACTCTGAGAGGAAGAATGAGCTGGTAGAGGCTTTGAGTCTGATAATCTTCTCATATATGGAGAAGCCTGGAGAAAGTGTCTAGGTAACTAAAAGTCACGAAAACTGGGGAGCCAGTTAAGAGTTCACCTGTTTTTTGGCAGGTACCAAACAACACAAAAAGAAAAGAGTGATATAAAACACCAGTTTG
Source organism: Serilophus lunatus (assembly GCA_013399895.1). Lineage (NCBI taxonomy): Eukaryota > Metazoa > Chordata > Aves > Passeriformes > Eurylaimidae > Serilophus > Serilophus lunatus. The sequence goes on from VXBA01004184.1 coordinate 798,723, forward strand.
CCTGCTCTGGTAAAATGGAATGATATAAATTTGTATAAAATATATCCGTCTTTGTTACTGAGTTGTTGGTCTGAAACTTCCTTGCTGTATAAATCATTCTGGGCATTAGGAGAGGAGTGAGGGGTATCTCTTTCTCCAGAAGCACCTTGAGCTGCTTTTCATTCACTAAGTTGCTTATATTCATGGACAAAGAGTAGTGGACTATTTTTGAAGGGTTCTGTGCAGAGATAATTCTCCTCAGAATGATACTCATGGTGAGTGTTGGGAGGGAACTCCTGCTCTTTTTAGATATTATGCCTGGCACTAGGCTATTCTTGTTTCAAAATAGGAATGCCAAAAAAAGTTTGATTCCAAAATGCCTCAACTCCCCTGTGCAAAGCAGTATTTACAAGAACAGAAATAGATTTAGCATTGTATCAGCAGCCCTTTAATGCATGTTTTAAATACTAGGAACTCTTCTGGGGGGAAGAAATAAATAAATAAAATGCTTGTACTGTAAATAACAGAATAGATCAGAGGTGGAAAACCAGGCTTTTTGCATAGCCTGTGACGGGACCTTAAAAATTAATTGAAAGTGTAATTTTTAAAAAGCCATTGTCTTCATTCTCTTTTTAGTTTAAACTATTTTAAGATGGAATGCTTAATTGAGATCAGGATGCCAATGGTACAATTATACTCTTCAGTTACATACTGTTGCTTCTGGATGACTTTGAAATTTATTGATGTGGAATTACCAGTCCCTGGTGTTTCCATCTTTTCCATTTTTGAAGCACCATGAAATTTTTTTCTGCTCCAGACAGACCCACGTGGCATCTCGTCCATGACCACAAATCAAATGGTCTTGCCAGAGTCGCAGAATTTTACAGATCCCAACCTAGCAGTTGTCATTTACTTCAGACTGTGGAGAAAGTTTTGCAAAATGTGATAGAGCAAGAAACAACACCCTTTTGAGAGCTGGGCCAGCCTGTGTGAGAAACTGGGAGCTGGAAAATCATTACTGAGGAATGGGGATAATCAAGGAAAGGTGGGTATATAATGTGTATGTGTCTATGGACAGGAGGGGTAGAAGAATTTCAACTGATCAGTTCTAGAAATCACCAAAGAAGGACTTTGGGAAATATTTTAGATTTTTAAAAATTCTTTGCTTGTGTTTGAAATTATTATCAAACATGAAAATGTTTTGTATTACCTGATGCAGGGGAATTGCTCCAAAACACTCTTTTACCTGGATTTGACAGTAACTGAGTGGAACAAATGCAAGAAGTGTTACTTGATCTATTTTCTTCTTTCTACTTACTATAAGCCCCAAATTTCCAGTGATGCACTATCTGGGCTCCCTCCTTCACTACAGCAGTTGATGCTGTTCTGTTTTCATGGGAATTGCTAATGCACATGGCATGTTTTGAAATACAGTCTGCCTTCCCTGCCCAATGAGATGTCACTTAAGAGGGAATTACAAAGGTTAGGAACTAACATAGGTTCCTGACAAGCAGTCACTAGTGTGGGAGGGAATAGAAACTTCTCAAGTGACAAATACTAAAATGAGTGAAACAAATGCTTTCACAGTAGGGCTGGATGGGAATGTTCTGTGGAAGAATCAAGTGACAGAAAAGCACATATATATAGATAGATATATATACATCTTTGGAGAGAGTGCTGGGAACAGAGTCCTGTAGGATTTTGGCAATTAAGGCAGCAAGTGTGACTGGAAGCAGTAACCACATCCGAGTTGCTCGTTCCCTGAGGGGGGAATGCTGACACTGGAAGCAGAGCTGCCTGGGCAGAGGGTTTGCATCCTTTCCTTCCCTCTGCTTCTCAGATCTCCAGGATCCTCAGGGAGAGATGCAGGCCATGTGCACTTGCTTTATTCTCCCTCCTTTTCCCCTGTATGTTCCTTATGTGTTTCTGGTGGCATCCAGCAGTGATTGCTGTTTTGATGTGGTGATAGTGCTGCAGGTGAGAGAGCTGTGAATAATCTCTGCCTGTTAACTTTTGTGTACTCTCACAGTAATAAGCATTTTTTAATGGAGTAATTTAATAAACCTGTAAAATTCCTTGTATAGCATTTTAGGACTGCTTGATCTAGACTTTCAGAAGGTTGAAAACTAGTTAGAGTTTACAGTATGGTAAAAACCAGCTGTCTGAAGTCTAGAAAGCCTTGCTTTAGCATATGGAAGAATTAAAAAAAAAAAAAGTAACATTTAAAACATCTTTTTTTTTTTAAGCAGAGTTTGTGTATAGAGAACACTCTCTAATATTGCAAAGGACAATATAATCTAGCTCAAGTCTGTCCTTCATTTCTTCCCAAGAATAAGAATTAAATTGTCCTCATTAAGATAAATGTTACAAAATTGCCAATTCACTTTAAATAGAAAAATTATTCTTTCCTTTAGGTTGTTTTTCTTAGGCCTTTGCTAATTTTTCTGTAGTTAGCATGTGTAACTGTGCACATCTGACTTCTGACCAAACCTGATCTTCTCAAAAATTATTTCTTCATTCTTGTTTAACTTGTGCAATATTAGGCCTTTTATGGACCTCAAAACTGACTCCTTGCCTTATTTAAAAAACAAAGTTAAAAAAGGAATGAGTGGAAGATTTTATTTCAGAACCATCAGGATTTTTGATATTTAAAGATTTTGCTATTTTTTTAATTAAACTCAAAATATTCAGCAGTTTTGGGCAAAATACAAAACGAGTTTGGGAGTTGTATTTAGCACATAAATCTGCTTATAAGCCCTTCTACTGTCATTTCTTTTTCCAGTTCTCAGCCTTTCCACAAGGTGTTCTTGTTCTGGCATCTGAAAATAAAACTCTAATACTTACGGCAGTGCAGAATAATGAAAGCATAACATACTACCAGGCAACAAATTGGGAAGATTTGGCAATTCTTGGATCTGGAGGTCTTTTTATGTGACACTGGTGATATATGGATTACTTTGGACTACTTGGGCATGAGCTTCCAGTTGCAATTTCACTGAATTTTCATCGTTACCCCTTGCTGTTCAAAGCCATCTTTGGAGTGCTACCTTATTGCTGAAAAACAACACCAAATTTCTTGTAAGACATGTTTCCAGTTTTATACACATGTGATGTAAAGAGCCAGTTTCCAAAGCCCAGAGATCCCTATTTGTAGGTAAATCCTATGCTCTTTCAAAGAGCCTGGCCTCAGGTCTGGCTGCAGAAGAAAATCCCAGCTAGGCCTTAAAGTACATTTTTGTCCCAGTTGCTGTGCCAAAGGCACCCATATGTAGTCACAGTGCATCCAAGGAATAGCCTCAGTGTTTGTCTGGGTACAGTTAAGTACACAGTGATATTCTTCACTCACAGGCAGAAATCTGTCTATGCCCAGAGCAGCTCACTGGAGAGCCCTTCTTTATAATCACAAAATACAGGAGAAAGCCTGGCTATTTAAAACCCAAATATTTGGCACCTCCACTCTCACTGCTGCTCCTCTACAGCCATGCTGGCTTTTAGCTTCCTTTTTTATTAAACTATTAGATTGGGAGTTTTTATTACTCCCAATTTAGCACTTCTAATAAAAAGTCAGTTAAAAGCCTCTATGGGTACTGAAAGTTGCAGCTGTGATTGCTCTTGATGAAAATAAAGACAACCTCCATTTTTAAAGCTTTTCTCTGTCAGGTGGTGGCTCTGAATCAGAGGGAGCTGGGTGGGATAGCAGCTGGGAAGGAATTACTGCAGCAGGAAGGGGTGCAGAGAAAGTAGAGAAGGTGGCAGTAGAAGAGAAATACTAATTATGTGTTCATAGTGCAGCTATAGTTGCAGAAAGAAAATACCTCAAAGTCTGGAAAAAGTCAAAAGGCACTCAGTGCTTTAGTGCAGGACTTATTTAAACATGACATCAGTATTTACTAGCAGTGGCTTGAATCTCATTGGAGACTGACTAATTTTACTATTAATGTAAAGTTCTGTAGCATGCAGTGGTCCTGACTAGTGTATATCTCAGAATTATTGAAGCAGCAGGGGAAGGGAGCACATTACTACAAATCCTGCAATGTGTCTATTTGAGATTGGTGCTGGCTGTAAAGGGCAATTTGACATCTTGACCTGGGGATTCAAAGCCACAATAAAAGAAATTTCAGTACAAAGAAAATTCTTTTCTATCCGGATCCCTAAACTGAAGTCATTATTTTTTATTAAAAAAAAAAAGTAAAAAAAAAATAATTAAAAATTGCAAGAATATATTTTTAATGTGTTTCTGCTGGAAATTAATCTTTTCATTATGAAAAAAAGATGAAAACTGATATAAAGATTTGAAGTTTTCTGTCTTAAGTCAAAGTTTTGTACAGACCCTTTTACTTTCTGCAGATATAATATGTGGGAGGAAGACAGAACCATATTGCCAATTACTAAAGTTGAATTCAAAGTTACCTGACTGGGCTGCAGGAGTCAGTCCTGGGATAAGAGGAATATTGAAGGCATGAATGGTGTCTCCTGCAGGGCCTTGAAATCTCTAGGAATATGTATGGCTCTTCTCTGCTGCTTGCTTTTACCTCTTAGGAAATGAGGCTGCTTCCCAAGAGGAAGGTTATATGGCTTGTAACTTTGTGTTTTGTTCCAAACCAAAAACCAGAACTGTAGACCTCTGAAATAAAAAGCATAACAGCATAAAACTGCCCCTCTTTCATTATCTGTTTGATGACCAGAGCTGTAGCAACTGAGCAGCTGGTCAGATGTCTCATCATTTACAAAGCACTGCTGAACGTTTGAGGAGGAAATTATCTTTCATTGAAGGCAAACCTCCCTTTGACTTCTGCTGGAGCTGTATTTCATACTTATGATGTGATGGTGCACTTGGTTATGTCAGAAAACAGGTCAGCCCTTCCAGATCCACTTTCAGAAACACTCTTCAGATTGCACCTTTTGGCCATGTGACTGAGTTAAATTTATCTCCACTGATTTTGCTGAAATTTTCTTGAACATAAAAGTGCTGAAATTGGATGATAAACTGTGGAGGCTGCTGGGTCTGAATAACCTTTGGCGTTGTCTGTCTTCCCTCAGCTTTCCCATCTCTTCTTCATATTCTGTGAATAAGGCAGTGGGTTTTTATCAATTAAAAGTCTACCTGAAGCCAAAGCCAGGATGTGCACACACTATTTGGGTGACAGGATGCCTCTTGGGACAGCAGATTTTAAGGCATGGCAAGTATCAGTTTTGGGCAGTGATTCACATCTGGGACAGTTCAGGAATAACTGTGCTCCCAAATCCCCGTTCATGGAGCCACCTGCCTCTGCCACACCTGGCCATGGGAGAACATGATGTCCACAGAGCTGCCCCAGTCCATCCTGTGCTTTAATGCATTCCTTTGCTGCCCCTGCTGTGTGCCCAGGAATTTCTCAACCTCGGTCAGTATTTGTGTTTCTCTCTGTGACTCTCTATCCATTTGGAATAAGCTGTTAGCTGGTGTTCAGCAAAGAGGCACATCAGTTAGAAATGATGGTTTGGTTACACTGCCGTTCATCAGTTGCTCTAATCCACACCACACACTAACAAGTTTTTCAAAAGGGAGAAAAAGGCGTGTTACTGTGGCCAGTATTTTGATATCCAGCAGTGTAGCTAGCTGGGGTGGGAACAGAGGCTCAGCTTCTGGGGAGTGAGGAAGATACAACAGCAAAGGATGAGAACAGTGTAGAAGTGACCAAATATTTTGATGTGACCAGGTGAAAAGTTAAACAACATTATTCTGATGCAGGGGAATGAAGAGAGGAATATGCCTCTATGATTGCACTAATCAACCAAACTGACTGTTTATATTTCTCCAGGGCTGGAATCAGGGCAGGGGACACAAAACTGATTCTCGTGAATATTTAATATATATTTTTTTTAAATGTTTAATCAACTTGGTGAATTAATGGGACTTGCAATGAACAGATGAAGTATTAGACTCTGTGGAGTGAAGACAAGCATTTAAATTAAGAAAACAGCATGATAAGATTGTGCAAGCTGAGTCCAAGAACACTTGATCTAGAGATATAATGGATGGAAGGCAAGACAAGCAGGAATATATAAAAAGATCCTATTAGTGCCCTGGGGTTGTCTGAGGAAGGACTTTTCAGTGTGAGAAATTAATTTGAAAATATTTACTTTTTGTCCTGATATTTTATGAGTAACCCTATGGCAAAGTACCAAACGAAGATACAAAATAAAAGTAGAGAAGGAAGATACAATATTTTAGAGGCTCTTTTCCAGAAATGTTTTCAAATTCCTGTGGAGTGGAGCATTCTGCCTTTTGTAAAGGAAGATCAAAGCTATAGGAGAAGCGTAATCTAACACAAAGCATCTGGGCCTTGGGAAAAAAGGACTAAGTGTCTGAAAAATGATGACAAGTGTATAGTTTTTCCTCCTGTCAGATCTAACATGAAATTGGAGAAACACGAACACAGCCTGCACCAATCCACCTCTCTTTACATCAGCAGTGGTGATCTGGAGCTGGAGGACACATGTATATATACTGTTAAACTCTCAGGGGAATAGAAAAGCCCCTGTGGTACAACTGACAGGAGATGGCCATGGATTTTCAATATGTGTACTATTTAAGGATGAATGTGATCAAGTTCTTCATTGAAAACTAACTGAAACTCAATCACAGAATGATTCATGGGTATTAATGTAGATTTCTAGAGCTGCTGTATGAAAAACATTTCTAAGTTTGTGTAATAGGTAACAAGGTCTCTGAAAAGTCATTTTCAGAAAGTTGAGACTCAATGTGTATAATTTTTAATGATACAGAAGCGCTATTATAAGGTGAAATTATGAGGAAGTATTAGTTTTTACTCTTTTGTCTATTTCTGGATTTCACGTGTAAGTAACATAGACTGTCATCCAGGCTGAGCAGGTCCCTTATCCCACACTGCTCATCTCTGGCAGCAGACAAATAATTCTTTCAGAATTATCAGTGTTGACAATAATTATGGATATGTGTATTCTGATTTCCAGAAGAGAATTGATATTTTGGACTACTATCACTTCACCTTTATCCAAGATTAAAAGCAGAATTTTTCATGATTTGCCTTATGATCTAATTTCTACCCTTCAGCTCTGTGGTCATATCAATGTTATCCTCCTCAACATTCCTTTTTGTGGGATTGTTTTTCTTGAAGAAAAAAGATGACTGAAAGGACTCCTGATCCATGTGTGCCTGTATGCAGCTCACTCTCTTCATCTTCACTCCTTCCTTCCTTCCTCTCCTTCTCACACTGGTACTGCTTTCATCAGTGCTTGAAACCCTTCCCTTTTTCAATCTCTTCTGTGTGCTAGAGATAAGAACTTAGTGGTGAAGGTGAAGAGAAGCCTTCAGCCCCTGCAGTGGCCCAGGTGCATTTCACATTCCATATTCCATGTTGCTTCTTGATCTGCTACTGAAGCAGCCCAGTATTTCTCTCCGTGTGAGAGACCCTGCAGGACTGTCCAGCAGTGTCCCCATGGCCACGTTCATAGAGCACCATTCCCACCAAGTTGCTTTCTTCTAAAACAAGGAAGGCTGTATATGAGTAAAATGAGGAATTATTTACTCTGTGTATGGCCCTGTGTTTTTTTTAATCTAAATCTTACCTGCTGTTTTCTGCCCTGATCCCTTGCTGTTAAGCTGATGCAGAATTTCTTATGCTATCTGTACCGTGAATGTGATCAAAATGATTTAGATCCTTTCAAATACTTTATTTGGACACACCTAAGATTTACTAATGCACAGCTTAAATAATAGATACACTTCATGAGCATGAAAAAAGTGTATTTTTAAACATAGTATATGTCTTCAACACTAAACACTTACTCTTTCTTTCTTTGTTGTCTTTTAAACTATTTTCCCTATGAGGGGAAAGGTGAGGTGGAGCAGAATTAGCACAAAAAACATGGTTGCTGTCTACATGAGCCCCTTCCTCACACAGGGTGAAACGTTAAAGGAGTGTATCAAGATACAATGATCGTGCCACAGCTCATTGGAGGGATTCTGAATTTGCAGCTCCATCTCCAGATGACTTCATTTTCCCTCTTTTCCTCTCTTTTCTGTGTTTACTTTCTACAGTCATTCCTGGAATGATGGGATGCTCACTGGGATTTTATACAATATTTCTAGAAAGTCTTCTCAGCTTATAATCATCGAATCCTGGAAGTATCTTGTGCTCTTTGTCCAAGTAAGTTTCTGAGACAGTGATCTTAAAACCGTTTCCTAGTTTGTTGTGCATTTCAAACAAATTAAGAAAAAGTCAATTTCTGGAAAACATAAAAACATAAAGTGACAGTACCTGGATATATAGTTTCTATTAAAAGATTTGCACAGAAACTTCTCTGGGAACTGGGTACAATTTATTTGTGGACCTATGGAACAAATATAGGACATTAACTGGTAACTTTCAGATATTCCTTTGGAGTTTCTTACCAATTATTTAACTTTCTAAGGCAGAAGTGAAGAAGATTGTGGAGAGATTGAAACATCAATTTTACTCTTCCCGTCTTTCAGGCTGGTCTCTTTATTCACTTCTCTCTGGTCTCTAATCTCCCATTTGACCAATTAGACACAACAGCACAGTGAGATTTAAAGGACTGAATGTCTACAAGAATGTCTCAGGTTCATTGGAGGTTGTGCTTCCCTCTTCCATCCTGGGCAAAGGAGAATAGAAAACTCCTGTCCCTGTCCTGCAGTGCCCTGGTTATGCTGCCTTCATATAGGGACTCACGTTGGAGCAGATTGCTGCCAGGTTCTGCATGCCAGCCTAAAACTCTTCTCCATCTTTAACAGGACGTGGTAACAGTAACTGTTGTGTGTGTTTCCAGCAATTCCTTAAAGGGAAAGTGCAGAAATATTCAAAGTAAACAATAAAAATACTTTTTCAGTCCAGGAAAAGTCCTCCTGAAGTGTAATAATGAAAATGGTAGAGTTGCTTCAGGTTTTACAGCCCGTATGAAGCTGAACAGGGTGTGGTTTAAGCTCTTCCCTTGCCATAACTGAGAGTCCTGTAAAGTACCTTCCTCTTGCACCATGTGATGTCGTGCCCCACAGCAAGTGGCAGTGAATGTGTGGCCATATTTATGCATAGATTTGTATTGGAAAAATTGGAGAGGTCCGGGAATGCTCTGATATATGGTCTGTTTGTGGTTTTGCAGACCCTTCCATCTGAAACCACCTCCCTGGATGCTGCTGGTCTTCTCTGGGTCACCCGAGGAAATCAGGGGAGGTGGTGAGCATGGTGATACCCATGTACAGCTGCTGTTATCATTTAGTTGCTCTTCTTTCAAGAGAAATTTTCTTACACACTCACGGTGTCTTACTTTCTTGGGCTTCCTTTTTTTTAAGGAAGAGGAAGACATTTCCTAACTGCTTAAGTACTGAGAGTGGGATATTATAAGAGCAGTACAGCTGGATTAAGCAGCTGAGTACTTAGCTGGAATGCCTGGAAAATTAAGAAACAAATGTTCTATGTAAGAAAATAGAAAAATCTTTTCTTGTCCCAGAAAAAGTTCCCTAATCCTAAGGGTGCAATACTCTTATCTCTGTCACTGAATGTAACTCATTTGTTTTATGTAACTCTACCATTTTGCTGACCATTTAAAAACTCAGAAGAAATTACTCCGCAGTATCCCTGTTTTGTTGTACACTTATTCTTTTTTACTATCTCTGCTCTAGCGTAATCACTGGATAACACCTTTTGGCTTGAGATGTATTTTTCTTTTCTTGCTTTCATATTTTTTTGAGTTGTTTTGGTTTATGCACTCTCTTTGTTCTCTGAGATCATAAAAGAGATAAGCTGTTCCTAAGAAGCTTTTTGAAAACATCTCTGCTGTTCTGGCCTGACAGACAGTGTGTGAAAGCATCAGCTAAGGATCTGCTTTATGGTTCCTCTAAGATACTTTTCTTTCTCACACACAAGACACAAATATAGACCTGAAGAAGTCACACACTGAGACCTCTGGTTGGAGAATTTGGGCCCTCAACTGTCAATTTAAAGATACTTTCATCTAATATTCTTTACTATTGATTTGGTTTCTATTTTTGAGTTGCGTGTCTTTTTTTTTTTTTACTGGTTTTTGCTGTGGTGCTTCTGTTTTGTTTGTTTGTTTTTCTAAACTACCACTATGGCCAGTCCTTGTAAGTAGCTTTGCTACTGAATGGTTTCACCAGCTTCCTACTTTTCCAGATTTTCTCCAATACCTCCTTCTCACCACTCTCTCATTCCAGTGTGATAGAAGGGATAACTAGAAGTCCTCCTCAGATTTAGATGAAAAAAAGAAAACAAACAAACAAACAAGATAGAAAAACAAAAGTTATAATAAATCCCAGAAACAACTCTGAAATATTTCTGATCTGTACTCTTTCTCTCTTTAGTAGTTTGAATTACTTTAATATAACCAAAACCAGATAAGTGCAGAACCATTGCACTTTGGATCTAGATCAGGAACTGAAGTTACTGTTCAGATTAATTAGGTTACTTGGCCTCTACATGAGAGGAAAATGGCTGATGCTGGAAGAAAAGTCAAGGTAGTCAATAGATGCATTTAACCTGTTAAGTGGTTTACTGTCAAACATGTTGAAGAAAGTCTTTAATTCATGGTGGCAGGTGCCACATGAAATCCACTTTATTTCTTACCACATATCTTATAAAGTTGGTAAAATAAACCAAATACTACAAACAAACCCAACACTGTTTTTGTAAACACAACAGACTCTCACCTCTTGGTTCCCTTTCCTCATTAATCTTGACAAAGTTTTCTTATGAGGTTTGTCAGGAGATCATCAGGTACTTGTAGATGCTGCCAGTAACTATTGTAAAACCATCAGTTCTAACATCACTCTGCCAGAGTTGCTTCTTTGCAAGTGGTGGAATTTATTTGACTGATATTNNNNGAAACCTCTTGCAATGCTGAGGTCTTTGTTATATTGTAGCCTTTTTTAATACAGGTTTAGGTATCATTAAATGGGTATGAAATAGGACTCACATGAAATGGAGACACATTCACAGCTCAGAATATCACTGAGAGTCTTGCACATTCTTGATTAAACTCACACAGAGTGAGAGGATATGAGGTCTTTAAGATCAATAATGGCATGAAGAAGAAGAAGGTAAAATGAGTAGAAATATATATACAGAAAAAATGTCAGTGTTTCTTGAGAAAGCCTTGAGGATTTTCCACTGAGTTATCAAACAACAGTTTTATAAAAACAAAGTAACTTTCATAACCTTATGGTGAATCAGTGGGTTTTTTTTGAAATCATTGTATCCATCTGAATTTTATCTCAAAAAAGCTGCTATTGTTTGAGGCTGGAACCCGTGAGAATACATTTTCCTGGGTTTGTATTCTTTCACGAATCATCTCTTACAGCAAACAGGCTGCTTGGCTGAAGGGACATGTCTGACGTGCTGTGGCCATTCTTGTGTTTGACTCATGCTCCCTTAATGTCCCAAAATTTTCATTCTGAGAGGGAGAGGGATGGAGCCTCCTCAGAGAGGGCTCTCACCCTGCCAATAGAATCTCTTGTGGAATGTGATGGGTCACAGCTCTTAGAGAACACCTGTGGAGAGGTTGCAAGGTTGTGACAGTGGCTCCAGGGGCTCTGAGGACTGAGGGAGCTTCTACTGGATCAGGCCTCAGTCCAATGCCTTTCACTTGCATCTTTCTATGTTCAGAAGGTTTAGTAGCTTAAAAATCACTGTTACAAATTAATGAAAGTTGCTATTAAAGCAATATATAGGCTTTGACCCTTTATTTGACTGTGGTTATTTTAGCTTTCATTCAATGCTACTGGAACTGCCACTTCAGTCTTTGGCTTTTCATTTAATAAACCCCTGTCAAAGCCTGCATAAAACTGATTTACAATAACTATAGAAACAGACAGAGTGTATTTTCTTTATCTTTCAGATTGATGTTTTATTTTCCTCAGATCTTTGTTAAAAATCAGTAGAGGGACTTGAAATGCTGCATTTAAATAAAACAAAATCTAATATACAAGAGGAAAACCCCAAGCCCAGATTGCTGTATGCTGAAGGTGTGATTTATGTATTACAGTTTAGTTAAGGCCTGTTCAAGGAGAAACTTCAACAGCTTGCCAGGGCAGTCTCTATCAACTGTGGCTGCCGTTAGAGCCTGATGTAAATATTCTGCAATTTTACAACTGGCAACTGTTAGACTTGGCACAATCCATGTGAAATGTTTAGATAAAAAATAAATATTTCTCTTCTCTCTCTTCAGAGGTAATCATGTTAATAAATATCAAAAAGAACAAACAATCAAATTAGTGGTGAGGACTCATTAGTAAATGCTGTTATCTTGCTTATTTTATTCATAAAGGTGCATCAGCCAGGTGCTTGTAAACCAAACAGGTTTCTCTTTTTAACAGCAAATCTACTAAACTGCAGTGGGTCTGTCTTTATGGCACATCTTTATTTACGTTTACTAAAGTAAAGTGGTTGTCCTTGGTATTTTGAGCAGATGGTCTGTGCCCTTCAGTTCTACTGAGAACTATATTTGTAACTAACTCAATATCAATTATATGTAATATAATTTCATGCTAGCACTAATTTTTTTTAATGAACTCTTTTTTAAAGAAGTTGTTCAAAGCTAGGACTGTCCTCTCTGAATCCCATCTATAGAATGTTTTACATCTGGAAACTGTGGCAAATATTTTTACACCTATTTATAAGCCATACTTTTACCATATTTTGTGGTTTAGTCTCTATTTTTCCTGAGCTCTCCTCCCAAGCGTTTCACAGGTTATGCATTTGCAATATACTCCACATGCTATGAAAGTAATTGCATCATTTAGAAGTTCACTCACTTAAGATAATTCAGGGGATATAGTACATGTGCTTGATGAAGTGGTTTGGAAAATTTTATCTTAATCACTGTTCTCTATTTATTGTTAATTTTGAAGCATTTTTAGCAGCATTAGCATTTTATCATTATGTTTAATGTGTTCTTGAAATACATCATGTTCAGTGGCCAAAAGATTCAAACTTCTCCATTTCATCCAGCAAGTGAAACCTCAGCATTTGTCCAGACTCTGGTTCCAGAGCTGGACTTTGCATCCTGTGTGCTTCATATTCAGCTTTGCTGTTGACTGCAGATACAGAATCTGTCACCAGACAATTTCCTCTGTCCAGGTATGCCTCTCAATCTGTGTCCTAAAGAAGCCCTTGCTCATATTGACACCTCAAGGTGTTACTCCAAGAAGAAATAGTCCTTTCGTGCCAATAATGAGGAATGTATTGTTTGATTTTTTTATTTCATTTTAATTTTTCCCATGTCATACTACAGGCTTTTGACTCTCAGACCAGAACTTCTGTAGTTTTTATGGGAGGTCTAGGTGCCTAACTGCTCTAAACAAGTGTTATTTCCTTGGTTTGAAAAGGGTTCAGCAGCATTCTGTAAATGTCTTTAAGTGCCCCTGTAATTTGGGGGACAGGAAGAAAAATTTAAGTGGCTATATTTATGTGAGAAACCGTGTTGCCTCAGTTTAGTTGTGAGTGGCTGCACAAAGAAATACGTAGCTGAGAAAAGGCAGTTTCCCAGCAGATATCAATTACCTCAGCTTCATTCACTTGAGTGAAGCTGCCTGTTTACTGCAGGATTTGCTGCAGGAAGCTGGCAGAGAAATAGGGAATATCAGCAATGACATCAATCACTTGTTGCACAGCAGTTTGTTTGGCATGTGGCCATTTGCTACAAATTGCCCTCAGGAGCTTTACATCTTCTTGGACCACTGAGCTATTTAGTATGTTAAACTTCATTCACTTTGGTGTCCTAATAGATTTCCTTATCTAGACAACCTTTGATATTCTAGCTGTCAATGTACATGTTTTAAGATACATATACATGCACATAAAATCAAATGTCAGGGGCCAAACAAGATGGAATTGAGCACTAGTGTTGAAATATTTTCTTTGCAGCCATAGAGGGCTTTGAAACCAAGAAACCATGTAGGGCTAGAAGCTCCTTCAGGAAAGATACAAACGGCAAGAGATGAGTTTCTCCTGTCTCTAGATTTATGCTCTATCATCAATACCTATCAGATAAAGGGTTTTCACAGTTGTGTAAACTGAACATAAGACTTTGGTTACTATTTCAAAACTTCAAATTTCTCCTTGCCTGTAATCTGTTGGTGCTTTTGACTTAAAAAAATTGCCTGATAGGAAATTTCAGATTGAACCTCTCATTAGCTGTGGGTACTATGAACTCAGAAAAAGATAATGAGCAAAACAAACACTTGTTCTCAGTTCTCTTTCTTCTGAGAAAGTTCAGGTCCTGCTGGAAATTTGCATTTTGCTTAATTGTTCTTGTTCTTGGGACAACCTGTTTGTATATTTAATGTTATTATTTGTCTTCAATGTGCCACATCTTCCTCCATGGCAAAGTATCTTCCACTTTGCGTGTATTTACATGAGGACATACATTCCAAGTTTCCCTTTCTCATCAGCAAATTTCCATCCAATTCTCAGAACAGACATCCTGGGAAGAACTTGTCTCAACCCCTTTTCTTTACACAGTTTGTCATGTTTGGTCAAAAAGTGAGAGACAGATTCCCTGGGGGAAAAAAAGGTAATATCCTGTTTTCGTGTTTCTTCACTAGGCTTTCTAGGAATGGTAAGTGCTCCCTGCTGTATAGCAGAGTTGGGTGCAAACCCCCCCAACCACATAACACCTGTATCCAGCCTTAGAAGTGAAACAGGTAAAGCTCTTCCTAACATCATGGCAACCTTTTGCTGTAGGGGTTTCTGCTATCTCTGTTCTTAGTATTTTCTCAGCTGCCAAACTGCTGGCTTACTTATGTGTCTGAGTTGAGTGTCGCCCAGTTTTGTGCCATGAAACACAAACAATTACAAGAAATACAATTGAAAACATTCATAAAAAAAGTTTATATGTTCAGTATAAACTCAGGAGAAAGGACAGAATGGAATTTACAGAGATGGCTGAAAATAGCCATGGCCATATGGATTTCATTGGATTTGTACAATATGCTGATACCGTCTCTTTTTTGGTAGCTATTATATGCTTTCCATTTTCAAGTTCTCTAATTCTTGTTTTGCATTTAGCATCTCAAAGCCATTCAGGAGAAACAAACTTGTAGCATCATTACTACACAAATTGGTAAACTGGGTGTAAACATTTTATAAGTAACATGTTCAGTCTTTTATTTTTTTGTGGTGGGATTTGTTGGCTTTTGGTTTTGTTTGCCTTTAAGTGAACATTATTTCACAGCTGCTGGCTTACTGGGTCACAAGTTAATAGTGTCTCTGCCTAGCACTGAATGTGAGTTATTACTGAGTCTCATCATGAGTTAGGCTACCATGGATTTTTTCATTTCTAGCAGTTGTTATAAATGCTGTATCATCATTGTGAATCTTTCTCTGATCTTATAAAGTATATTTGATGTATCCTGAATCTGTCAGTTTTCTGATGCAACATCAGCTATAAGTAACTTGGAATAGTAATGAGCATCATATTTAAGGAATGGACTGTCTAGGATGGTAGCTATATTCTTTAACTGACTTAACATTTGAATTTCCTGGATTCTTGGGAAAAAAATGGAAAATATTGTGTATGCTTGTAATAATATTTTATTTTAAAAGAAGCTTCAGGGAGATAACCTGAGTGATCTGTTGCTGCCTTCTCTAAAGCCGCAGAGAGGAACTTCAAGAAATTCCATGGGATTTCAGCTGTGACTTTCTTGGATGCTGTCAGGAGAGGGGAGATTGCACAGTCAATGTATCTGTAAGTCCAGGGGAAAAGAATGTTGTGTAAAGCACCCATTTCCAGCAACTGTTCAAGGTGTAGAATAGATGTTCATTGAACATAACAGGAAAAGTGTTGGAAGATTTATTAGCATTTATTAGCATCCTCGTAAAGTCAGGACAGCTGTTCAGTGATTCAGTCCTGCTTTTTGCAGGAAGCCATTCCTGCAGGCTGTTAGCTCCATGCCAGCAGCACCCTTTGTTTTACAGGCTATTTTTTCTGCATCTGTCAGATTTGTCTCCTTGGTTTGCTCTTTGGAAAGTTCCATAAATCACACTTTGGCGAGAGACACTGGAGGATTGTTTTCTTTAGAGGTAATAATAATACTTGGCATTGATAGGGCACATCAGAGAATCACATAGAACTTTACTGAGCTTCAGAACATCCCTCTGGAGCAAGTGAGTATCGCTCCCATTTTTTCAAATATGAAATTTGACCTGTTAGTGTATATTCAGTGTATCTGTTTACCCTTCATATTCTGATCTCAAACTCATGGCTGAGTGAAATCCTTGTGTGCTTCCCATGGTAAAATTCTCAGGTGATACTTACTGTTCATGTTGCTCTCCCTGGAGTCATGGGCAATGTGAGATGGCCTTGGCTTCCTGGAATTGACTCTGAGGGACTTTTGCTGATCAAGGCTTGAGGCAGAATGCCTTCTTTTCTCTGTTACTCCCTTGTCAGCTGCCAGAAATCTCTACGTTCATTTCAAATTCATTTTCCTTATCCATGTGGAGTGGAGTTCTGCAACCTAGAGTGCCCAATGGAAGTTGGTGAACAGGTGATGCAAGGCTTTTTTATGGCTGGGTTAACCTGAATGTGTTTGTACCAAGGCTCCCAGGACACGTAAACTCGGTACATCTCTGTGCGGCTCCAGGGAAAACGCTGGATGTGAGATCTTGAGGGAATAGAAACTTAGACCACTCAGCTTCACTTTTGTATCTACAGATACCAGGAAAATGAGAAACATGAGCTGTAAGGGACAAATGTCTTCTTACTCCTGGATCAGTAATGCCAGGCAGGAAAACATGACTAAGATTCATATAGTTGTGTTTCATTTCAGGAACCTGGGCAAATGGAGCTGGGGAAGGATTTGGACAATTAAACCTGAACTGAGATCACAATCAGAGGTTTCCTTACAGGACAAGGACAGAAGTGAGGAAAAAACCCAAAACCAGCCCATTACAAAACCACCTTTTTTTTTTTTTTATTTGAGTATTAACTATAGATGATGTAGATGCATGAACAGTATCTCTTAGAAAAATGATAAATTATGGTGTCATAAATAGGGAAAATTAGCTGTGCTCCATCACTGTCCCAGAAGGCAGTAACTGTTGAATCATATCTGGGACGGATAATCACTTAAAGCCCTGATCTTCCAGAGATGAGTGTACACTTAAGAGACGCATTACTGGAGAATGTCAGAGAATAAATGATCAAAACTGTGCACGAGACAAAAAAGCCAAGGTAAGAAACTGCCCTGTGTTTCAGTCAAATGACTTGTAAAAACATGCATTAATGTTGAACTGCCAGCCAGGGAGAGAGTGTGTGTCTGGATTAAATTGCACTGTGCCAGAGCCCTGGCTCGCATGAAATGGCACAGTTGTGTTAACTTGACTAGAGCTTCAGTAATTTGCAGTAGGTTAGGATCTGACTCCCACTGAGATCTGTCAGGTTAAGGACAACTGTATTCTCTATCTATAGGCATTATAGTCTCAAGGCTGAAGAACATAATCTTGACTTTAAACAGTGACACAAGGATTATATGAAATTGTTTCAGGATTTCTTTCATCTAGCTGGAATGTTCCATAATTTAGTGCTTCTAAAGGAAAATACGAAAAACTTTATGTATCACAGAGAAGCAATTATCTTTGTACTCAATGTTCTTTTCGCTCAGCCTTACCCTCTTTTTTGTTTCCTGCTCACTATATTCCATAACATTATGCCTCAACTATTTTAACATCAAGCATTTGTGGAAAGACAAATACAGTGTGCATATAGCCATTAAGGCTGAAATATGTGCTTTTAGTGCTAAAGAGAAAAGATGTTTCCATAACTTGATAGTTACCAAAAGAAATGGGAAGGTTTCTAACACAGAGAATGATCTAGGCTGTTGAAAAAACATCTAAGGGCTAACTTTTGTTTCACTACTAAAAAGAGTTCAGGCTAATGAGGCTGACATTTGCCAGTTGTTCTTCTCTATTTTTTACTCAGAAGGAATCCTAACTTGCCTTCTGTCTATAGTTATGAATAAGGTCATTTCTGCTTCTTTCTTCTTTTGCTCCTTTGCCTCATGGTGGATTTGAAATGAAGTTTGTTTTGTTTTAACAGTTGCTACTCATTGCATCCAGAAGTGACTGACTTCTTTCTATAGTAAGAGCTTGTTTGTGAGCATGGGAGCAGGAGGATGAGGAACTAAATGATATGGGGAAAATTATGCTTAAGCACAGTGTAGTGACATGCTCCATGTGTCAGTCATGGTGCCCAAAACTGTGTTTCCTCATGAAGGAGGGCAGTCTAATGCTGACTCCATGCTCTTTATTCTGATCCGGATCTGATCTTTATTCTGCCAGGCCCGGGCCTGTGCTCTGCAGCATTTTAGTTTTGCAGAGATATCTTTGGTCTGTGTGCCTGTACATCTGTAACATGATGCAAGTGAAACAAGGGAACTTGAGTTTGTAGGGGAAGCAGGGCATTTCCTTGCTTTTGACCTGAAACATTTCTGATTCCATTTTTTGGAATGGAGCGGAGTTGAGGGTACTAGCACTTTCCCCCTTCTTTGCAGTGGCTGTCTAAATTAAGATGTGTATTTTATTTACTGGCTGATGCTTCAGGGTGGACGAGAAGGACTGAAAACATTCCTCTGGTACTTATTCAGTTAGAAGTTTCCCTCTTGTTCCACCACATTCCATATATGCACTATCACTAAACAACAGAGATTTGGTAATTGGTTGTGTGTGAATAAATTATGATCAGCTATGTTTAATTATGAATGTGCATGTGTAGGTAAGAGAACAGAAGACATCCAAAGGAAATATGATACACACAAGGGATAGGAAATAAAAAAGACATTCCTTACTACTAAAAGCCATAAACTGTCAGGCATTTCAGTGATTTGTCACCTCTGCATTAACCAGTGACTCAAGCTATTAATGATAAAAGTAGATAATTATAGTACTATGCTCTAACAAAGAAGCTGTTATAGCCGGGTAAATAACAGCTCCTATAAAACTGTCTTAAATTTGTGTTTGCACAGCAGACAGCATTTGGTAAGCTCCTGTTTGTTCTGAAGATGCTTGGGAAAGGGAACTTTTTCTTTTGTATGTTATATGGTGTAATATCAGGGAAAGAAATAAAGGTAAAAAAAACAGATTGTGTGACATGTTTTTAAGTGTCTACTGCTGAAGGATAAAGCCAAAACAGCCTTTTCAAAGCCAAAGGCAAGTCTATGGGTTTGCTGCTGAACTTGCAATAGTCAAACTTCCTTTTCTTCCAGTGAAGCGAAATATAGCAGTGCATTTTTATCGTTGCTGTGATTTCTCTGCACTTCATTCCTTATTCTTTTCCTGGCAGCAATGAAGTACTGGCTGCTGTGTGACACAAGAATAGGGTGTATGTCAGGGAGAATATCCTACTGCAGGTGTTCTTCTGGCCACAGCCATGTCAAGACAAGGTTATCAGTAAGACCAAAGACCAGCCTGATGGGTAAACTGAGTTACTCCTTGCTACAGAAAATGTCCAATTAAAGATACCTGAAACCTCCTGCCAAGGAAGAGCTGGTGACTGCAGCTCTGTTGCTTCCTCAAAGCTTGGGCTGTGTTGGGCCTTCAGGCTGCACAGTACCTATCATGAGTATTGTCTGATTTGAACAAACAAAACATCACAGATGGACAGGCTGCAGGCAGAACTCTAGGGAATGTTTTCTTTGCAGCCCGGCAGAGACATCCTCTGCTCTCTGTGCAGAGAAGAAAATCTTGTTCTGGTAGCACTGAACAGTGTGATGTGACAGTCCCAGCACTTGCCCAGCTCTCAGATAACAAGGGAGAAGGTACACTTTCTAAAGGAAAGACATTTCCTGCAATAAATATGGACAGGAGAAAGACAATAAGAACAGACCAGTTCTCTGATTAGTGCTTCACACTGAGAATATTGTCAGTATAAAACATCTTACAGAATAAAAAATTTTCAGGACAACAGCAGTCATCAGTTCAAGCAACAAAAAGGCAGTTAGGTATTATAAAAAGAACCTAGAAATACAGTTATTTAATGGGCCTTTTTTTTCTAGAGGAAATTTACCATTTCCTGCTGTACTGATGGTTATGTGAGACAAATATAAAGCATTATCAGTTGAACAGCATGTTACCCACTGAAAGATTCTATCTCCTTCAGCTGAATCTGCTTACCATGAGCAAAGTAACCGAGTAATGCACTTGCTTAGATTCCAATTCAATTTAGGGAAAGGGTAGAAATGAAATTGCTCTTGGCCTTGATTAGTGTTGAAAGTATTGATCAAATAGCTTATCTACCAAAAAATGAAGGGCTTGCGAGTGTTTTTTGGAGATAGAGCATTGATAAGAATCTGAGAGGGAAAAAATTGTACTTCTTAAAGTGTTGTTTTTCTTATACATACACACATCTGTATGTACTTGGATCTGTGTTAGTTGGTAGAGCCCAATCAAGGCAATAGATTGTCTAAGAAATGTTTGTGGCCACCCGGTTCTGAAGGCAGTGGTGTCTTGGCCCAGTCTCGGGGACAGCCCATGTCAAGCTGCTGTGCCATCAGGAGCTGACACAAGAGCTGGGGGGACTGGAGGGCAGCCCTGCTGCTCTCCCTGCGGGCTGAGAGGAGGCACTTTTGGAGCCCAGTGTGTGCCTGGTGCTGCTCGTGGGGCTGGTGCCTGTGCTACTGTCCCACTCTGATGCTGTGACCACTGCATTCTGACAAACATTTCACGTGGTTAACTTAAAACACTGCCCCCAAATATTTTTCCCTTCAGTATTTTTATCTGAAGAGTTCCTTCTGTCTTCTCTCTCTATTGCTGGATTTGTGGTCTCTGTCCTCCTTTGCTCTTTACACTGTTGCTTCTTGCCACTGTTTTCCTGCCTTCCCTGCTGCCTCCAGCTGATACACTGTGCATCTGTTTTTAGGCTGTGCTGATTGCATTTCCTTTTTTTTTGTTCATGTTGGCCTTTATTGCAATAAGCACAACACTGATAGTTTCTTTTTTTGACATATGTGGGATGAGATATGACAATACATTATTTCACAAAAAATTCTTCTCAAAGGATTATCCCTCCAAGGTGAAATGATTGTTTCCTCTGTTTCAAATTAACCACGTTAGGAAGGAAATATTTCATGCTTCATTACTACCATTAATCTTCCAAGGTGCCCCTCTGAATGAAAATCCATTGTTTTGTTTAACAGAGAGGGACACCAATACAAGTTATCCTGTGTAATTATACTTCTAACAGATGTATCTGTCAGGTTGCTCAGTGTTTGGTAACATAACATCACTAAATATTACATTGCAATGTAAAACACATTCTCAACTAGGTTTGCAGACCTGAAGTTTTTCTGTTAACTCTAATAAAATGTGATGGTATTTAATCTGCTGTAGTGCACAGCACTACACCTTTCAAGATCATAGGAGGCTCACCTTGAATACTTTGTCAAGAACACCTGAGGTAATGGAATGTGAATAAAGAACAGGAGAGGGAGGTGCAGTTCTGAACCCTTTGGATTTAGTAGAAAAAATTCCCCTTTCTGTCAAGATAAGATCAGGATCATCAAATGTTACCTTTGGTTTTGCTTTTTAGCTGCAGTTGTGTGTAAAGGTGGGCTGAAGTCAGAGATGCTGATTCATTTGAGGTAGTGGAAGACTTGATGTTCTTCATGCATCATGCCCCTTCCAGACTCATTGCCTTTGGAAAGCAGCACTTTATGCTCTGCAGCAAAAGAAATATTAATTTGCAGATGCTGCTTGCTCATTTCTTTAGGTACTCAACTAGTTCTGTGAATGCTTTGCATTAATTAATATGTAGGATGTGCCAAACTCATTATATTTCTTGCTATGATTTATAATGTTATCCTTTCCTTTTTCAACCAAGAATACTCAGGTGTAGGAGAACAGTGTAAGGCAGAGGAGCTTCGGAGGCAACGAGCCAGTGTGTTTGATTAGCTGCCCAGTGAGGATTGCACAGTCTTGTCACTCTTGCTGTGTCTTCTAGTGTTTTGTTATTTATTGCCCATAAAGCAAATCAAAGTACTCTTTTGCCACTGACATAGAAGGGAGCTTTGGGCAAAGTGCTTTGCCTCTTACCTTATCTTTCCTTGTGAAACATTTTGAGATTTTTAAATGCTTATACAGAAATTGCCACTTGCCCCATGTTTTTACAGTGCTTAGCAACTTTCCAGCTTATCTCAGTATTACTAAATAATAATTATATTGTTCCTTTCTAGTCTGTTCTTTCTCTGTTCCTTTTGCTCCCACATGTACTCATCAAGCTCCTACAGTTTCCAAGTCAAATATTAATAAGCTCATACATGCTGGAATTAAGTTTGCCTGTACTTAATTCATTTTCATTATGCATTACAGCAGAGTTAACATGCCATTAGCAGCCACTGAAGTGTCTCTTTGCATCACAACTGCCTCTTAGCCTCTGCTCCCAGCCAGATCCCCAGCACATCAGGATTATCCTCCTTTTTCTTCCTATGAGTGGAGGCAGCAGATCGTGTAGCACAGGAGCAATAGGTCCCTGTTCTCATGTTGTGTGTACAAACCATGGCAGTCCTTATGCTGGAAAAATCTTTGAATTGCTGTCATAAAGCTTTCTCAAAGTACACAGAAATTAATCTCCAGACCCTTTTTTGGTACTCCAAAACAGACATGCTCCAGAGGCTTTTAAAATGCAGCTACGAAAACATTTTTAAATGTTCTTAACTATAGGAATCACTACTTTTATTTAGAAAGGAAGATTCGTATTTCTATGCAAATGCTTTTTCCAAAGCTCAGTATTTGCAACCTCTTGGGTTTTACTCTTTGGAATCAGAGATTTACACATCTGCAGATTTATCACACTGTTTGAAATGGCTGTGATTATTATAAACCATGAAAAAATTAAACTTGAAAATTATTTTGACATATTGGTTAGGCTCCTGCTTCCTCTACTCTGCACACTCAGGGTAATGAATTCCGGTGCTCATGGAGAGATGAATTTTAAATTAGTGTGAATACCTGGGTTCATAAGGAACTCTGCATCAATTTTAAATCTCAGCTGGAAAGCAAAATGCATGTTAGTCATTTTTGTCTCCAATATCAAAAGGATTTTAATCCCTTTCAAGTATCTTTCCTTTCTTGTATTTAGAAAGCAGGTTACTCTTCTCCAAATCTGCTGAGACAAGTTAGCATTAGTTACTGTGAAAATGGAAAAATAACACTGATTATTTTTATTTTTCAATATATCCAACTCTTCTCTCCAGTAATGGTTTCATAGCACAAAGCAAAATCTGGAGAACCTTTAGGGGCTTGAATACAAATAATTATTTCTGATAAATGCTACAGGAGTGATTTTCTCTATTGGAGTTTTAATGATGGTCAATGAAGTTACAATGGAGACTACATATTAAAAAGGGAAATTTGAGAAATTTACTCTTTCATTCTGTAGGACATTGTTAGGGAAGATAGAGAATCCTGCATTGTCAGTCAACAACCCAAGACTGGAAAAAAAGAAGATTACATCTGCTTGAGTCTGAAGATATCCCCTTTCCTTTCTGTAAACAGAACTCCCCATTGATTTCAGGCAGTTTTGCCCACATAATCAGTCTGTCTGTAGATCAGTCCAGTCATGGAATTGAGTGGATTTCCCCTGGGAAGTGGCATAACAGATCTCTGTTGATTGGTAGGAGTTTAGGTGTGATGTGTCCTGTGAGAAAAGAAGCCTTTAAAATGAACCAGATATCCAAAACAGTCACGAGAAAGTACTGCATAAATCTAAATATTAAACCTGTAACTATTCATAGGAGAAGTTGTGACCTTCATGTAATACTCCCTAATTATTAAATTCCAGCAGTCAATTATTCTGATATCTAGGATGTGCCACTTCCCTCTTCAGGTCCAGGATAAGTTTTGGTCCACAGAAGCAGGGGCTGCTACCTGAGGATGTGCTCATCCCTCTGGTGAGCCAACATGAAGACATACAGCATAGGAACTCTGGTTCCCCCTGAGGGTAGGAGCTGTTATTTTCCAAGGTTTTTCTTAGAAACTTTTGCTATCTACTTGTGTAAAGATCAGGTGTGCTATGGCCTGGACTGATAAATCCATTGATGTAGGAAGGATATTTTTCTCTTCCATTGCTTAGTAATTCCCTGTTTTCCTGTCATGAAGTCAGTTTATGCCTGGCTCTGTTAACTTGCCTATAATTTCTCAAGGTAGATAGAAGTTTCTGCCCTGCCTAAAAGTAGGGTAGTGCTACACTCTGTCCTAATGGTAAAGAGAAGCCATGAAATACTACTCCCAGAGAGTTATTATCACTTCATGGCACCCAATATATACTTGGTGCCCATGGATTATGTAGCCAGATTTTCTTCTTTGTTTTATAATCTTCAAATCTAATGGAAATTCAAAGATGCTCCTGAATTGAGCATAGGAAGTAATGCACTATTTTGTTTTTTTTGTTGTTTTGAACGGCTGGGGAAAACACTAAGAAAATAAATTCTCATCTTTGTCACTCAAGGAAAAATATTCAGGTCTTCCAGTGTCAATTGCAGAAAACGTTGCCTGAGGAAGTAATATAAAGAACAGAGTGGAAAGTCCCAGCATTGTTGCAAAGGCTGATGTGACCACCACTATTCCTGCTGCAAAACACTGCTGTTGCATTTTGCAGCAATGTTTTTTCAATACTTTTTCCCTTTTATTTATTTAAGACTAATGTTCTTCTGTGTAAAAACGAGGTCTCGTAACAGGAATCGAGGTATTCTCTTCAAGTCTACACTTAGTATTTATTTTATTTTAATTTATTCTTCTGGATAGAATGTGCTCCTTGTTATCCTTCTCTTTCTTTTTTTTCTCCCCTGATCATTTGACCAAAACATCCTTGTCATGGAGGAGCCCCAAGATGGAATTCCTGTATCATTTTGGAGCAAAAGTCTTCTCAGGCAGCATGCAGCCCAAGGCATACAGACAATGGGCATTTTCCAAATTCAAAAACACTGTGAATGAAAGCTGTCAGACTATATTATGCAGTATATCCCAGCAATAACAGTTTCATTATTTTCAGATAACACCACTCTATTTTTATTAGATCTTTTAGTAACTACATGAAGGCTTGTATCTTCCAGCTGTGTTTCATTCATGCCAAAAGAAATGCAGTGAGTGCAAAGGAGGGATTGTCCATGTATCTCATTTTGCCTCCTCCCACAGTAAAAGGTAGGTGGAGAAGAAATTTTCCTTACAAAACAATGAATTAAGACTCTGAGAAATATCAGCATACAAGTTCAGTGGCTGGTCTGAGTTCTTTCCTCTCACACAGGAGCTGGACTATAGACAAGGGCTTTTTTCACCCGAGAGTGAAGCTGAAGGGAAGTACTCAGAGTGGTAGGGCCAAGTTTGTAGAGGTTTTTGGAGGTCTCCATCCACTTTAGTCAACTACTTCCCTTTGCAACTCTGGCATTTCTGAGAGAGTCCCTGGAGCACCCTGGTTGTACTGCACCCAGGTATTCCATACCAACAGTCACTTGCTTTGCTGCTGCTGCCATATATTGCAGAGAGTTTATGACGATTTCTTGAAGAAAGAAAAAATTACAAAATCCCCTGTTTGGAGGAAAGTGACTTTTGTGCCCTGAGGCAAAGTTCCCAAGTGCTCAAGGTGAATACTTGCATTACAGTTAGAACCTGCAAGGTCTTCCACACTTCACTCTTCCACACTGAAGTTTCTAGGCGGTATCTGTGTGCCATGTATTTGACAGGAATACAAATTGAGAGAACTACAATTATTCCTTCTTCTCAAGATAATTTCTGAATAGATTTGCTCAGAAATGGGAAATTCACGTAGCTTTGTTTAGGATATTCCTTTGCAGTCATCTTAGATTTGAAACACCTATATTTTATGTCCAAGAAAATTGACTTCTGGATTATCATATTAACCAAAGTTAAGGCAGACAGAATAAAAATGTGCTCATGACATCCCTGCAGCATAAAAGTCTAATATTGCTGCATGTACAAGATAATGTGAAACTGAAATGTTGTATATAACTTTTTGTCAAAGCCCTGAATAAAATTACTTTAATTGTCAACAGTTCAATTATTTTAGAGTAGCAGATTTGTAGCGCTCCAAATAGCACAAACTTTAAACCAGCTTTTGTAAGGTAATCTTTGTATTCTTTTTATGTTATTAGGCAGGGAAAGTGTGGCTTAACAAAGTGTGAGTATTTTCCCTGTTTACCTATATTTTAACTCATTTCAAGTTTCCTTCTTTATTTCATTCTTTTCATTTCCTGGTTATTGTGCCTGTGAGCCCACTACAGACCTCTCTGAGTGCCCAGGAGAGTTATTCCTCTGATAAGGACTGTAGTTCTCCCTTTACATGGGCCTGTGGAGATTACCAAACGCAAATCTGGACCTTCACAACATCACTGAAAAAGACAAAAATAGCAATTTCTTCTGTTTCCCCTCATTGCATTGTCTAACAGCGTGATCCATCTTCTGTTGCTGTGAATAGCAACTCCCCCTGGTTTTAATGGAAGCGAATCTGCCGATAACAAGGAATGGGGCGGAGCCGAAGGGAGTGGGCAGCACACGGGAGTGAAACAGCAACGCGTCTCCTCCTGCCTTTGGCCATGCACAGGGGGAAGGGTGATAGCAGAGCACTGCCCTTTGCATTGCCCTTTGAGCCCCGATTCTTCTGAGCAGCAGCCTGGGATAGCTTTGGCTTCTCTCCAGGAAAAGTCACGGTTCCACCTGCCTCGGGAAGCGGGAGCCGGGGCTGCTCATGGTGGCAGCAGTTACCTGGCCTGTCTGGTGTCAGCAAAAGGGACTTAGGCTGTCACTATGCACAGAAGATTTTGCCCTACATTGCTGGCAAGTCTGAAACTGCTGCTGAAAAATCTGGCAAAACTTGCCTTTTAAAAGACAAAACCAAAACACCACCCAAGAAAAAAAAATTAGAGGAAAAGGATTCCTGCCTTATCCATCGACCTACGTGTGCCCTTCCTAGGATGGTTAGACAGTGGCAGGTTTAGGCCATGATTTTCATCAGTGGCACATATCTAAACCATATGGATTTGATTGAAAATTCTAGTCCCTCAATAGTTACTAGCCAAGCTTCCATATTCATAGATTATGCAGATAATGGTTTGCAATGGGGACTGAGAAGTTCAGTCTTTCCTTGATGAGTCTGAAAGCTAAGAACTGTGACTAATAATGTGATCAATGACCAATGAAGTATTTCTATTTAATGATTTTTTTAAAAAGAAAAAGAAGTTGTGAAAAGAAATGCAAAAATCATACATAATATGTTTTAACAAAATGAATAGATTGAATGCTAATTGGTGTGTGCAAAGCATATTTTTCAGGTCTCTAGACGTCCTTGTAGCTTTTTCACGGTCCCTCTGCAGTTTTTCCACATCTTTTCATGTCATGGATATGAGTACTGAAACACTAGTGAACCACAGGAAGCATCCTGTGAACATTCCACAGGGGTGGTATCTCCTCCTTCACTCCCCTTGCTTGACAGGCGCCTGTTTGTCCATGAAAGGATCCTGTGATCAAACAGGGAACTCCCACTCCTTTTGCTAAATGTACACCATTTCTGTAAGATAATTCATTCCACAGGAAAGAGTTGGTCACTGAGAGTAGGTGGGATGATTTTGCTGCGTAATCTTAGTGGGGCACTGAAACCTCTTCTTCCTGAAAAACTTGTGTAAAAAGGTACCAACGCCTTTCTGAAGTGAGACTGACTGTGGGACATAATTAAATGTTTGACATGATGCTTTGAAAGCCTTCAGAAGGAGCTGCCTTTGTATAATTAAGAAACACTATGGTTCATATCTCCTGCATCTTTAGGGAGTCTGTGGAAACAGGTAGGAAGGGCAAGTAAAATTTCTCTATTTTTGAATGCATTACTTGTTTTACTTTAGACAATTAACTGCAGTAGGTTCCTCATTAAAATTGTGTGAGTGGACCCTGCTGATAGTGTCTCTCAAGTGTGTCTGCCTTGCACCTTGGCTGGAGTCTGAACACCCACCTTTCACACTGCTGATTCTCTATTGTTTTTTTTTTTCAAGAAAATTTAGGTTTCCTCCTTCTTCAAACTCATTTTTGTTCTTGCTTTGATCTTCTTTTCTTATACTTTTTTTTCCTGACAGACATGACTCAGAATGTAGGCAATGTTTTTGATGTAAAGATTGCTCAGATGAGAAACAATTGACTTTTCAAAGTGCATTTCAATGTCATAATCTCTTTTTTGGCAGTCTATGTGCTGACATACACATCCATATTATTGCCTCTCATAATGGGTAGCATTTACACATATTTTTCATAGATTAGTTTGCTAATTGTTTATTAGTACTCTGTGAATTATCAATTTTATGTGACTTTAAATAATTAACTTGTTATGTATACAACAATTAGCTCTGTAAAACGTCCATATTCATTGAACTTCAGTAGCTTTAAGGGAATGTACTGTTTACAATCAAGCAGTTGTACAAAGAATGGAACCATTACAAGCACCAGACAAAAGGAAAACAGAACAAAGATATTTGGTTGCTGCAGTAAAAGTTGTGACACTTAACAAACCAGTAAAACTTTCTCTAAACTCAGAGAAACGAGCCACTCAATGATAAACAGAAAAATAAACCCTAAATCTTCTAAGATGGGATATACTAGAAAATAATAGTATGTAATCCAATCTTTTGTCATAGAATAGCAAGCAGATAAGATATGTCTAGGGCAAAATAGGACCGGATTATTGCTGAAATATATATGTATCTTCCACAGGGCTGTAGGCTTTGCATCTCTTGTGTCCCTGTAGGTGCTATTCCCACTGAGTGTCGGGAATGGTCCCTAGCACAGCTGTTCTTTGGATTGTGCCCTTGGAGTCTGGGAAACTGCAAGTTGGCATGAAGCAGGATGGGGCTGGGGGGCAAGAAAACAGTTGGGCAAATGGCTGACCAGCTGGCCAGTGCCTGAGCTCATTTCCTGAACCCCTTTTAATTAGGAGCATAGATGAGACCACTGAGATCCCCTGCTCAGCATGTCCCTGGATTGCTGAGAGCTGCTCAGCCTGAGCCTCTGCATCACAAAGTGACTGGATACATGACTTATCACAAAGCCCCAGTTCAGCACTTCTGTCCAGTGAGCACTCTGGGGCTTGCTCTTAGCTTTCAGAATGAGTTGAATTAAAACCAACCAAACCAACTCCACAAGCAAAGAAAAATGGGTTTTGTGCTTTTTCTATATTTCACATACGTGATTTAATACAAACTGGACTAGAGATGTGATTTCTTGGCCTCAGTGAACTCACAGGAAGTTTTGTTCCCAGCTTTTGGATATTAATTTTTGAGGCAAAACTCAGTGAAATCATTGGTAGTTGATCCCATGGAGTCTATGGGTCTGAAACGAGCCTTCCCCCCTGCTTTTTTAAAACTACTCATAGTGCTGTAATAAATTACTTCTACGGAGTCAATATTTGTGTAACAATAGAGTTCTTATTTTATCAGAACAGTAAGGAACAGTCTGGGATGAAATATTATAGGTTTTTTGCTAGTAATTGGAGAGCAAAACCAGGATTTGAACTGGGGCGGGGGGGTAGGATTACACCGTTCATTTTTCTATCCTGCTGTTCCTGTTGTTATATGGCACTAGGGGAACTAAAGTCTAAAACATCATTGTATTTTCTCACAGGAAAAACAATTTAACAGTTTTTCCTCAGAAGTCTTAAGTAATCAATACCTGATTACAGGAAATATGATTCATAAATTGAACGCTGTAACTGTTCCTTGTGTAATCTAACCAGTCTCATTTTGTTTCTTATGTTATGGTCCAACAAGTTAATCACACTTACTCTTCACATCTGAGTTGAAATATTCTATATTCTGCAGTACTTGGAAACAACATCTCTTCTAAACATTATCTCCCAAAAATTCTGAGATTAGCTCAGGTGACTTCTGCAGAATTTCCCTTATTGTCATAATTTTAGAGCTCTCCTATCTGCTAATGATGGCTACAGATGGTCTGAGCATCTTCCAGTAGTTTTCCTTATATATCATACAAGAACATTTACAATGGAGATGTTTGTAGACAATTTGGTAGCAATGGCGGAACAGCAACTTTTCCAGAGAGTGGGAAAAAAAACCCCATATTTGAGGACTCTGGTAACATTCAACATTACATCTTCTCATTTATTTTCTAAACTTAATGGGTGGCTACTCTCTTCAGGGTCAAATTTTGTAGATCTTTCACACGTAAAGTTGTCTTTGATCTGGAAAGATGAGTAACAGTTGCAAAATATCTTCACGTCTGTTCTCCTTAGCTTCAGTTTGCCTAATTTTTTCTTTCATTCCTTTTTACTTTGTCATTCCCAAGAGGTATCTCACCACATGTTACTTCATCAGATGCCTTTTTCAGGTGTGTGCTCATCTACATCAGCACAATTATAAAATGCTCTGGCAGGATTCTGCATTTACCAGTTAATAATTACCTCATGTTCAAGACTAATAACATCAGTTTTTGTATGAGCTTTTTGTCATGGCATCTCATGTTTGGAGGAGAGCAATATGAAAAAAAAAAAAAAAAGAGAAGAAAATGTTTTTAAAAATGGGAAAATAACATCAAGGAGTGAAGGAGAAAGTTGTGTTTAATCTTCCTTAGAAACCATTTAGACACAAAGACATTCCTGGGAATTTGAGCATCCCAGTGAGAACAAGACAGTGCAGTGAGGAGGGAAGATCTTGCCCAGGTTCCCATCTCACAGTAAGTCTGAGTGAGAAAGGAAAGGACAGTTGATCAGGGAAAGGATCAATGCACCAGCCACAGAAAAATGCTGCAGGATATCTTATGCTCTGAGAAATTTCCAGGGAAGTGGTAACATGGCCAGAATTACAATCTGGCCCCATGTCTTGCTTTTTTCATGGAGATGACAAAACTACATAGATCTTATATAGGTCTCTGTTCTGTTAATTAACAGTTTTATGGTACATCTGAGGGACCATAGGCTGGCAGAATTTCCTCCCTCACTTCCATTTATGCAGAAACATATTGCTATTTCAGATTAATGATCCAGAAGTAGTAATTATGGTTTTATAATAGTTTTTGATGAGATATCAGCTCTCTGTCAAAGAGTAATTTGTATGACAAGATACAGATAGAAACAAGACAGTGACTTGAATACAATTTCTTAAACAAAGGCCACACTCCTCAGCTCTGCAGCCTCTGCTGCTTTTTACCATGAATACTTTTTGTTCCTAATTAATTCAGTAGAGGGGGTTTTGTTTGTTTCTTCTCAATAGATTAATTTTTCTGGAAATTCACTGAAGCCCATGAAAAATCCTTTTACATTTATTTAGGACATGAAAATATATACAATAAATTGGTAGCAAACTTTTTGCCTACATGCCATGCTGTTGATGTTCATGAAGGCAAAATGAGCAAAGCTGGATAACTACCATAAAAATACTCCTACCATTATTCATTTGGATGGAATATTTAGTTCAAGGTGGCTTTATTTAATTCCTGCAAACATTCAGAAATTACACTTAATCACCTAAAAGTTTGCAGAATCTGAATTTAAATAGACAGATTTAAATTGTTCAGGTGCTTGGATGATATTTAAGTTACACAGAATGCAGAAATACTTGTCAGGATGGCATTGCTAAATTGCTGTGCCAGAGCAAAGATACAAAACCAATTAAATGGATCAGATCAATACTTGACAGCACCTTGTACATCTTGAGTGATGACAGGACAAGGGGAACAGCTTCAAAGAGAAAGAGGATAGTTTAGATGAGATATTAGGAAGAAATCCATCCCTGTGAGGCTGCTGAGGCACTGAAACAAGTTTCTCAGAGAAGCTGTGCATGCCCCATTCCTGGAAGTGTCCAAGGCCAGGTTGGATGGGGCTCTGAGCAACCTGGTCTAGAATGAGTCCCTGCCCATGCTTGGAACAAGATGATCTTTAAGGTCCCTTCCAACCCAAAGCATCTCATGATTCTATGAACATACACATTGTTACTGAAGTTGCATGTAAAGAGAGAAATGTAAGTGCAAACTCTACACCACCAAAGGAAATCCTTTCAAAGGAAATCCAAAGGGTATCTGTATGATACCCCTAGAAATGATTTATCAGGCAAGGAAAATAGGTGAGAAGGGCCTAAAGATCCTAAAGATTAAAGAATACTAAAATACCTAGATTTCCTATTTGTCAACTTCCAGGTTTTTAAAATGTTTGATTGCAAGGAAAGTCTTTGTCAGGTTGGATTTGTTTTTGGAGAGAAATATGTGAAATTAAGTACTTGCCATTAAATTCCATTTAAGCTTTGTGTGCACCCACGAAGGTGAGTGTGCAGTGGGAAGAAATAGAACAACCAAAGCCATAATGCTGAGAACCCTTTGTCCATATTATACATATTTATAATATGAATGTAATGAATTTATTTTCAGCCTTCAGTTTTACCCTGGTCTGGTCCTATGAGCTGAGCAATAATTATGATCTGGAGAGCACAAGATGTGGGCACGGACCACATCCACTGCTTTGGTGTTCCTTGACAGGAATCCAGGTCACATTACTCTGCATTTGCTTCATGGTGTGAACAAAACAAAGTTGTGTTGAGACAGTTTGTTTTATTTGCAAAGTGAGTCAAACTATAGAGGCAACATAGTCATTCTTAGTTCTCTTTTATCAAAATCTTTTGTTATGTTTTAATGGTTTTTTACCTAGCTTGGTCATGATCTTTAGAATTAAATAAAAAAAGCTTTAGAATTTGAAAAACAACAACAACCCACCAGAAACAAACACGTAAGGAAATATTACAGTAAACATTTGATATGCTTACTGTACAGTATAATCACATTTCTTTTAATTGATTTAGTAAGGTGGGAGCATCTGAGGAATGGAAAGTTTGTCTGAGATATTGTACCAGTAAGTCCATGTGAAACTGGTGACATCTGTGGGTGCCCAACACCTGCCTCCACACTCACCACATGCAGAACACAGTACCTCTGGAGCACTGTCCCAGTTCCTGGGAGGAAAGAACAGGGACTGTGAATTTTGCTTTCTCTTTTGCTATGGAATTACATTCATCTTTAATTCAAAGCATGGCTTCCAGGATCTTTATTGACATTGCAAACTTCCAATCAAAGTAGACAAAAGAATAATGTGCTCATTAAAAAAACATTTTAGAAAAAAATAAACATTCCTATTAACAGAGAATTTTTAACCTTTAACAATTTTAACAAACTCGAGGTACAGGCCATTCTTTATTGATCCATGGGCAGCTGAAACAACATCATAATACTTAATTATTTCTGAATTTCAATGGTATCTTTTGCTTCATCTATGAATTCCTAGCTATCAAATTCTAGAAGCTTTTAGAGGGTAATAATTTTTTGTTGTATTACACTAACTTTTCATACTATCACATCTAAATTGAAGCTTTTCAAACTGTTACGTTACTAAAACATAGAAGCCACTTTGTGATTGCCAGTGACAGCTGAAATACAAATGCCAATCATTTACTGAGCAACTGTTAAACAATACTTGCCTACTGCGTATTAGTTATGAGAAATTTCACTGGGAAATTTGCAGTCTCTGCAGCAAGACCCTGATGAGATAGGAAGAAAATGCAGCT
The DNA here is from genome assembly GCA_013399895.1 of Serilophus lunatus. NCBI lineage: Eukaryota > Metazoa > Chordata > Aves > Passeriformes > Eurylaimidae > Serilophus > Serilophus lunatus. The sequence goes on from VXBA01004184.1 coordinate 832,300, forward strand.
CTCTGTGAAGAAGCTCTTCTGCTTTTCCTTTTTTACTTTTTTTAGTCCATTTGTTGTAAAACTTGACTCACTGAGTGGGCTAATAAGTTAATTCTAAATTCATTGCCTACCACAAGGTTTGCTGAAGTTTACAATCCTCAAAATAGTCAATTCTCACTTACTTGGAAGACCATCACTCTCTATGGAAGCATAGCAAAATGTAATTTTCCAAACCAGAGCATTTTCACTAATGATATTCTATATTAAAAATAAATATACTTAACCTAGTCCTGTGTTGGGTCGCCAGAAAGTGAGTGGATGAAAATTTGTGTAACCTTAGTCAAGCAGCATATCAAAATCTTTTTCTAGCACTGAAGAACATGAAAGAGAATGGGATAGGATGCACTGTGTTTCAGTGAAATATTTGTCCAAGTTACTGTTGGTAATGGGCACTTAATGTGTCATCTGGTGTTATACCAAGACAGGTTTGTTTTGAAGCGTATGTCAAATTTTGCTCATGGAGTGCAGTTAAGAGAATCCTTTCTGCCTCCCTGGTGATGTTTTGCCTTGAACCACTTCATGTGTGGGACAAGGTTCCTTGCTCAAGTTTTATTTATACACTGTTTCTATACTAAAACTTATCTTACTAAAACTTATTGGGGAAATTGAGAATAATTGCAATATTTATCACTTTCACAGTTAAGGGATTAGTAATTCTGGAAAGTCTAAGCCTTTGTAGTGAGCCAAGACATAAGTAAATGGACTAGTGCTATAGCTACTTCTTGTACTATCAGGCAATGGTATGAACACTGTTGAGTTTGGAGATCTCTCACTGAATCAGCAGCTTATTTATCCTTGGGTGTAATATAGTGTCCTATAAGAAAATTGCTGTTTTGTCTAAATCTATGCAGTAGAGATAGCACTGCACTTGGAATGGTTCTAGGATGTGAACTGCAGTGATTTTATTTCCTTTAGTTCAGAAACTCAATGAATAAGGTTATATTTTTCAGAATTCATTTCAGCTCCTGGAATGATGAATCTGCTGTCTCTGCCCTGTGTATGTGATTCTTCCCTAAAGTCAATCTGGCTTCTCAAATTCATTTTTAGGAGGGCACGATTGCAATTCCTTGGTTTGGTTTCTGCTGAATTTTGTTGAAATTTGGAGATTCATGGATAGCTATGTGAATGCATTTCAGCACTGGATTTCTCTCATGCAATTTTTCAATTTTTTATCATCTTCAGAAACACTGTCTTTCAATAGTGGCTTTCCTGGCTAGTTTCCAAACCATGTTTTCATTCATTTGTGTGTAATGTGGTCATGGTGCGTTAAAACCACAAAAATCCCCATAGTTTCTCTTCTACAGACGAGAGCTCAGCTGTTGCAAAGGAAATGAGCACAGTCAGAACAGTAGAAGTCATGTACTATACAATTGCACACGCGAGGTGCTGCTGAGTATCCAGGAACTTGGGTTTCCTGTGATGCAGGCATATTAACTGTGCTGGTCTTTAAAGGAAAAGATAATCCAGATTGCATTATATTTCCCATAGTGGGGGAGAAAGCCTACAGGTTCTGTGACTCACAGCACACAGGTTCTTCCCTGTTTGCCTGGAGCTGTATGTGTCTCTGGATGGCACTCTTTACCTGTGTTCCCACTGAAAGGATTACTCCTCTAAATATCCAGTCTTGTTAAGTGATCAGCCAAAGCTCAGCAGCTCTTGGCAGTTCAAGTCAAACAGCATTAAATCTAAAATGGTTGCTACCAAAAAATATGCATTAGAAGAAAACAAAATAGATGTCGTACAAGATTATATTATTATAATAATCAAGAGGAATCAGACCTGGGGAAAAAAAGTAGGAAATTATAAAGAATTATCATCAATCATAAAAATGAAGAGCAGTGATTGAAAGTAACTGGTTCAAATTTAGCTTGAGGAGGAAATTTGATAGTGGGTGGAAAATCTTCATCTGCATCAACATTTTTTGACATTCAGTCTGATGTAATAACGTGCTAATTAAACTACAGGAAAGGCAGCAGTTGTAGAATGTTAATAGCCATGTAGAAATTCCAAGCTTTGACTATATTTTTGTATTAGAATATTCTTTTCCTGCAAAGGTCTGTTTTTTTTCAATTTGAAGTCTATGAATTAGTAAAGAGAAGCTGTTCTTTGCCAAATAAGTAGAAGCTATCTAAGTGTTAGTTTAGAATGGCTCGTGTTTGTTATAAATATAATGGGGAAACCTCATAGATGTTACGCTAGTTTTCACTAATTTATAGTCTGACACTTTGTTCTAGAACTTCAGGGAGTAAGTATTAAGAAAAGTTACAGAAACTAGAAGGCAGAAACAACAAATACTGATTAACTGAAAAGTTAATATGCAAAATATTGAAGGTGAATAAGATAAACTAAATGTTCATATAAAAGTTCTAGAACACAGGAAAGTGTATCAAGAACGGAAAAGGTTCTGAAAAAGGCATGGTGCATGAAAAACATCCAATAGGAACTGCGTCATGCAGTCTGAGGGGAGCCATAAAGGTCCCTCGGGGTGCATAGAAATGCTGTAATTTTTCTTTTCAGTACTGTTAAAAATTTGTCAAATTGCGTTTTTAGTTGGGCTTGAAAGGTGACTTTGAGTATTTATTGTTCTTCCCTCTCCACACATTAAATGAGGCATATTCATGTCCGTGGGTGGATCCATATCTTCCCTAAAGTCTATAGGAAGCGGAAAGGAGAATATAATGAATTAATGTGGGCTATAAACCTTGTAGTGGGGTACCAATTTACATCCATAACTTTCCTGTGCAGTTTACAGACTGTCTGTTCTGTGATCTACAAAGGAGATGAGTTGGTGGAAGGCAGGTAATAAATTCTTCGAAGAGCTAAAGAATTTGCTTACTGCTCCTTCAGGTGATGGCATTTGCTTCCAAGAACTAAGAATACTGTATTTGTGGTGGCATGTTGATGTTCTCAGTTCCTCTGGACATTTTAAGTTCCCTAAGGGGCAGCCATCGAAGTTCAGCAAGCATGAAGTCCATCCCACAAGGAGCTGACACTGTGTTCCACATGGCTGCGGTTCCAGCTCTGAGTAGAGAAGAAAAGTCACAAAGAAAGGCCCTAGTTCAGCAGGTTGTAGAGCAGCACCAATAATCTGAGGAGAGCATTATACACTTGTGCCAGGCACACTACATTAACTTTTCCTTTTCTATTTGAATCGAGCCACAGTGCAGATGCTGATCTGTCACCTCTCTCACATGCTGCTTTAGGTCCTGTGTCCTGCTGTGGCAGCTCTAATCATCCAGCAGCTCACCAGTAACCAAGTGAAAAAACTAATTGATTGCTTCTGCGGCTCAATTGCTAATGTGGAAGAGGAGAGACAAAGAAGGGTTACTGCTTTTTAATAGCAGGAATGACACTGAGAACACTGGCATGAAAGAAATAGGGGAGAATTTGAAGTATTTTGAAGTCACGTTTTATTATTAACTAATTTTCCATTGCAATGTTTCTCAAAATTATAAAGTAAGTGAAGGATAAAGAAAAAACAAAAAATAAAACATAGCAGCTTATCTGAAAACCGCAGTCATCAGTTAAATGTAAATATAAGATTGCATTGCCCACACTTTTACAAGAGGAAGTAATTTATGGTGGAAAGAAGCTTCAGCTGTAGTTGTGCTGGATGCATTAGTGTCTCTGTCTGAATAGCCAGAATCTGAGACAGTTGTGGCTTACAACTTCTGGTTTTGATACTTCTGGATAAAGGCATCAAAAACTTACTCTAAGGCAGAATTCACAGAATTAAAAAAATATTTATTCACTGTGTTCCTGGTTTAAGTTTCTTGAAATTACATCTTGGATATAGGCAAAATACTTCTTCATTTAGAATTTTCAATTTGAACTTTCCCAATTTAAAGCCAATGTGAAGGTTGAAACCCTGTGTTACCTTCATTAAAAATTTGGCATAGATTTGCTAATTTTGTTGTACTCTGTTAACAATCTCATTAATGGTATATAAAAAACCATTATCTTTGCTTCCAAATTCTAGTTAATTTACATTAAAAATGTCTTAAAGAAAAGATCCAAACTGGATAATACAAAAGAAGGATAAGAGTATTCTGTAATTCATTTTACCCCTGAAAAGGCAAACACCTAGTAGGTGCTATCTCACTGATTAATATTAAAATAGAGTGAGAATCTGATTTTCATTAAAAGAAAAACAATAAAAAGGGTAATACAGAGTTAAGCACTCCACTTGGAATTCCATCAGTGGATTTCCTTAACAGCATTGCTTTCTTTGTCTTTTTAGAGATTAACACACTGTTGTGCATATAATCACGTCTGTGAACATGAAAGAGCAAAATATTCAAGTAAAACTTTACGGGGAAGTTAGGTAGAGAGTACCTGGAAGGAATTTCATCATCAGTCTTGCAAAAAGTACTGAAGGATTGTAAAGAGAATGTTCTGTCAGGATTTGCTGTATGTCATTCCAAAGCACGTCCAGGAGCATGATGGTAAGAGGGTGTTAGCTCAGATCTGAGCCGTGTCTCCTACCCAGTTACCATCTTCATCTTCTGCCAGACATAAGTATTTTACACAGGTGTCCATCAAAGGGCTGTTTGGATGGAATTAGATAAGATTAACTTAACACATTAACGTGATTTTATTTGGTGATCTCTCACTATAAACACCAAGCAAGGTTCATCATATGTTTAAAACAAACATTGCTTTGGAAGTTACAATTAAAACCATGTGCCTCCTATGGAGCCCCATGTCTGATTGATGTCTCTTGCAATTGAAGAACATGACAAAAGCAGAGTTTGAAGGCAGCAGGGTTCAGTGTTAAGGATTCAAATGTCACAGCTGAGGAACTGGGTGTACCTTTTCCATTATACTGATTAGACAACGCAGGGTTAAGTATCCTTTCAGAGTTCCAATCTGTATTCCTAAACAGGAGCTCCAGCATTATACACAAATTGTACAGGACAATGCAATAGCCTGTCAGCAGTATTAATTTCCACCATTAGAGCTATTTGGCTTCGGTTGGGTTCTTAATGTTATTTAAACAAATACAGTTCTCTCCCCACCTTTTATGTGATTTTTCCTGCTGCAAAAGAGCCCTTTGTTTAAAAAACTTCCTGATGATTACAGAACACATAGATTTACTATTCAGGTGGTTCATTTATTAAGAATAAATAATTTAAATACATTTCCTTCTGTTTAATTAACACATTAGCAGTTGCAGCATATATGGAAAGTAATGTTTATATTTATACTCATTTCTCAGGCTGTTTGTTCTGTTCTACTTGATGGCCACCCTACTTATTTATTAAAAGCTCCCAACCTGAGTAAGTTGAGAGACATGCTTGCAAACTTCCTGAGAGGCAATGGCACCTGTGGGAGCAAAACACTGCATCATTCTCCTCATGTTCTCCAATATCCAAGGCAAGTCTAAACCCATGGAGAAAGAACAAATGATCAGGATGCTTGTTGTAAAGAAACATAAATTACATGGGTGTCATTGCTGCTGCATTTGGCACACAGAGAAACCTTTACTTTATATTCACCAGCAAAACAAAAGTTTACTTCCATTCTATTGGAATAGTAGATACTTGGTTTTCTACTCTGTGATGACAATAGCAGCTTTCTATGTAACCTTTGAAAATGCAGGTTCTATAATGCTGCATTTTAAAACTATTTTCTTCTTTAAAATAGCATGTATGCTCCTTTCCCTATTGTTTTCCCAACATGAAAACATATTGCCATTTAATTTTGTAATACATAAAAGTCTTCTAAATGTAATGAAATCTAGATTCCTGTGGCTTAGTTAGTTGGTTATTTCTAACTGTACAAAAGTTTAACATTGAATTATAGCTGTAGGCACCTAATCAGATTATGTGTTTCCCATTCTTGGTGTCATGCAAACATGTCCTAAAATAAAATAATAAAGAACTGTGAACTTTAGACCCTGATCCTGTAAGAAATGCTACAGTAGGGTTTGCTATAGCATCTGAATTACGTGTATTTACAAACTGAATTCTTCTTTTTGGATGATACAGTGACTTTTAGAAAGTTTAGAAAGATTCTTCTTTCATTATTTCATTTATTTTTGATGCTTAAGTGGTTTTTTTAACTAATGGAGACTAGTACTGCTAAATTCTCTCTTTTTTTGTTACTGAGAAAAACTAATATTCACCATGATATTAAAAACTTCTGTTCAGAAAACAAGATTATAACAATAGTTAAAACTATATCTTGACGAAGGATAGACTGTGACCTTGGAGCTATCCAAATTTCTTCAGCAAACTCTGTCTTTCAGGGTTAAATCCTGGCTTCCAGCAGTATCTTGAATCCACAGTAGGGAAATTATGATAAAAATAATCTTTACATCTCTAGACTCAAATGGATCTTTCTGATTGACTACCTCTGGTGCCAGGTCTGTGTCAATAATCCACAGTGAATGCATGGCTATGACCTTTTCCCCCTTGTTTTAGAATTTCTATTTTACAAGAGCAATAAAACATGCGAGAAGAAAGTGGCGGTTCTAGACACGTTAATGGATGGATCTCAGGTCAGAGGTAATCCTTCAGCAGGTTCCTGCTTGGGACTAAAGAATACATCTCCCTACTGCAGTGGTTCTGTCAAAAATGTATGCAAGCAATAATGGAAAGATATACTCCTTCAGTTAGACAATGATTAGAAAGAAAGAATAAAATGAATGAAGGAATTTCAGATTGCTTTCTTAAACCCCAGTGAAGGCTGTAGAAGTTAATGGACATACCAGGGTGCAAAGCAGTACAAATTAGAAGACTTTATGGCAATTATTTGTTTTGAATTTCTGCATAGTGCTACATCATCATTATTATTCATAAACGTTTCTATGCATCTATGTCCATCACCTGTCTAAGACATCAGCACAAGACTAGAAAACACCCACGTTGCCATATCTATAAACAAATACAATAAGGTCAAAGGGAAAAGAGTTTTTGACCAAGGTACCAGAGCTGACATAATTTTTTTATTCTGGAACCAATGGAATGTTTATTGGTGAAGCCTCTTCATCTTTTTTTTTACTTCAGCTCCATGGAACAGGGTAACATTTGTCCCTTTTCATTTCTGTTATCTGGCTTACTTATTTGACTATAAACTTGGATGAGGAGATGCATCTTCTGTACAGTATCTACCTTTGACTGTTTTCTACATACCACCACCAAATCAGTTGTGTTATGGATTTTTAATAATAGGCTCATACTAAAATGCAGTGTTTTCCAATTTTAGTTCCCTCAAATACTTGCTAGTTCATTGTATGACAGTACCCTTTTCTGAATTACATTGCTGTGTTTGTATATGCACTTTTTCAGAATGTTAGTCCATAGATCATATTTCTAACCTTTCAAAGGGTGTGATGTTGTGTCACCAACTTCTGATGCTGCTTTCCACACTTATTTATTTACTGTTAAATTAGCAAACTGAAATATCAAGTTCCTCTTATGCCTTTGCAGTCTTTTCTGTTTCACTGCTATAAATGTGGACAATTTTGGCCAGGACCACATGGATTTGATGCCATTTCCATTCGTGTTGATAGCTAAACCTCTCTGCACTATATGTAATATTTGCCTCCAGGAGATGGATGCTTGAGCACTCAGCACAGCAGCGCACCTTTAAAACACTCAGCCGCAATGTACAGGGCTGGTTTCACAAGGCAGGTCACGGTGTGCTCCCAGCTGGGCATCGGGAAGCACTGTCAGGATGTGTATCATGTACTGAATGTGCTGGTGAGCTCTTAGCAGGAAACTCTCACTGTGTACACGCAGCCAACACTGCTTTGGATCTTTTAACACCTTGGAGCTGGAGGACTTTCCTCTGACTAACACAAGTGGCTTATAATAGCTGAATTCCTCATCAAAATATCTCTTCAATAGAAAGATGGCAAGCGAATACTGGCAAAAATTAATTTTCTGTATAGTTTTCTAGTATGCCAAGTTATTCTGCTGCTGATTTTCCTTGGTTTTTCTATACATTGTTCCATTCCAGCTCACAGTAGAGGTCATTGGAAAGCAGGTTCCATAACTCATTAGACGAGCAGCCCAAAAGAGCTTTAGAAGTTTGTCCCAACCGATACACCTTGATTTTTTTTTTTTTCTGTCAGTACATATTTATTTTCAGCCTCCTTCCTTAGCAGCTGAACCACTACAACTTCGGTTTGGAAAAGGGCTTGTGCTCTTCCCTCTGTGTCCCACCCCACTTCTGTGCGTAGACAGGAGGAGGCAATCTTGCATTCCACCTATTCAAAGCAGTTTGGTTAATGAATCATGCTTCTAAAATACATATGGAGAAAGTTAATGGACAGGAATAATGACAGAGACCCAAACCCAAGTGATTTTATTCGGTGACTGGGATGTCTTCGGTGCCAGTGTTGCATGGTGTTACATAGGGCAGCCCTGGCCTTGCTCTGTCACAGGGATAATTCTGCACAGTGAAGTGTGAGTTAGGGACACCAAATCAAGTGATTAACGAGCACCCTTTGGAGCGTTGATTCTGTTGAGAGTACTACTGGCTTTCTAGATTTTGGTGGCTTTGAGGAGTAACTTACGGGGTAGAGCACAAATGAGAGACCAGTTGAAGCAGGGAGGGGACTCCGCATGGCATAAGGACCCCTGCAACAATTCCTTGTATCTCTCACAGCTTGCAAGTAGTTAAAATCTTACAGCTGGTAAAGTGTTTAATCTGTACGTGAGTGTCCTCACGTTTGCTGGAACTTTCCTTTCAGAACATCTCATCTGTCTGCACTCCTGATAGCGAGTTGCACCTGGGCATGATTTGAGCCCCCCTGACCTAAGGCTTTCCTTGGGCTCACATCCGGACAGATCCCACGGTCCTTCCCCACGGCTCCAAGCTGCTACAGCCTCTAACTATAAAGTTTGAAGTCTTGCCTAGTCCTTGATTATCTCTCCCCTTTACCAAAACCTTTTTTTTTTTTCCCCCTCTTGTACAACAAAAGCATTTAATTTTCTCTTCCCACTTTGGTTTTTCAAAGTCTCCTTTTTTCCTCCAAATTTATTGGGCTATCACTATATCTTTTCTGGTCTATTCCTTCTTCCGGCCACCACCTCTGTGTCCTCCTGTCCCGGTGCCCTTTGCATCCTTCAGCAGAGCCCTTGTTTTCTTCCTCTCCGTCCCGTCTTCCTCCCTGTCCGCCGTCCTCCGCATCCTCGCTCCCAGTTCGGGGGCCGCCGGTCCCTCGCCGCCCGCGGGGGCGGGAACGGCACCTGCCCGCCAGGTGCGCGTGGCCGGGCCTCCGCGGAGCCCCCGCTCATGAATATTCGGGCCTCCCCTCGCCGTGACGTTGCCGCGGTCCCGGGGCGGGGGCCGGAGCCGCCCCGGTGCCGGCAGCGAGGGCGAATGACGGCGCGGCGGCAGCAGCCCCCGCCCGCCGCCTCGCCCCGCTCACAGCCNGCCGCGGGGGCTGAGCGGGGCCGGCCGGGGCTGCCGCCGCTCCCCGGGGAGAAGGGCAGAAAGTTAGGGAGGGCGGGGGTCTCCGCGGGTCGGCAGCGAGTGCTTCGGGATCTCCGCCCGCTACTTTTGCGGGCGTGTGCCCGCCGGGGACGCTGGAAGAGGGAGGTGCGGCGGGGCCGCTCCGCAGCCCGGCGCGGGCGGGTCGGGGTCTGCGGCAGGGAAGGCTGGAATGAGGGGACCGGGAGGAGAAATTGTTGCCTGGGAAGTTCCCGGTTCTCCGCCAGGCCGTGACACGCGGTGACCCCGCGGGGCCGTGCAGGTGCCGCAGGTGTTTGGCAGCGCCCGCGGAGCCGCAGCGCTGCCCGTGATCGCCCGCTTCTCCCGGAGCCACCCTGCCCCTTCTGAAGGCTCTGCGCTCACACCTGGTGGGGGCTTCTTGCCTCTGATTGTTTTGTTTTCCCTTGGCATCGCTACCTGGCAGTTTTGTTCTGACTTTCTGGCTCCGAGTTTTAGAAACTTAGTTTTGAAAACTCTTGTCTCAGCTTTATATTATTTTAAACCGTGCCTGTTCTTTTTGCTTTTATATGAGGCTTTACTGTTTATTTTACTTGTGCACATGTGAGAGAGAAAGAGAACTTCAGTATTTGTTTGGTGTGTGTTTGTTTGTTTTCTTAAAAAAAACCGGTTCGAGCCGTAACTTTGTGAGGAAATGGATTCTTTCCAGAAAACGTTGCTTAACGTTCTTTGACCTGTATGAATAGCTCAAAGTGACTGTAGGAAATGAATTGCTACTTCTGTTACAAACCCAACATACCTTGATGTCCTGGTGGAATAGAGGGTTTGCTAGGCAGATTAGCAATAACATGCCACATTGCGATGGACGAGAAATACTTTTCTCGTGTTTATCTTCTAATGAATTATAAGGTCCCCATCTCCTTTATATGGATTTTTCTTTAGACAAACTGTAAGTGTTTATTTTGTGGGAGATGTCTTTTAAATGCTGCCGGTGTTTCATCAGGCAAATTACGGGGTCGTTTTCTTTTGAGTTTTGTTGTGTCTTTGACCACTGGAGGGCTGCAAAGAGCATTTTTGCATAGCTGTAAGCACAATCTACCAGTATTCGGTGTTTAAAAATAGGCGTTTTTAGGTTATTTTTATTAATATTCTAGCACTTTAAATTTTCACATATTACCTTACATACCCTGATTCTTAAATTTAGATGTTATCGAAGGCTGTATTGCCACATTAACAAATAAAGTAACATATCTTGGCACTGTATGCAGTTGATATCTCATATACTTATCTTTGTGGACTCATCCTATTTTTTTTTTCTTTCCCACCCGATCCATAGAGGCAAGAAAAAAGGGTTTATTTTTGTAAGAAACTGGTTCTACTTTCTCCTTGCTTGTGTGTTTTTTTGTAGTAAATTTGTAAGCAAATTTTAAATCAAAAGGCATTTTCTGGTTATCTCCTACACAATTGTAAAGCTTGGTACTGTAACAGACTTCCAGCCTGAAAGTGGATGCATTCTGGCTGGAGATGCAGGTAGGATGTGATGTGTACAAGGCTCCTCTTGAGCCTGAAAAATTCTGTTGCGGTGAGGAGCAAAGACAATCAAAGGCAACGATTTCAGTTCTCATCCCATCTCATCTACTTTGCTGTGCTCTGCTACTTCTTGTTTTAAAAACCAAACTGTCCACCCTCCCACCCTGCTCCCTTTCCTCACATTCCGTTGAGGGTGGGGAGAAGGATTGCAGGGGTTGTCCTAGTTCTCACTTTTCCCTCCGTAGAAAGTAACAATTCGTTTCACAAAATACCTCCAGGCTGCACAAATTGTTTACCCTTGATAGAAAAGGGGAAAAACCCACCACAATTCTCTAAGAAATGTAAGAGGTAAGGTTAGAACACTGAGTAGGTGGTCATTCACTGAACTTCATCTCTGTCTTAAATATTCATATGCAATTTTTGGGTTTGTTAGCTTTCTGCTCAGTAGTTGACACTGAGATCTTTATCATAGGTTCCAATAAAATCACTGTTTTGGACAGAAAAATTATTTCTTTAAAGTATCTGCGGACAGTTTTGTTCAATAAGACAAAGAGGCACACTTTCTGGATTATTGGAATTGCATTAATGATTTCTGGAAATGGTCTAAACTGTCTCTCGTGGTCTTCAGTTATGGAAAATAGAATATTCTAAAGGATAAGATTTTTTTCCCAGCACATTTATCATTCATAGGTCTATGTGGTCACAGGAAGGGAGAAATACTACCTGCAGCACTTCACTTTTTCTTTCTCTCTCTCCACAAATCCCTGCATTAGGCTGATCCCTTAAATTATTTATCTTATTCTAGTATGTACTATTAAACTACTCAATGAAGTTCTAAAAGGGTTACCATATCCAAATTTTTTGTGAGACCAAATAAATCAATCTTTTAAGTTTCACTGTATTTGAACTTCATCATTACTATAAACATCACTTTAATCCTAATTTTAAGTACAGCTGATCTGAATAACTAAGAATATTTGATTCCCATTAAATTAATTACATGGGCAAAACTTGAAGTCTTAGTCATTCAGGACATTTCCAAATCAATGGAACATTCAGTCCCACTTGGCAAGTCTATTATGTGAATACATCAGATATGACTATCAGCAGTAGAAAAACAACTAATCCAGGGAGACAGAGCCAGCATATTCTGGGTAAAAGAAAGATCAGAGCCTGGGGGGAAGAAATTGAAGCAAAATCTTTGAGAACACGCTAAACAGATCATAGTGTCTGAATTTTTCTGCATCACACTCTTTTCTTGAACTTTTTTTGTACTAAATAATGATGAAATACTTTTCATTATCAGTTCAGAGGAGACAGATTAAAAAAATAAGAGCCTTCTTTTCAACCTTATGCAAAATAAATAATAAGTAATGTTTGGCCCACTGCTTACAGCAGAAAATGAGAGATGAAGCAACATTGCTTTCTGTTGCTGGTACTTCCTGAATCTCGTCAATAAACCCCAGTAAAGACATGTAAATCATTTCATGTTGCTGGTGTTTTTATCAATAAATGGCATTAGGAATACTTTTTTTTTCCAAATGTTTGATTGAAAAGTAGTTCATGAAACTGCCTCTCATGTCTCATATGATAAAAGACTTGTCTGATTATGAAGTCTGGGTGTCAAGATAATGAAATGATTCAGAGGTCTCAAAAGACAGAAGTCAGAGTATTTGATAACAGCTTTAGCATTCAGGTATTTCAGCATAGAAGACTGACAACTATATTTAAGTTGTCATTGTGAAGCTCAACAGTATTTGCCAGCCATAATCATATTGTTACCAATTTTAATTGTATTATTTGGAAGGCTACCAAAACTGGAACTTAAGAGCTTCAGAGCTTCCAAAGCCTATTACAACTGTCAGCAGTGTGTGCCACTTAAAGAACACGTTGGAAGATAGAGCATTTGTCCCCGAACGTTACATGATAGGAGAGCAATGTGCAGTCATTGTCTCCTCACTTTTTCCCCTTGAAGCAACCACTTCAGAACTCTGAGCATTGTATCTCTCTCTGGATGCGCCTTCTCGTGGCCATATTGTGCTCTTATAAGGGACCTCAGTGTTCTTTTTCCAGCTTTTAACGATGTGGAGAAGTCTGTGAAAGATGATTAGAAGCTTTCAGAGGTGCTGTCCTTTTGTTTTCATTATTTACTGTTTAACTAGGTAAAGATATTAATGGTCTGGTTCTCCTATGCATCATTAGGCATTAAAAAAGCAAGATGCAAATGACTGGTTGCATATAGTTATAGCTTGGTGTGTGGTAGGGAAAAGGCTTTATCCTCAGGACTCTTGAAAATATGGTTTTATGGCAATGTTATGTAATATCTGATAAAACGGTTACAGGGTGAATTTTCTCATACTCCTTGTGAGTATCAGATTTTCTCTGTCAGATTGACAGGGTGTTTTGGGAAAGTCATTTCGGAGGTCTGTCTAGCTTCAAACATACTTCCTTTCCTTTCTTCCTACAATTATCTGTGGCTGCCTCTTGGTCCTTATTGTGACTTAGTTGCCTTCAAGTGTTTTTTACTTTCTTTTGTTTCCACGAAGGTTGTATTAGAAGGCAACAAATAGCTTGCCTGGCTCCCATACAGTGTCTAGGTGATGTAGGTAAAACTTTAGTATAGAGAGCTTCCTTGCTGTGAAATGAATAATGGGAAAATAAAGGATAAAATGCATTGTTTCTATAGCAAGATAATTGCTGGTGTCAAGTGGAGTTCCCTGTTTATAGCTTGTTATAGCAAACCTGGCAAATAATCAAATCCTGATATTTAAAATGTGTTGAATGTTACTTAATGTTGTGTAAGTGTAATTTCAAAAGACATTTAAAAGCCCAATAGCAGCAAAACATGTCCTGGCTCAAATTCACTGTTCTTTCGTCTGTGGAGGGGACCATGGACTAAGTGTAGCTCTTCTCAAAGACCTGTTCCCTCCTCCATGAACATAACAGGTAGGTGATACGGGTCAAAATTATGTGATTCGACTTACCTCGGGCTTTCCTAGTCATTGTGCTCAAATGGTGATTTCTCAATCTCTCAAATTTCTTATTTTTGATTTATTAAGCAGAAATTAACTGGAGAAAAAAATCTCAAACCGGTTGCAGTCAGCTTTAACTAGAGAACTTAGAACATGGTAACAGAGTTGGAAGATACATTCCGGATTCAAGATTGAGCTGGAAAAAAAAATCTTTGGGTTTGAGCATTGCATTTCAAGTAGGACCTGGATGAGCTGGAGTTGGTCCCAACAGAGAACAGGGAGATGGATAAGTCTGGAGCAAGTGACGTGGTGTGCGGAAGGAGTTATTGGCTTGAATGAAAAGGAATTGAGACATGCAAATGGTTCTTGGGTGCATAAACTCCTCCATACTTTTGTGGGCAGGACAGAAAATAAACATGAACAGGAAACAGTCAGGGTAGACTTTAGGAAAACTTCTCTCATGATCTTTTAGTGCATTTAACTGGAAAGCTGCAGGAACTAGTAGGAACTATTGGCACGTATAGTGGACCAGGGCTTTTGGTATGGAGAAGGGATGCAATGACCTCCTGAGGTCATCCTCAAACCTGAATTTCAAACTAAAAAGTGTTATTTTCCATGGGCACTCACGGTTGGTCATTGTCAAAGGCAAGAACCAGCTTCAGCTGACCCTTGTTCTCCTACAACTTGACTTTTTCTGTGGTTGAGACCTAGGAAATTGGCTTAATTGCTAAACGGAAACTCTAATGTTTTATTATGGGGTTTATGCTGGATTTTAAAGAACATCCTGGCTTATTTGAGACTTAGCATGCTTTTTTTCATTTCCACAAATGAAGGTTTTAAGTAGTGCACTGGTAAGCCCATAATAACTCCTTTATTGAAACTTTTGATAATTGCAGCTAAGATAGAGATGTGTATGTCTAACTATATTTGTCATTCCCAATAACTGATATTAAAAAAAAAAAAGTTCCATGTTTAAGGCACATTGAATCTAAGTGGCAGTTACCCCTCCTGCTCTGAAATCCTGCTTAATGTGGGAGGTGAATGATTCTTAAAATCTGCCTTTGGAGAAATTACTTGGGGCTTTGGTAAGTCTTCTTTTGTTCTGTTGGTTGGTGATAAAATCTGCCTGCTGCTCTTAGTTCTTTGGTATAGGTGGGACTGGTACAAGATGTTCAGGATTGGCAGCAATGAAAGAGAATATAAAAGTGGTTCAGCTGTTTTGGGCCCTTATAGGACTGAGACTGCTCAAGATCATTTGTCTGACCAATAGATCACTTAAGAGTATTTGGCTATGAAAGAGGATTTTGACTATTATCTAAAAGCGTTTTTGAAATTAAATAGATGCATATGTGCTGAACTACAATCCATTTTAATGAGACTTTTCTCTTTATTGACGGCTCTGCATGGAATTGCAGTTTTCCCAGCAGTTAATGCTGTTATTTAGATATTTGGTCTTTGTGTGTGAAATCTTGACCCTCGTTAAATCAATGGGAGATTTGCAGTGTATTTTGGAATCAGGATTTCATCCTTTGTGTGTTTTCCTATAAATGTAAACAGTTCTTTCAAAGCTTTTAATGTTCTTCTGCTAACAGTTGCCTTTACCAAAAAAGAGGATTGTTTGATTTAATCTCTTTTTGCCTTACGGCTTCCTATGGTCTGTCTGCTTTCACTGAGGCAACAGAACAATTCCTAGTTTTGTGTGAGTTGTTTTTTTGTTGGTGTGGGTTTTTTTAATTCTTTTCAGACTGCTCTTCGTTCACCCTAAAACTACTAAGCGAAGTGTTGGCCAAGATGAGTATCCTGCAAGGTTTTTTTTTCACTACATCAACTTGCAAAATACCTGTATTGAAGAGTCTGTTTTCCTCACTGTCTGCCTTTGCCATCCCATGATTCCTGCATATTGCTAGTGAAATACTGGGAGCGCGGTAAAGAAAAGCAATGCTGCAGTTTCCTAAGGTTTCGGTTGTACTCATTTTGTGGAGCTGCATTTGATGCTGTTTTAATTAAACTGATCACTTGAAATTGCATATCCCAAATATGGATAGTATTTGTCTGCTTTTCTAGTAATAATTAAGAATGACATTCATTTACCTTACTAGTATGTTACTATACCTATCTTAGAGCAATTGAAATGAGGTGGGACACTTTCATTTCATTTGAAGAAAATGACAATAAAATGTAAATATTAGGATTCTGTTCCCTTATCAGCATTCATCTGCTAGCAGATGAAAGTAAAATAGGTGAGAAAAATTGGACTCTGCTAATTTTGGGACTGATTTCCTCATTCTTTGACTCGTGTAGATTCTCTCCTCACTGAAATATATGCATGCTTATAAATACTATGTGTATATATATGTGCTGCATTTGCCTCTGACTCTTATCAGCTTACAAGGATATAATGACTTTTAAGATATTTGGTTTGGGTTTTTTTTCCCCTCTCTTAAAATCCCAGCTTCTGAAATCGAAAGACTAATAAAATGTACAATTTTTATCCCCTAAAGATAATAAGCCCTACCTGTAATGTGAGGGAGAAGTGAAAAGCTAATGCAGGTATATCACAAAACCTTACAAAGACAGATGAAGTCACCGATGTTTCTCTCATAACTTTGTGTGTTGGTTTTTGCTTACAAACAAGAAATTATAAGACAAGCTGGCAAAGTATGGGTTGGTGAAACAAAGTTAAAGTAGTCTGTGAGCGCTTCCTCATTGTTTCCTGTGTGATAGATAATGTTGGTTCCTGGAGTTTGTTTTGGAGTTAGTTTCACAAAGGCTACTAGCAGAGGTCAATATATGACAGAATGCTTTGGCAATAATATTTGAGGTATTTCTGAAGGAACTGTGTGGCAATTGTGTTTGAAGGACAATTTTCTCTTTTGAGAGCTACTTAAAAAATTTCTGAGCTACAGCTGAACAGATGATATTTGCCACTGTTATCAGGCTTAGGTAGGAAAAAGGAACTTCTAAGATCTTAGATAACAGAGTTTTAAATTGGAATTGAAAAATGAAATCTAGGAAGTTTTAAATCAGTGTGATTTATGCTAGACTGCCTTCAGTCTGCATTATGGTGGTGGTGTTTAAATCTAGCTGAGGTAGACTCAGACTCTTGCTTTGGTTTCAAAAATGGAAAAGCATTGGATACTAAAGCCAACTGTGTAGTTGGCTTCTATGTTTTCCTTCCTCAAAAACAGTGTAAAGAGTGTGCTTGTATAACATGGAAAGATCAAAGTGCATTTATTTCAGTGTTTTTCTGAAGTGAAAGGCATGAGATGAGACACAGTTCTTGAGATGAAATAATTTGAAGAGTAATATTTCAAGGCTTATTTTGGGAAGCTAGTTTTCTTTCCTCTACACTCTCCCTTTAACAGTGCTCTTCGATGTCATGGGATCTGTGGGCCTCTTCCAGTGACTGCAAAAAATAATCAAGAAAAACAACTCTATTTTTGGTAGGCTTGTATTACCATTCAGCTGTCCATCTCTAAATTTGTAGAGATCCACAAATCAAAAAGTATTGGAACTGCTTGTGAAGATTAGTAAAAATATCTGAGAGAGAATATTTTTGGTGGAAACAACATGACGATAAAATATGTCAGTCTGTTAGTTGGATGTGCAACTGTTTCTAATAATAAAACATTTTGTCCAATATGAATCTCTTTTTTGTAATTTAAATTTAATCTCTGCAATACAAAAATTCTTGTATGTATCAAAATGTCAGTCTGGATAAATAAGTCTGTTCAAACTAATTTGTGTGTTGTAAACTTAAATTGTTCTCTGCTTGCTTCCAAGTGTTTATAAATATTTTTAAAGCCTCTTAAATCAGTGTCAGCATCTGCTGCAGTTGGGTTTTCAGGGCAGCAGCTCTGCCCTGGCACAGTATTGCAAGACTCGCTTACCTTTGGTTGGGAAATAAGTTTTTGAGGTGAATGAGGGTCCAGGTGGCAATAAAGTGTTCCATGGTCAATTGTCATGACTTCCAAATGCTTCTCCATGTTTTCCTCTTTTAAAGAGCACTTTCCCTTGGACAGAAATTCTCTCCTGTAGCTGTGCTGCGTTGTGCCCTTTTCCTTCCTGTGGGGGAGTGTCCCTTGGAACATGAATGAATACTGTCTAGTGGGCAAACCAGAAGAGGTGGTGTTGGCCCCGCTGCAGCCTGCACTGGTGTGTGCACAGCACTGCCCTGGCTCCTGGGGTGGTAAAACATATGTGCAGCATGTGCACGAGGATTTAGTGGGGAGAAACTGGTGAGATGAAGATAAGCAAGAGATAATCGAGGACAATTCACTCTGAAAACTACAGTGACTGCCTTTATTTAGGAAGTACTTTGAGAGATCCTGAAAAAGGCAGTTCCCTCGTAATTTCGGGGAATATTTACTTCCCCTCCTTCCCTGCCCCCACCCCCAAAATTACATTCTACAAAATGAGAACTTGTCTCTCATTTTCTAGTCTCAAGGAATAATATTATTTAGTGTATATGGAATTTACTAGAAAATAAGTTTTAAAATTGATTTCTTAAACTCTCCATTTGAACATAAAAATCTAAACCTCTTCATGGTTTAGCTTAACCTTCTTTGGAAATACTTGGGACTGAACAATGTAAACCCTTTCTGTACAGAATGAGGGTGTGTATGAGGAAGTCTTTCATAATAGCCATTCCAGATACATCTTATTTTGTACAATACCAAGTCTTTAGTTACAGCAAGATCAACAGAGGAGGAAAAATAGCCTGATATTTTGATAAGCAAAATGGTTGGCAATTCAATTTTGGATGTTTCCAAGGCTTCAGTGCTTTCAGCACTGCAAACCCTGTCAGAGAGAGGAGGTGGGAACCAGGAACCTTTGTGTTCATGTGCTTCCAGAAGTTTCAGATTAATGGGAAGACTGAAATTCTGTAAACTTTTGGATATCTGGCCTTGCCCGTGTTTCTGGAAGCAGTTCTCATTGAGGCCACAAATACTGAAAATGAATTAGGACAAGGGAATAAGGTGTGTTACAGAAACTTAATTATAGACCAGTTTCTCTTTCTTTGGAAGCTAATAAAACACGATATATTTTTGCCAGACTTGCCGATATTGGCAGATTAGCGGATTTAGTGAAACCCTGAGAATAGCTGAAGGGTAAACTGGGACATAGAAGTAAAATTAATTTAAGTCTGTATTTAGGTTCACCTCTTGCTATTCTAAAGTACCTCCCATGACGTGCTGACTGTAGCATAACTGTCAAGGATTTTTGAGATTTGAGTTTATATTTGAAAAATGTTTCCTGGATATCTTTTTGCAGATCTTGTCTAACCCAGTTCTTTTAGGCTGACTGCACATTAGAGAATTAACTAGTATTCCACATAAGCAATTACTGATATAAATGATGATCGTCCCAGAATGCCTTTTGACCTTTTAACTTTTCTGCTGCAATGAGGACAATGACTGTGCTGAACAAAGGAGGAAACTGAAGGCCAAATACGGAGGGGAGTTGAGTCATCTGGGCCCTGGGCAACTCTGGCTGTAATCCCTGTAAGGGGAGCTGCTGGCAGTCTTTTGCAGTATAGAATGTCTCTTCCTCAGCTATTGTTGCAAGCACAGTAACAGCAATTTGATGATGGAGGGGAGAGGCAAGCAAGGAAATGCATAGTAAAAACTCTTAGAAAAACAACACCTGTGGGATGCTGCTCTGTGAATTATTTTGCATTGTTCCTGGGTAGCACTAATACCTTTGGTAGTCCCCGCTCATGTAGGGACAAAATGGATGGGAGCATGTGGGACTTGATATGCTATTCTTGGTTTCTTTTCTGCATCCTCAGAAATGCAGTAATACCTTTTAGGTCTCCAAAGACTGGATAACATTGAATGGAAGCACCTTGTGGTTACAGAAAACCAATGTTATTCCTGGTTGGCTTGTAATACTTTGGCTGGCTTTGTATTTGTTGTTACAAGCTAAATTTCAAGTCTTAAATCTAAAGTAAAATTTAGTAAGAACTTTCTAAACATGACAATATTTTCCTGATACATATGTATGTAGTGAATCTATCAAAATTCAGCACCTTATGATCTTTGAGGTCTGCAAAGCAGGAAGAAAACGAAATAGAAGCTGTATCTTTATACATTGTCAAACATGTTGAAATTAATGTCTTGAAAGGTAGAACTTTGCTCCTGACTTAGTGCTTGCTTTTGGAGGAATTTGATCTGAAATGTGTGATGGAACAATGGATACAGCTGTCATTTCCCTAGCCAGAAGTCCTCTTAGGTTTGGTTTTCTCATTGTTAAGGGCAACTAGTTGCTTTGTACGACTCATTTGATGGGTAATGTCCTTTGGTCTAAGCTTTAGAGTGCAGGTGGTAAAACTTCTAGTGACTTCTGGTCTTCAAAGGGAAGGCTTTTCACGCATTTATTCGAGAGACATCTGAGAACAACAACTGGACCTATCTTGGGAGAATCATGAGTTCCCCTGTAGCCCCCACCAAAAATGGACTAGTCAAATTGCACAAAAGCTGCAGCATGATGTGCTGGCACTGGTATTTTTCTCAGAGATGTGTTTGGTGGAGAATGAATGTGATGATGAGGCTGCAGAAAGGGAGTGGAGATGTCCTTGTCAGCTTCTGTATCCGAATGGTTTCTGTTAGGGTGTGACCGTGGGAAGTTGCTGTGCTGTTCACTGCAGTGGTTTAACTGAAGATACTTTTGCTTCAGGAGAAGTTCTATGCAGATTTTATTTTACAATTGGAGAAAAAGGCTGTGCTTGTTTTTCTGGAATGGGAAAGTATTATTGTGAAGTACAGTTGTATTTCAGTGATACATCAGCTCATATGGAAATCAATGGATCTTTCTTCCAACTACGGAAAAGTTGAATCAGTCCATGTTTGCAGACTTAGGTTAATCTGCAAGTTTGCACACAGAAGTTCAGAATGTCTACTAGAAACTGTGTTGACCATATTTTATAGCTTTTGTATGAAGCAATGTTCCACACTTTTTGTGACCTAAAATAGAAATATGGTCGGTAAAATGCTTGAAAACCTAACAAAGCCTGTGGGATTGTGCTCCTTGGTGCTTGCAGAAATGATGGAGAAGATTTACCAGCGATATTTGCAATACTTGGTCTAGGCATGTATGTGATAAAGTGAGACTTCTCTATGACCAGTAAAACACCTGGCAGCTGTTGGAACTGAATGATCAGTAACACTGCAGACTTGAGCTGGACAGGAAATACAGAATGGTTTTGATGGGATTATTTTAAGTTTTTATGTAAGTTTATCATGCAGTTGAATATGAGCTGTTTTTTTAATATCATTCATGGTAAAATTTGTCTTTGTTCACTTACATGTGCCTGTATTTGAAACCCTGCTGTGTGCCTGTCATTCCCTGCTGGTATAACAAAGGTGAAAAAGCTGAGATCCTCTGGCCCATCTTGTCTCCCAAGTTCTGTAGCAGGAATTATATGAGGTTTGTCCCTTCTTCCTCTGTTCAGGCTGGGCTTCAGTGTGACCACTACCCATAATTTTGGCTTTCTGTTTTCTTCTATTCCAAGTGCAGATACCGACTTTGTTCTTGCTATACTAAGACTACAAACTCACTTTACGTATTCTAATGCATCACTTTTTCTGCTATAGTTCCTAAATTCAAAAAACACATTTTGTTCAGGCTTGGTATTTCAAAAGCACCTAGGTATCAAAATCTTCACTTTCAAATTGTGAGGATTTTTCCTGAGTGTAACCAGACACCTTGGTAGAACTAGTTCAAATTCCAGGAAAGCTGTATTTGTTCTTTACTTTGCCTTTTTAATAAAGGCGAATAGATTTTTTTTTTTTTAAGAATATTTACTTTTAGATGGGAAAATCCTGCTGAAGTGCTTCATTTGCATAACAATTACTAGAACGGAGTATTGATTGCTACTCATGAGTACCAACATCCACTGAGTAGCTTGGAAAGCTAATTAAAAATTATAATTGACTTTATTTCTCTTTCTCCTGTTCATGTTTCTCTTTCCTGTCAAACAGAAGGTGGAGGTGGTTTTTGTCTTCAGGTTTTAAAAATAACCTGCCTTTGGCACAGACCTTTGAGGCCTCTTTTGGGTTGTATGGATGCAAAGTTTGGGAAAGTGGGCTGGTGTCACCTGGGGCTTCTTAATATCCACCTTGTAACTCGGGTAGGTGTAAAGAGAGACTGTTTGCATATTCATTGGCTTTCTAAGATTATAGAGTAAAATTTTAGTTTTAAAATGTTAGAGAACTGGAAAAGAACAAAAAAGTTGATTTATTAAAAAACTTTAGCTACATAAGTCAGGATTGTAAGTCTGTTTATAAATCTTGCACTGGGCAATTTACTACCTGACTGAGTGGTTGCTGTTAATGTGGTGACAAGTCTCTTTATTGCATTAGTTTAAGCCACTCTTTAGTTTATCAAATATTTTGTAGTGTGCAAGTCAAGGCAAAAATCATGGTATTGTCCCTGTTTAGGAAGTCTGAGATAAATACTGTGCAAGGCTGGGAGAGTGTACAAGGAAGTATTGCTTTGTGCTGGTCCTAGGCTCAAATTTTCCCTGTGTTTCTGGAAAAGGCTGTTAGCCCATCTGGACCTTTTGACGACACTCTTGTTCTTAAGGTGCTGACAACCTATGCAGGTTATCCACTTAACTCCTGAGTCCTCTCAGTGATTTAATCCTTCAGTCTCTGGAGTTCAGCAAGGAAGTGTTTTGCACAGGACACCATTGTTGTAATTCCTAACTCATCCCAGTGCACTTTTGATTGCATCCTTAGAGAAATATTTAATATCACATAGAAATTGGCAAGAATATTAAAGCTGAGTGGAATTTATTAAAATAGCTTTTGCAGAAGGAAATGTGTTATTAAAATACTAAGAAGGCAGTTAATGTGCTTAACACTGAGTTTAAGATGTGCAGTCCTTCATGGACAAGGTTGCTTCTCAGCATGATACTCCAGAAGAGAAGATGGAGTTTTTAAACTTTCATCACCAATACATCTGAAAGCAGCTGATGACAGGATAAAATTCATTGCATGTGTTTTGTGCCATCTCTTCTGTTGTAACTCAAACTTGTCACACAAAATGTTGCGCCAACAACTGAGGGCAATTACACAGTCCAAGGCTTAGGCTTACTTTAGGTGTATATATTGCTGATTAGAATTTAAGTTTGTCATTTATAAAAACTCTATCCCAAAAAAAGGGTTTTTATGCTGTTACCTCTTTTTAACTGCATTTGGAAGAGTGAGCCATGAAAATGTTTGCCATTTTAAGTTGACTTCTTGAAAAAGAAAATGAATAGAACTTGAGCACTCAAGCAAAAAGTAGTTTAAAAATAGTGTACATACCCCATACTATTTGTATATACATACCCTGCATATTCTGAATATAATAAATTATTGTATGGAGTTTAATCATGCTGTTCCATTTACATTTTATGAGTGGATTTTGTGGATTCATAAAGCAGTGGATTGATTAGATTTTGGCCACTGTTTCTGTAATTTAAATGGTGGGTTTAGCAATTTATGTTAAATCTGAAGTTTTTGTAGGCAAGACCTGTAAACAGTTGAAGTGAACAAAATCCTAATATGTCTTATGCAGTTCTTAATAACTTATAACAAGCTTTTTGACATCAGTGTCTGTCATTTGATTATACAGTATTTATGGTTTGTTCCGTAATCAGATGGCTCCTGGGACTGATATGCATCAGATTCTAATCCCTTTAATTATGATGGTCAATGTTTTTCCATTTTTTCCTGATTGAAGTCAGCAGGGTGGCTTGTGAATGAAGTTGAAAGTAAAGAGATGAAAACTGGGCTTTCAGTTGTAAAATCGTAACAATGCATATTCTACAGATCAAGATTAGTGTTCAAGGCAGTACAAAACTATAGACTTTTTTCAAGGACCTCAATAAAAAAACTCAATCAACTGAGTTTGCATTAGGATTTGCCTGAAAATGTGGCTGTGAAAAGAAGGCTTTGGGTGCAGGGCTCAGACATGGCTTGCGAGAGACCGTGATTTGCTGGTCTTTGCTTCTTCCTGGTTCTGTGACATTCAATGGGCTGGATTTATCTTCCTTTGCTGCTTATTCTTTGTGAAAGAGGTGATGCATTTTCTATGCCAAATTCTGTGCTTTGCTGAGAGACGAATCATATTCTATGACTGTCAGCCTGTCATCTCTCCATACTGCCAGCCCATTTCTTCAGAGCTTTCCACTTTGTGAAGCTGGTTGAGTGAGGGACAAGGTGGAGTGCAAGTAAAGCAAGCAGTGTGTGCTTTCATGTGTGGACCCAGAACATGAGCTTTATTTGGCCCCTTTTTTGCTTGAGAATGGGCAAAGTGATCTCCAAATTCTGTCATAAATAAGCTAGTGGTGGTGGTAGAACTAATATGTTGTAATTGATTCTTGGCTCTGCTGTTAAAGCAAATGTGAAACAAGTACCGTGATTTGGAGTAGTGTAATGAAAATTTATTTTCCACTAAGACTTAAGAAGGAAATGCCTTCCACAGCACAAGTGTCATATCCCAAAAGGTTTACCTAGCTGGGAGGTACTCAGTCTGGCTGGTTCTTGGATTTCAGTTTTCTTTCCTCTTGGTGTCTTTCAGTAGCTTTTAAAGAGTTTTCTTCTTGCATTATATTGAATTGTAACTGGTAGATAATAAGGCTGATTTCTTTATTTTGATCCCCTCCAGAAGAGCACATGTAACTTGCCTCCTTTTACTGGCCCAGAGAACCACCCGGATGTTGATGTGTTAAAGGTACCCAGTTGCAGCCTTCCTGCAATGGTCTTTAGAGCCAGTTCCTCTTCACAGACTGACAAAGCTGAGGCTGAATGATGCGTTTGCCTCTGTTAAAGGATCTGGGCACACCCTGGCTTGTTCCTCAGATAATGCAGGGGGTGGGAGCTTCTCCTGGAGTGGACATCTTTGCAGTCGCTGTAGGACTGAGAGTGCCCTTGGTTTGTGCTCAACAAAGCAAAATGCCTCTGTCAGCTTTCTTAGAATGTCATAGCAACCACTGGATAATGAAGCAAGTTTTGTGCACTGTGTGAACAGAACTGGGTGTGAAACAGTAATAATTAGGGCAATAAACGGGGCAGTCCCTGTGTATGATGACATCCCAGCCCCTGACAGTGGTGTCTTTGGCACAGTGGCCTTTTCTCCAAGCTTATGTGATTAAGTTTTTTCCATATTCTAAGCATTCTCACACCATCTCAGATATGTATTGTTTTGTTGGTTAGACTCTGATACAAACAGTTGCACTTTGTTCCTTAAATTACAATATGACTCGGCATTTCAGGAATGATTGAAAGCCATGGTAAAAGCTGCTGATAATTCTTGATTCATGAGTTGCTCTTGCGGTGGTACCTCAGGCTGGCATTCCTTTGTGTTTGCATGTTATCTCCTCACAGTGTCATTAAGGTGTCACAGGAGGGTCCCAGCTGGTGGCCAGGACACTTTGTCGTTACTGATGTACAACTGTGCAAAGATTATCCTGTGACTGGAAATGAGTGTTTAGGTCTTTAAAAATACTTTTTGTCTTAGGATGTTGCTAGTTTTTCTATCACCCCAATTTATGGATAAGTTTCTTCTTTAGTAAAATGCTGAAGGAGCATCAGAAAACAGAAATGGGAGAAAAGTTTGCAGGCTATTTTTTTACTTTTTCCCCCCCCAGGCAGAACACTTGGCTCTTGTTATCTCTACTTTGCATTAGTCAAAGTTTTCAGAGTTTAGCATTTCTAACTACTGTAAAATTTGGGTGTTACTTTTAATAGGTATGAAATTACAGATAAGAATTATTTGAAAGAAAAACCACCCACCAAACCCCAACAGCAACCCTGTATTGCAGTATGGATGCTGCTTACATTTGCATTGGATGTACTTATGCATAACAAGAAAGCTTTTGGCCTTGGTTCTGTATGGAACATAGTTCTTTTCCTTTATTGACTAGGGAAAGCTGGGGATTATTTTTTTGCGTTCTCCTTAAAAATTCAATGCGAGTTAAGGTTTTATAAAAATAGGAATTTTGCAAAAGACTGCAAAAAATGCATAACTACTATTATTGATTTTTCTCACTAATGGAATAATGGTCATCTCTCTTCTTAGCCAGTCTCCTGAGATTCTGTAGGTCACACAGTAACATAATAAAATCAAACACAGACACATTATTTGTTAAACTATATACCATGAATAGAAAATGAGGCCTGAGGTGACTCTTTGGTCTCTCTCGTATTTTATTTTACTGCTGACTTTGTTCTTGTGGCTTTGTTTTGGTTTTTTTTCTTCCATAAATGTAATGAAATATTAATATAAAAAAGCAATAAGTGGTGAAAACTATTGCTCATAGAAGTGCTACATTGCTATATTGAGAGTAGCTGGCAGATAAAACATTAAATATAATCTAATTGTTTGCTTTGATGTACCAAAAAAGGGAATCAGAATTATGTCTGGTTTTGCCTCTCTTTTTATCCTTTTGTGAAATCAAGATTGGTGGGTAACATTCCATGAGGTGAAAAAGGAGACCCAAGATGATGAGTCATTTTAAAAATAATGTTTTATATTAATTTTTTTTACTTCATAAAATATGAAGGGGAATAATAAATCCATGAGTGCAACAGCAAGGATTCCTTATTTGAGAAGAGATCTCAGAAGAAAATTAAGACAAAGCTTTATTTTTGTCTTCATAAAAATAAAATTAAGCCAATTCATATTTTGAATAGTTCAGGAGTTGTTCCTTATCTTGGCTGTTGTTTTCAAAATGTACTATAAGCTTCATTTGAAACTAAATCTCTTTTAATGTGATATCTTCATTTGGAGAAGAAAGTGCTGGAAGGAGGTACTTTCTTTTGTGTTTTGGTTTAAGTCCCTGAACAGACCATTTTTACCTTAAAATACAGCTCCTATGACTGATTGCTCTCTCTGTAGATTCTTCTTTGCCAATTAACATGCAGGGTTTCATACAGTCTGCGGTTAGAGAAGACAATGCAGGAGGCTGTGGTTCTTTTCAGACTTATATGGGGGATCTCTTCTCCCTTGCTTTAATATCAGCATGATAATGTTGTTGTCCCATTTAGACAATTATTCTGCAGTCAGAATGCTACTGTTGAATTTAGCTTTCATTAACTAAGAATAAAGAGTAACCCTAACCAAAAAACTCAAGGAAATGTTGAAGTACTTTGATACTATAAATACAATTAAGAATTGTATAGGTTTAACCAGTGGGATGATGACATGTTGATGTGGTCCTTCTTTTAGTGGACTGTTTTAAAATGATTTGAGAAGTTCTGCTAAGTGTCTACTGTATTCCTTACACTTTTCTATCAAGTAAATGTCATCACAGTTCAAATAACTATTCAAATCGAGGCCTGAATTGTAATGAATCCCGGAGTAAACCAACTTGAATGCAGTATATAATGGAAAAAGTGAAAGCTGCTGTTTCTCTTTCCAGTTATTTGCCCATGGCTCCCCATCCCTTTTAGGACCTGTAAGATGTGCCAGTTTTGATTAAACTGGCTGCGGTGTGGTGAGTTTTTTATTGCAGCCAGCAAGGAAGTGTTACTGCTGAGTGAATTAGTCATTTGCACAAGTATGAAAAAGGAAACTGAGTCAAGAAAAAATTTACAGGTGTTAGTTGTGGGTTAGAATTGAGTCATTCCCAGACACCACCACAAGATAATAAGGCTGGAATGATACTCAACAGCAATTGAATGTTTAATTAACAAAGCTTCCCATATGAGGGTATTAATATAAAGGCTGTTGCTCTTAAATGTAAAGAGACTTGCAGATCTGAATCTAAGATTGTGTTTAATCGGTGGGAAAGATGTATTTTCCACTGTAGAAAAATTAATTTACTAAGTTTCTAGTTCCCTGTTTTTGATTCTTTGGGTGTTTGTAGCTGTGGAGCAAGAGGCTGGGGGGTTTCACACTGATATTGTCCATGCTAGATGAAAAAACAACTTGTATGGCACTGAGGAATATGGGTCCGTGTTTGTTTTCTTTCAGTCACCTTGGCTATTCCTTGAAAAGATGCTGCAAGGGTTTATTGTAAATAACTATTTTTCTTTGCTGGTGTCCATGTTCCATCATTGTTAACACAAAACCATACCCTCACACTGTATTTGAGGTTGCTTTCAGATGAGTTTTATGGGATGGCTTTCCTATCAATCTTCTCTTGCCATTGTCCTTTTTTATCATGCTTTGAGGCGGTTTCAGTCTGATGGGGGCAGTGTGTGAACAGTGACCTTGTGAAAGCTTCCTTGTCACAACTATGTCTTAGTGTGTTCCCATAACACATCTCACAGTATATCTTTTTCTGTTTATTCTTTAGAAGTCTAAATATACTTACTATGGAAGGGATCTTCCTTTTCTCCTTTTGCATGTCTGCTAAAAATATTTCATAGAACTCTTTTTGCACTTGATGAGTGTGTGAATTGTTGACCTGGGTTGTTGGCAGGGCTCTGTAAGCAGCTCTGGTGAGTTCCACATGCTGTCAGCTGGGGTCCTCCTTAAATGTAAGGATCACACAGAGATCCTTCATCTGATCAGGATCTTCAAGGGTGGGAGAGGGGAAATAATCCCATTGATTCTTGCCTGGAGACCTCTGCCTTTCACATGCTGGCATTGCTCATTGCCTGAGAATTTGTAGTGACACCTGGAGTTTGATGCAGATATTGATGTCAACAGCAGCTTCAGAGGCATAATGGGGATGATAAATGGGATAATTCCATGGCTAGAATCTTCTGCTGTGCACTGTGCCATGAGGGTGCAGCTTTGCTTGTAGCCCACCAGGAGGTGAAACATTTCACACTGAGCTCAGTCAACTGCAATGTTCAGTCAATTTTCAGATCTGAATAATGTTTTTAATAAAAGTAAATGTCTGGTAATCAATATCCCCGTGTAATTGTTTAGCTGCTTTCCCAGTGGGAGTCTATGTACTTCAGGTGTTCTTTTGCTTAACAAACTATGGTCAGTGAACCATTCCTTGCAGTATAACAGGCTTTTGAGAAGTGATGGGAGCAGAGGCAATTGCAATTGTTTTGATGAGTAGAATCTTCAGCAGTAAGAGCAAAGCACAAGGTATTAGGTACATCTGTCCTTGAATTGTTAAAAGACTCTTGCTGCCTGAGTGAATATCTACTATTTCACCTAGAAATTGAAAATTGGTGTTGATACTGTTAAGCTTTTACTGTCTTGCTGAATTTGATGATATAATTTAAACCTGCAGCTGTTTGCTCCATGTCTAAATGGAAAAAGATTAATCTTTGTTTGTATCCTGCCCTGCAATTATCTAGAGGTACTGTGTGCCCTATATTATATAATCTGATGTAGCAGAGGATTACTTGAAGTCCTCATTCAAGCAAAACTTGCAGTTTTGGAAGGGAGATTTTAATTTCAGGAAAGAAGTTTGTTGCTGATCAGAGCAGGAAGCTTCTGTATCAGAAATGCTCTTCAATTTCACGCCAGTAGTTCAAACTGTAAAATAGTAACAGAATATCAATGTCCTCTGTGTGGAGTATGGGCTGAGGTGGAAATACAAAGTACACAAGAGTGGACAGATACTAGAGTCGGTAGAAAAGAGAAAGGAAATGTCTAATTGCTTGGGGAAGCTCTGTGACAGGGGGAATGTGGTTTCATAATGGGAAGAAAAAGAAGAACTTGCTCTCTACACTGTATGTATTTCTGCTGTAGTTTGTCCACATGACTTGCTCTTGAATTTAAATGGGTAAAGTAGGATAGGCAATATATGAGGCATCCAGAAGTAGAGGCCTATTGCATGTAAGTGGTTCCTATGCTTTTATGCCCATTTCTTGGGACTTAGGCCTTCTGGATATGCTGGGTTTTAATTCCAGAAACTGTAAATTGCCTCATTGTTTCTCATGGGATTATTCATGCTGTTGGCTGGGCCACGCAGCACCTGACACAGCGGGGTCTTCATTCTTCCAAAATACATTTTTCTGGCAGTTGTACTAAACATAAAATTACTCCTATTATTCATTTTCTGCAGCTGTGAAACAATATTGCCAAATAGTGTCAATCAAGTTGTGCTTTTGATGCTGTTGCCTTTAAAAGAAGAATTATGGAGCTCCAGTCTGTGAAAGGAACAGGGAAGCGTAAATAAGAGAGAATATTCACTGGAGGAAAGTGAAAGTCTTAATAACTGAAGTTAGTGATGAGGGACTGAATTAGTAAGGAAGTCTTCCAGTGAATTCAAAATTTCTACTAGGTGGATATGAATAATTGTAGCTTTAAAATTTTGGTGGGAATTCTGAAAGCAGGAACGTGGATGCTGTTGTTGTATATGAATACACAACCAAAGAAAAACATATCTTTTGAACATCTGGAAGACTGAGTCTGTGTTACTGTGTGAGATTTTTGCTAGTTCTGGTTTACTAATCCAAGCTAGCTATTTTTTGTGGCAAATAATTTTTTTCTTATTTTCAAAAGTAATGCCAGCCTGTTTCAGAGGGATTTGAGGAAACAAAGTTCTAGGATTGAAACAGGGTCTGCAAATTTCCAGTTTGCTACTGAAAACATCTATATACTCTTCAACTTGTAAGTCAGAACTTAGATTTCTACAGAAACACTGAGGACATTGAGGTGCTTTGCAGACTTGTAGTTTTTTATAATGCTGAACTTCATTTAGTATTATGAAACTTTTTAGAAGCTTAGGTAACAACTGCAACTGTATGTGACATTCTGTAGACATAAAGAAGTTTATAAAGGCTTAAACTCCAGTTGGCTTATTTCAGGTTTTCTCTTCTGTCTCATCATTCTCTTTTTATGATTTATGAACTGTCATGAAGTTCTCTTTCACTTCCCTGGTCAGGTAGTTATTGCTAAGGATGGATTATTCTTAAAACCTTCCTAATACAGAAAGGTAAACACAAAAGACTTAAAATTTAACCACTGCCAAGTAAAATGTTCATGAAAGTAAATACTGTTTCTAATCATGTGAAATAATGGAGGCCATGTGTGGTCAGCTGTAGTAGGAAAAGACCCCAGAATGCACTGAGAAGCAATTGAATTTAAGGACCAAGTGATTTCTTTTGATTTTGATCCTGGTATTCCTGTTTTATTTCTGCTTTGTGAGTAGAACAGTAGTTTTTTTTCTGAGGATAATAGTACAGGGTAGGTCCAAATAGCCCATTGTTTGGAGTTTTTTTTACCTTTTAGGCAATGTATTGATCTGAAATGGCTTTACTATATGATCAGATCAAAGGAATAGAAGAATATAAGAACTGTAGTAATTAAAAACTCTACAAACTAATTGTATTCTTATTGAGCAGAGCAAAACTTTTTTTCCGAAAACATCAAGATAGGGTTTTATTCCAGCAAAGAATGGTCATTTTGTCTTTTCAGATCAATCTAAAGTTTTGGATGTTTTTGCACAAGTTGATTTTAATTTCATGATGTATTCTTGGGGTGGAGAGGGAATGGAAATAGCTTAGCAGTGCTATTAAATACATTCCTGTCCTCTTTCAAATGTAATCTAATACCATCTATTTCATAATGCATTTATGTATATGTGTGCACACCGTCACCTTTCTATTTTGGAATAAGTCAATGGGGATATTGTTGCAATCTCCTGGGGTGAATCACACCTGGTCTGTGGACCATCCTTGCTGTCTTGTGTTGGTGGCAGTCACCTTCCATCAGGTGCCGTGTTCTTGCAGCTGCTTATATGATCCCTGAAGGTGAAATGCTGAAAAAGTGGAGAAATGTTCACTCCTATGTTCTGTCTGGTGATTGAAATCCATAGCCTCAGGATAAATTCTATTTGCTTTCAGGGAGGAGAAGGCTTTCACAGAATCACTAGGTTGGAAGAGACCTCCAAGATCATCGAGTCCAACCCTTACCCTAGACTAGACCATGTCACCAAGTGCCACGTCCAGCCTTTTTTCAACACATCCAGGGATGGTGACTCCACCACTTTCCCGGGCAGTCCATTACACAACTTTATTACTCTTTCTGGGAAAAACTTCTTCCTAATATCTAACCTATACCTCCCTTGACGCAGCTTGAGACCGTGTCCTCTCGTTCCGTCAGTTGCTGCCAGGTGGAAGAGACCAAACCCCACCTGACCACAACCTCCTTTCATGAAGTTGTAGAGAGTGATAAGGTCACCTCTGAGCCTCCTTTTCTCCAGGCTAAACAGTTCCAACTCCCTCAATCGTTCCTTTAAGACATTTAGGCATTGTTTTCATGGTTCAAATTGAGGAAAATTGATGGAAAGTCAACTAAAATTGTGATGTTCGAGTACATCAACATGAAAACTGAAAAGCAGGTCTGTTACTTCTTAATCTAAATCTATCTTTAGGCGTCTCTGTCATTCCAGAGCTCCTACCTGCTGTGCAAGTGCTGTGGTGCCTCATTTCCCCTATACTCACAGCCCGTGTACCACAGAGGTTGATTGTCCTGGTAGGATCCACTGAGCTGGTACATGACAGGAAACTGCTCTGGGTAGTGGAGAGGATGTGGCGCTTCAGGAGTATGCCTGGATATCGCAAATCGTACTGGCAAATTTACACTGAATTCTCTCCCATATTCAATGACAAAATCACATTTCTACTGTGCAGTGATTTCTGTTGGATGAATCTCCATTTAGACACTTGTGGCTCAGCACTTGGGGTCTCCTGCCATCCCTGCCAGAGGTGCTGGGTGTGAGGATGGATGGTGCAAACAGCCAAAAGCCTTGCTGACCTCTTAACCAAGCTGAGGAGCTTCAATGTGGATAATCTGCTCTGGAAGTGGAGTAGTAGAGAAGCTCAAACCTTAATCTCTGCCTAAAAGTCTCAAGTGCTTGTACTGTCCAGGTTCTGAAGCTACAATGTCCAGAGGTAACTTTCTGCTTGAGTCTTTACAGGAAGGTCCAACACTTCTTCACTTACTATCAGGCTTTTTGTTAATTTGCCTGAATTCACGTGAGAAGCTGCAAGAGTCTATGGAAATACACCCCCCAAATCTTTACTATGTGGTTGCATAAGAGCCATGTCACACTTTCATTGCCTTGCTGGTAGGAGGGCAGTTTTGTACTGGAGGTGGCAAAACTGACATCTGGGAAGCATGGGAAGGACTGGACACGCTGAGACACCTTGTGTTACTAGTAAGCATGGTTTGCTTGTCTGCATTCTTTGTACCTCACAGGTCTAATCTGTGCAGAGGAATCTCTGGCTCTGAACACAAGTCATGCATGCTCTCTTGTGAATCTTAGCCATATGTATGATCATATGTCATCATACGCAGCTGTCCATGTGAACAGTATTGCACAAATATTTGTAGAGAATGAATATTTTCCTTGCTGAAACATTGTTTTCTACTGCTTTAGTGTATCATGAATAAATAAATTGAAATTAAGTAGAAAGCTTTTTAACCAATTCATCAGTGGAAGTAACTAATTTTGAGAGGTAGAAACAATCTTTTGCTGTGAAAAATAGCTACAATATAAGAAAAGTGTAATTGTAACCCTTAGCTCCCAAATTGTATGTAAACTCTAATATTAACTTGCTGTCCCCTGGTAAATCTAACATGGTCCTCTGTACATAATGCTGTAGGATCAAACAGGTGTTTTTCTCAGCAGTGAACTTCCTCCATGGCAAAACAGTGTCCTGCAAAGAGGTCAATGATAACTTCAATTCCTTTTTTCCCAGGATAGAGTGGAATGTGTAATAATGTAATTTTAAAGTGTTAATTCTTTGGGTTTGAGCCTGTGGTGCCAGTACGGCAGTGCAGCGGTGAATCTGCTCCTGTACCAAATGTTTAACTGGTTTCTGGCCATGTCTTAGAGGGCTGAAGTAGTTACTGCTTGCTTGGCTGGGTGCTTGGAGGTGCTGGGTTTACCCATAAAATCCACAGTTTCTGGAGTGAGCCGGTGTGTCCATCTGAGAACATCAGTGTTTCTCTTTTGCCTTTATGTGACTGGTTCTTACTGCAGATCCTGCTTTTATTCCCTGGCCTACTGATCTTTTTTCATCCAAAACTGCATGTGGGATGCAGTCCTAGGCAGCACACTGTGCAGCAGGAACCCATTTTATGAACTTTGTGTCTAGAAATTGTCTCTAAGATATTTCTCTGATCAATATTTATAAAGTGAGGAAGGCTCATCCAGAGAAGATAGAACAAATTATTCTTTTTGACAGCTGAAGTAAGTGGAGTTGGATTCTGGCTTAAGTTTAGATTATGAAATAGTTTGAAAAATTCTGAACTTGCCCAGTAAACTACTGCTGCAGAAACAACCAGGTAGGCTTTTGGTAATTAATTATTCAGATTGATTTTCTCTGAGAGGGAAGGAGAACTTAGTTCACATGCACTGCTTGTTTATAATTTATAATCAAGGGCAAACAAATTGAAGTGCTGTATGTACAAGATTGTGTGAGAGAACACTTGAATTACAACATGGAAATATTTTCATATAACGTTGATAAATATTTTCTTTAAACAAGAAAATTTTCAGTTTATTTCAGCTCTGGTTATGTGGCATAAGAATGTAACTTGATTAACCAGAAATGGTCTTTGGGAGCAGAAGTGAATGCCAAATTTGCTAAACTGCCACTGTGTTCTATTTGTCCTACATTTAATATTGCTGTCAGTGGTGAAATTAACTGTTTCTTCTTCTTTCATGAGAGGAAACTTAAGTTTCTTGACTTTGATTTGCAGTATAAGTGCAGTGTGACCCGAGCTGAAGAGACGCGGCTCTGACCTTTAGAGCCATGTGAAGAAATCTGTGACTACAACTTCGATAGCTGAGCTGAATAAATAACTTCAGATGTGAAACTGAAGTGTTACCTGCAAAGAAAGGGCAGAAGGAACCCATTCCAAGACTGGAGTGCACATTGGAGGTGACTCTAGCAGGAGAGGAGCCTTTGGGCAGGATCACTGTTCTGACCTCCCTGTACAGCACAAGACATTTACAAGCAGCCCATAGCCCTTGTATTCTATCAACAGTTTCAACTGTCAATAGTAGTGTGATTTACAAATCCTGACTGTCAGAATGATTCAGCTTAAGAGGAGACTGAAGCCCTCTGAGTGCTCTTGTGCCAGGATTTAGTCATTAAGGCAGAGTCACAGTCTCTTGCTGAAAAGATACCAATGGAAGTTATTTCTGTTACTTCACTTAAATTTTTTAAAATCTTTCCAATTCTTTCAATTTAAGAAAATTCATAAGAAAATGATTGTTTTCTATAGGAGGCTGAACGCAGGATATATCAGTGCTGCTAGCTTGAAAAATATCTAACATATTAGTCATGAAAGGGTTATAACCAGGTGACGGCAAACAATTGATGAATAATAATCTGTAAGCTTTTATTTCAGTTGATATAGCTGATTTTTGTGAAAATGGCCCAGATGTCCTGTAGCTTTCTTCTTTGGTTTTGTAGTTCCTTAAGGAAAGTTCCTTAAGGAAGGAGCATAAATACTGTTATATAAGTTGCAGGAGAGAAAATGAGCTTTATAGAAGACTGCTTGGTTAGTCCTTGAAGCCACCATGTCACCATTACAACTCTGTGCTAGGATAAAATTTAATTCTGATACTTGTTACTGCATCTCTGTTAGTTATGCCACAGCTACTCTTTTATGCTGTAGTACTGTGTATGCAGGAGAAAAAGCTCCAGCCACTTTCTTGACTCAAGGAAATAAGCACAACTGTTTAGTGTCTTTATACAACTCATCCTAGTAGCATTAAGTTGAATTCAGTCTTTAATTTAGAATGTTTTTCATGATCATGGGATGGGAATGATATTAGCAGAGCTGACTCTTGAGCTCATTTTCTACAAGGTGGTAGTTTATCAAGTCTTAGCTGTTAAGTTGTCCACTGAGTGCCCCTTGGTTTTGTGAACGTACTGTTCTGAAAGAAATGGATAGAAGAACATGACCCATTCAACATGTGCAGCTTGGAGAAAAAGAGATGGCAAAGAGCTGAACAGTGGAGCAGAACTGGTACCAGTGACTGTTCTTTTGAATTTGTACAAGAAGTTTCACTTCCAGATATGCCTAGATAGTGTTTGAATTTTAATTACAGCTATTTGGGAATAGAGACTTGAATCTGAAGTGATCTGAAAAACTTGCTTTCATTTCTCAAGTGTTTGATTTCATTATCAGTTGACACCTGATATCTAAAACTCTTTCTCAGCATTGGTGCTATGTGCCTTTGAAGAAAATATATTGTAATTCTGCTACAACAACAAAAACTGGGGCATACATTAGCTACAACCTCCTGAGTAATAGCATTCTACATTATAGCTCTGTCTGGCATGAAAGGAAGCAATTGTGTTTTTCTGTATTAGGCTGTCAGATTTAGTTACATTGTCTGTAGGATATGACTGTTCTTAGAAGGGAGCCAGGATTATTGTTAGTCTTAAGTTCTAGTCACTATGTGATGATACAGATTCTTTTAAAACCTGGGACAGACAAGGCCAAGCTGAAAGTGTGGTGGTGGCTGTGGAGATTTGGTACATTAGAGAGGCGGGTCTGTGTGGTAGACACTAGATTACATGAGGAACTCGCCTAGATGAGGAAGTGAATGCTTAGGTAACCTTATTCGAGATAGTAAAATAAATCTAGGGAGATTCATAGCTTTGTTTCAATTTGGTCAACTTAAGGTGGGGGCATGATGTGAGAGACCAGGTCAAAATTGATTAACTTAAATTGAATTAGATATTGTTCCTCCTCTATATAAAGTACTAGAAAGATTTTAAAACATTTCTTTCACTTTCTCAAGCAGAAATTCGCTCTCATTCTGCTTAAACCGCTATTCACAAATGTCACTCTGAATTCTTTGTTGAAGGTCATTTTGCTGGTGCAAATCCCAGACTTTCAGTGTTTTGATACCTGAGTGTGTCTCTGGAAAAGATATTGACCAGTTGGAGGCGAAATACACTGTACAAAAATAACAGGAATGAAAGGGAATACTGTGGAGTCAGTAAATACCACTCTGCTGGTGTATAGAGCTCTTTTCTGGCCTTACAGTCTCAGGTATGATGGGATCACTATTTGTTAGGAATTTTTTGACTGCTCAGTTATGTTATTGACAGACCCAACTGAGGCTTGCCCAGATCAGCTGGAAATTGCAAAAATTCTTGTGATGTCAGTCCATGGCAATTCCAGCAGTGCATGGACTGGATCTCTTGAAGCTGAATAATTGATGAATGATGTCTCCCCTGGGAACATGCAACAACTGAGAAACAAAAAAAGTAATTCAGGTTATTGAGTGAGGACTTTTTTGAGATTTATATCTACTTATGAGTAACAAGGGTCTAAAACAATGGCAGTGGTTTGAATTTACTAATTATTTTCTTAATACAAAGTTGCTTACAGGTACAATAAAAGAATGAAAGACAATAATAGTGTAACAGTGTGTCCTTAAATGTGCTTTGAAAAAGAGTTCCCACTCTTGCTTGTGTATTAAAAATGGGGCATTTTAATTAGTTATGCCAGCCCCTATGCACAGCATCATTTAAACTGCTGAGTTGGGATAGGATGTTTCCTGCAAACCAACAGTGGAATTCTGAAATTTGGTTTTCTGTTATAATGCCTGAGCAGGCACCACCACCTGATGTCATGACACTGATGTCCTCAAGGCTGCTTTCTTTTCCAAAGTGACAATAGGCCACAAAGAAGACTCTGTGCCATGAAAATAAAAAAAAAAATTAATTGAGGAAAAAGTTGCTGAGTGAATAGAGCGAATTCAATTATTGGTGGAACTTATCAGTCATATATTTACCATATTTTTAAATGTCTGCTAAGGTTTTTCTTAATAGCTAATTATTTCCATTCTAGAAAGGTATAGTATTAACGTTCTATTACTCAAACTTGTTTTTTTGCTAAGAGAACACGAAACATTAATGAAAAGTGAATGTTTTGTGTTTAATTCTAATTTAGATATGGAATGAGTCCTAAATGGTTAGTGAAGTTAGAAAGATTAATAAAAGGAACAGAGTAAGTTCACACTTTCAAATGGTCTTCTTGCATTTGCCATATTAATTTAAATTGCCTTTATAAAGCTTCATCTGAAGTACAGCTTGGAGTCTTTTTAAGAGTAATGGAAAATTGTTTGGATTTTGTTTTGGTGCTGTTCAGTCAAACTTTCCTCAAGAAAATGTACCTCAAATTTATTAAGTGAGCTGATAAAGGAGTTTTTTCTGGTGCTGTCTTGTACGTAACTGTTACTTTTTAATATCCCTTTGGACTATAATCCATTGAGTGCCATCAGATAAGTAAAACTGATGGAAAGACTTGTAATCAAAATGAACATTTGTTTTAATGGTCAGCAGAATGAAAAGGAGTCTGAGAGGGTGACTGAGGTGGGAAGTTGGCAAGGCTTTAATGGGCAGGCATTTCTTTGCCTGCGATACAGTTCGATCATGTAATTGGCAGGCATAATTTTTATGCCAATTGCTGCAATCCAATTCTATTGCAGCAATTAGACTTGTTTTAACTACTCACATCTACAGAAGCAGAGGAAGCTACAGAATTGAACAGAGCCAGATTCCTTTCAGAAAGCCCCAAGTATGAGCTTTAAGTGACCTATGGAGCTCCAAATGCGACTGAAGAGAAATATTCTCTTAAAGCACATTTGGGAATAGCAATGTAGGATACAACAAATATGGCATTTTTTGTTTTTTCCTCCTGAGCTAGTCCTTGTTTCTTGATTGACAGTGAAATACCAATACTGGGGAGTGAGTTCCTCTTCATGAAGGAAATTAATTTAGTGATGCTGTTTGGTGTATTGAGTTTTTCCAATTAATCTTTTTCGGCTATTTTATAGTTATGTAAATACCTTTTTTAACACATTTTATCCCTTTTCGGTGACTGTGTGCATTTTAAATGTGATAACTGGCTGTAGGAATGATTATAGGCACTCACAGTAGTTTGACTTTTTGTTCCTTTCTGAACAATAATGTGAAGCATTTAATATCCATTATTTCAGTTCTAAAATTCCTCCAATTCAGGTTGAGATAGAATTGACATCAGTCAACTTGTAGATCCTTATCATTCCAGCCAGTTACCTTTACAGGTGTCTGAGGTGTCTTGTGGTTTGGGATGTTTAGCAAACTGGTATTTTTTTCTATTTGGCTTTCTGTAATTGAGAGATCCATTATCTTTTGTCAAAACTTAATAAACTGAGATTTGAATGCCAATCTGATGATTCCATTTTCTGTAGAAAAATTTCCACTTTTGTGGCTGCTGCCTAGCTCAAAAAAACAGTGTAATGTGCTGCTCTTCATACATGGTTTAGATCCAGCTGAGTGTGTGCACTGACTTTGCTTTAGTGAGAAGGGAGCTACTTCAGCCTCTGTGCACTGTATTAAGGGATTTATACTATCAGATAGGATAGTTCAGAAATGCAATATACTGAGTTCCCCTATCTGAAATGGAATGAGGGGTTATATTTGGTATTGTAAAGGCTCCCTTAAAATAGATTTCAATGCTCACACCTTTTGACAGATTAGAAGATTGCTGAGAAAGGAGGGGGCATATTCTTGTAACTGCTGTTTTTCAAATAATTTTTGAGTTCATTTATTTTGTAATTATGACTTAATTATTGTATGCCTTTGATATTCTTTGCTTTACTGGGATCACAATGTAATGGTGCAATTGTTCTGTTACAGCTGTGACTTCTGCTAATCTTCTTGCTGAGAATGTCATCTAGAATCTCTTAAAACCAAATCTGAGTTCGTAGTGGCTGTGAGATCCTGCGTCATTTTTCCTAGTCATTTAGATGCACTGTGATTGAACTGGTAACAGCCAGGAACTGTGATTGATATAGAGGTATTCCATTAGTCTGAGAATCAAGTGAAGAACTGGAGAATAACACAGTAGGTTCTGTAACTCTGCTACCAATACACAAAGTTATCTGCTGTGTTTTCCACTAATTTTCAAATACAATCCCAAACCTGCAACAGCAGCAAAGGAATCAGTAAAGAAAGAATTTCCAGGTAATATGGGTGATAGGGGTTTCAACTCGGTCCATTTGTTATTATCTATGATTCTGGGATTGAACTGCACTAGAGAATTAAATGCATGTCTGCTGTAGCACCTTCAATTTTAGTGTTCTATTACTTTGTTAAAAAATAATAATAATGCTTTTATGGGATATGTTGCATGCATTAAAGGACCATTAATCTCTTTGTAATGGGGAGGTAAAGAATGGAGCTGGTTCAAGTTGAGGTATGAGAGAGTTCTTTTGTTGTATTTTGCTAAGAGCCCTGGTTGCATGCAGGGGAATAGCTCATGATGGATAATAGATCCCATTCTCTGCTGTTGCACTTGATGATTATGTGAGGTCACTGAGGGGAAGTGTCATTTGATGGCAAACATCTCAAATGCAGCTCTGTGCAGGGCTAGTGAACTCGTCAGCTCCGTGATAATACCCTGGCACTTGGTAGCAGGCAGGTACCACTTAAAAGGCCAGCCAGTTTTATCCAAGCTCAGTAAACTGGGAATGTTATACTTCCAGCAGCGTCCCAGCAGTTGTGCTTTCCTCTGTTCTCAGGGGTTGTCCTTCCAGATTCTTTTTGAGCAATGGACAGTGATATGAAGATAGTGCTGTTGGAGTCAGGATTAAAATAAGAAAAATGAAAGGGAGAAAGTCCTGCTTTGCATAAAAATAGTTAGAAGTTTATGTAGAAGAGCACAGTAAGTATTGATAACAAGTTTGAGACAATACTATACTTTCATAATGAGATCTTGCTCTGTGCCAAATAAGGTTCTCCTGGGGTGAGCCAAAGGCAGTGCTCCAGAAGCACATCCAATGTGTCCAGCTGTTGGTGGATGTTATCTCTCTTGGATCTGGCTAACTTTGGTCTCAGTTGAAGCCCTTTGGGATCATTGCAGAATTAATTTCTGGTCCTCAGGCCGTTTTCACTGACTGTCTTGTCACGTGGGCCACTGCTTGCTGATACAGATGTGTCTCTACATGTGCAGACACTGTTCACATCACAAGGGTTGCCGTTACATCCTTTGCGTTTTCCACTGTTTACAAGCCCTGCCTGAGGGACACTGGCTCTTGCAGAACTTGAACAAGGTTTTTCAATGTATCTTTTGGGTAGTGTTGAAAGGGAGTGAGGAGAAACCATGCTGAAACTGTCACATAGTGAAACTGTGTGTGTGTATATATTGTGCTATAGTAGCTTCTTGAGTTAAAGGAAGCTGATTCTGTGCACACCTGAATTTTTCATGTTGTTCTCTTATGCCTTTCCCTCGAACCCTAAGGTTTAGCACACCACAAACATGGTGGCGCCATTTTTATTAATAAAATGGGGGGGTTTTGTGCAAAAAAGATAAGTATCATGACTTTTGCTGTTGAATTATTTGAGCTCATTTTTCATTCCAGCACAAGTGAAGAGGGACTGATATTGTGTGGTCCTCCTTGTTGTGTGAAAATATTTGTAAGAGCAGCCTACCTTTGTTTTCTGTTAGAGAGCAATCTAATAGCACAACTACTGGCCCTTGTTTTTTACATACAGCAGGGGAGCTTACCTATTAATGCATAAGTTATGG
Source organism: Serilophus lunatus (assembly GCA_013399895.1). NCBI lineage: Eukaryota > Metazoa > Chordata > Aves > Passeriformes > Eurylaimidae > Serilophus > Serilophus lunatus. The sequence goes on from VXBA01004184.1 coordinate 873,699, forward strand.
AAGAGGGAGTAATTCCCAGGCATATGCAAAGCTATTGAGGAAGATAAGTCCAAGCCAACACTACCAACTAATTTGTACTTGCTTTCCTTCAAAAGCAGAGGAAAACCAGAGCTATTGTTCATGTGTCTGAACTATTACAGTTAACAGAGCTTTAGAGTTTGGGTTTGACTTGAAGTAAACTCATTTAAGACTGTTTAGTTATAGCATAAATTATCAACAGCATATTGTGTTCATCTCCAAATAGCAATAGCTGGTGGTGAACAAAGCTTTGTTAGATATGGGCTTTACTTATCTTTGTTTGCTCCATTGCATAATTAAGAGTAAACATAAATGAAATTCATTCTTTCAGAATCAATATTACTGTGGACTAGGCATGAAAAATAAATGGTACGTGGCTGCCAGGTGTTTGTATGGAAGACTGGAGCTTGAGATGTAGGAACAAACAGTTGTAATTCATTGTGTGTGCTCTGTGTGCATATATAATACTGAAAAAATATTTTAGATGAAACCTGAAGCTAGTATGTTGACAAATTAGGTTAATTATGGTACTTGAAGTCTATTTTGACAGCTGGAAATTTATAATATACAAATTCAGGCGAGGTTGATGTATTTCTTCTGTTTTGAGAAATACTCTTTCTGGCTTGGTCCATAAGTGGTTCTGAAAAGCTCTTTGATCTTCTGGAAAAGAAGATATTTTGTGATGAAATCTGAGGGAGGACAAATTTTACTAGTAAGTGAATCTGCTACATTAGAAAAATTGGCTTGCTTCTATTTTTTCCCTTGAATGTCACTGAGATTGCAAACAGGTCCTTTGAAGAAAGTAGTTTTAGAACAGGGATAAAACATGAATGATGGTGAGAAGAGGATACAAAAATTAAGAGCTCTCATTACCAGGACAGAAAAGCAAAGGTGCAGTTTTGTAAATTAGTGTGTAAAAGAGTAATAATTTGTGTGTGTGTCATTTGTCTCTTCATAATTCATTACATTGTAGAAATCATAAAAGGATATTTTTGAAGAGTTAGCAAATACATTTACAGAGTTATAAAAGGACTAAAGAGAATTTCATAAACTGAAGAACCTTCTCAGAGCCTGTTCCTGGGCAGTGTTGTATACACAAAATTCAGCAATTAACACTTAATAGATTTCTTGAGGCAAAAAAGCTGGGAGAATATATTAAGGAAAAAAATCTCTTTGCACATTCCCTAAACCTATTTAAATAATAGGATGTACTTGCTAATTAATGCTATTGTGAACTGTGGACACTTATAGGCTTGAAAAAAAATACTGAACCCTGTGTTATTGAATTTGCATACTGATTCAAATGAACAGTTCATTAGCAGTTGAGATTTGCTTCATGATGGTATCACTTCATCTTTTTACTGTTGAAATACGTCAAATAATAAAGACTATATGCAATAGACACTCTTAGTCCTCTTAAACCATGAAAACATCTGTATGGGCAACGTGATCCCTGTAGAAGCTGGGAAAAAATCATCTCAAGCAGTAGGTCCTGGGTGAGATTCAGTCCCTCTTCACCTGCATTGTTTGGAAACAGGGCTCTGGCTGCAATGGCTGGTATTGAGCCACAGAAATCTGAAACGAAACAACTAGAAATAACAACCCCTTTTTTTTCCTTAGCCAAATTTTGAAAAAATCTTCATTCAGGACTATTGTAATTCTTGCTCAAGTGAAGTATGACTTAAATTTCATTATCTCCAGAATGGGAAATTTTGCATCGTTTGGGATTTCCTTAGGTGGCCAATAGTGACAGAAATTGAATTGCAGTCGTTAAATAAAAAAAGGTTTTATATTTCGTGTCCTTAGAGAGCTTAGTCATTGAGCTGCCTTTAGTTGAAACAGGACAATTAGATTGCTCTTGATTTGTCCTTGCAAATTTATCACTATCTTTACTGCATTTGCAATGTTCTGCTACTGAAGTCCCTGAGCATACACAGGAAAAGCTTTTCATGCAGAATGAGAAATGTTAGCTTAGATTTTCAGAGAAAATATACCAGCAAAGCCTTTTTTTCCTTAATGTGCTCTAAGTTAGTCTCTTTTCTGCCTAATTAACTTTATTCATATTAAAGACTATAAACTGGTGCTCCTTTAATTCAAGGAATCTGAACTTTAATACTTATCTGGGGATCCAGAGGAAATGTCTGGTATCATGGTCTGTCAATGCAAACTTTGTTTATCTCAATCTTGGTAGTGTGTAAGAAAGCAAGTTAACTAAGTTCTAAACGAGATGAGAAAGAAACATTTGAAACTAGATGTGTTTCTAGTGAAACATAAATGAACACATGATGGAGAGAAAAAAACTTCAAGTCGATTCACCTTGTTTTTCTTTTGGCTCTTTGACATTTCTTGAGCAGACTGTAAGCTGGACAAGTGAGCTGCCCTTTCCAGTGTGCTGTGAGAGGCCCAAGAGCAGGTGATGGGAGGTGGGGAAGATGCTGTTTTCAGCAGCAGCATCTGGCTTAGAGCACCTGCAGCTGTGCTGCCTCTGGGGGGGGGGGTGTCTCTGTGCTCTTGTTGCTGTCACTGTTGTTCCTGCAGCTTGTGCAGAATGTCTGCAGGGTCTGTCAGCTGGTCGGGCGGAAGCTGTGACAGCTCTGAGCTCAGCATGGATAAGTGCCTGAACGCATACTTGAACTCCTAAATTGATCTTTGCAGCTCACATGACCTCCGTTTTTCAACTGTATTTAGTATCTTAAAGCTGGTTTGGGTGCTTCAGGGACAGGACTTTGTCTGACATGTTGTGAATGTCTCCTGTCTTGCTGTTGTTATCCCTTAGAAAGTATGAGTGATCTTTTCTCCTGCAGTTTTTCACAATTCAGGATAATCCTTATTTCTCACTGCTATTTATTTATATCTTGTTTGGCAGTTTTATCGCTCTTTGGAATCACCTGACAATGCAGAGGGGCAAATGCTCTCCAACGCCACCATCAGTATAAAGCCATCAAGGGCTAAAGAATAGTGCCTCTTTGGAGACCTATTTTAAAATTATTTCCTTGAGCCTGAAGTTTCTTCATGTGGAAATAAAAAGGCATAAATATGTATTTTTCCTTAAAATGTCATTATGAAATCCTTCATCATCTTTGTGCTCAAATATCCTATCTTTAATTGCATTTGTGACAATCCAACAGAGTAAACAAAAATTTAATTTACTTGTGCAACAGGAACATGATTAATGTGTATGATGATGCTACCTGGGGCAGAACAAAAGCTATTTTTTTCTCCTCAAATTAAATTCATTCTTGATCAAGAGGATCTGAAAAAGTAGGAATGAGGTGCTTAATGAATGGAGAAAGATATGAGGGTTCAGGTCAATGCAATGATGTGATATTAAGTCACTTCTGGGAATGTGGCTCTTTCCAGTTTTGCCAAATGAGGAATTTGTTTTGGCTAGTGCTGCTGTTTTGCAACTCCTTCATATCATAAAACTAAAGATTTTGTATTTATGGTGGTGTCTCTCCTCTGTGGTAAAATACTTCAGGAAATCAAATCTTGGGACAATTTACAAAGGTTCCATTACCTAAGAGCTAAGTGAGAGGAAAGCAAAAAGTTGGCAACTGCAAGACCAATGTCTGTAACTGCTGGTAGTTGCACTAGAGCAGATATCTGGCTGGTTCTACTGAACATGTTTTCTTCAAAAATTTGAGTTGGCTAAAGAGCCAGAAATACCTTAATAGATGTGTTCCTATACCTTAATAGGTATGTTTATATAGGCTATGGCTGAGTGCTACTGGATTCTGTGAATTTTTAGCAACAGAGCTTTGAATTGCCTGGGTTTTTCTGTGTTCCTTTTTATTATAAGGAAATAGGTGCAGGTTTCTTCAAACACTTTGATAATTTGGGGGTGTGAAAGAAAATTTCAAAAAATTTCAGAAGATCTTTCATGAAGTATTTTCTTTACAGATGGACGTAATGTTCCTACTCTTTTGCTAGAGTTTCACAAGATTAAGTGAATAAGCAGATACCTCATTGTTTTTCACAACTGTAAAAAGCATGTTCTTCTATTTTCAAATATCTTTTCATAAGAAATTATATTTGAAATGCTAAAAGGATTTATTAGACTAGGAAGCTCTAATGCTCTTTAGAGATTAAGGTTTGGGATTTTTTTTTAGTTATAATTCAGCCTTCAGCCAATCAGGGGTCTAATTCTCAATCTTGTTTAAAAGACATCTGACATCTAAAGGCAGGGTATGCTCAGTATAAAATAGGAATTTATTGAGGGCAATCCTGATTTTGTAACTGAAGATACAGGAATTTCCTGTTTATAAAAACAGTTGAATTCAGTTCGTTTGAGGTTCTATTCATGAAATGATGTTCATCTGGTAAATATGAACATTTGTGAATATCTCACTTTACTGTGATAACTGGGTCTTGCCATGGAGAGCCCAGATCACTGTACTGGGAGAGAACTCTTTTCCATATGCATCCAGTGTGTAGAATTCTACATTCTGGAAATGTAACCTACCCTTTTGTTTCCTCTTATTTCCTTATTGGAAGTTAAACATTGTGTGTCTCCGTAGTCATTCCTTCAGTCTTTTGTTCGTTCACTTGGGATGCAGTGAAATGCGTTCCCTCTTGCAGTGTGGGCACGCTAAGTGTGGACACAGATCATTAATGGGCAAGTACTAGTTTTGCTTTGCCCTTTTTGTAGGTTACCATTTGAAATCGTGCTGCAACTTACCTGCTTGCAGACTGTAAAAGATAGGGGGATAACAGATCTCTGATGGAGAAGGGATCTTGAAGCAGATATGCTCATGTGCCTCTGTCATTTCTTGCCCAAGTGATTTTCAGGTCCTTGGGTTTGCTAAAATCAAGCACAAATATCTATAAGAGCAGAATATCACTCAAGGATAGCAGGCTGTGTGTCTTTATAAGAGCAGTATTTTTTTTGTTGCTGATTAACTAGGGAAACATAATAACATGAATGCTTTGAAACATTTTTATTGACACTATTTGGTTTTCCCTAAAATGGTTCAAAACTTGCTACTAGTAGTGGATTGGTGTCCAATGCTTTAGTTTCTTGTTTAGTAGACCGAAAATGACAATGTGAGTTTTACCATAAACTACTGTGACTTTTGCAAAATGTGTAGAGAGAAATACATGTGAGTTTTCTGAAACATTATGGCTTTAAGCCATTATTTAATTGTCAGAAGTATGAGAGAGAAGTAGCCAGGAAAGACCATGCAAAGCACTGCAATAGTAACCTCTGCATTGAAGAGCACACGTGAGCTTGGAGCAAAACCCCTGTGATGTTCCTCTCATGAAAACCTTTGTGATTATAGGATGTGCAATTTATGTCATTGCAGAGTGAAGATTCTGGTTTCTGCCCTTTCTCGTACAGATTTATCACATTGGTTTCTATTAATATTGAGTTACTGTTTCTGCAAGTCTTTTTGACAGTAGTCATGGCAGTGATATCTTTCAGGCTTGTAGAAATAATGACCTGCGCTCCTGTAGTCTAACCTAATGATCCTGACACAATGTGCAATGATCTCTTCTGAAACTTGCTTATAAACTTAAAGTTTATAAACTTAAAGTTTTTGGCAAACTGACTTCTCTGACATCCATAGTTCTCCTGGCTGTAAACACACTGCATCAACGTCCAGCCTCAAGTTAAGTCTTGTATAAGAAAAGCAGATCAGCTTTTAAAATTGCTGTTATTTGACTTCTATGGGTCCCTGCAAACTCAGTTCATGCATTTGTGATGTGTCTCATGACAGTCTCTGAAAATATTTCCAAGCTATTTTTTTAGGGAGTCACCATACATTTAATCTCATTAATAGTCTTTATAGGTTTTATAGCTGAGCATGGATGATCTTGACTAAATAGTTCTGATCTTCTTCAGTAAAGAACAGGATAGAATGAGCATAGTTAACAAGGATCGTTGGGGTAGAATTTGTATCCTTGATACACTTATTAGTACAGAAGATGCTGTGGGAGGGAAAGCCCGTGCCAGTGGAGCTGCAGGAGAACTCGCAGCACAAAACTGTCTCTTCCATGACTCACTCCATGTGTGTAATCACAGCTTGCCTGGGAGTTTTCTGCCATCTAGTCAGCTACGCTACCCCAGGGGTTGTTGGCAGGAGATTCCTCGGGGTGTGCTCAAGACCTAGAATAGGCTGAAAACAAGTCCTTAATAGTTCAGGCCATGAATATTCATAGAAGATAATGGAGGTTTTTCGTCTCTATGCATTAATGCTTCCAAGCTAGTACATTGAAGCCATTAGCTTCAGTTTTCAACTTATGCATTTAAAAAAATAGAATTAGCATTGTTTAGCAGGAAGCCAGCTGAAATTTTCATTCCTGTCTGATTCTTTCTGCTTGCTGACACAAGGCTTCAAGACTGAGTTGAGTTTGTTTGAAGTTCTTAAATATGTGATGGGATAAATTCGTTTTGTGCACTGTTTGATTATGTGGTTTGCTAGAGTGTGCGTGGAGTTTCTGTCCAGTGTTTGCCTTGGTGGCTGCCTGGATAAACCCATGATGTGTTTGGATGCGTGCTCTGCGTGTCCTCAAGTGACAAAGCATTTCTCTTCCCTTGCATCTAATATGGAGTAATATACCAATTAGACTAATGGAACATATACCTTAACTCATGATACTCCTGTTTAGTCACAGACAAAGGTAATTAATCAGCAGGAATCTGGGTCTCTTAATTTCAGCAGGTGTCTGGTAAGACCCCCGGTGTCAGCACTTGGCAGGTTGAGCCCAGGAAGAGAACTGCTAGAAAGAGCAGACACTGATTGCAGGGGGCTGTGCCTATTGAGATTATCATTGCATCCTAGCAAATGCTCCCTCTGGCCATCTGGATCCTGACAGAAAAAAAGGAGAGATGAGGTGTAACAAAGGACAGCAGACAAAGCTGGCCTGGCAGAGCAGTTTTGGCAAAAAAAGTTCTAGAACTCCTTCCGTAGTGGTAAGTTTGCACAAGGAAAATTATTTTACCAGTGATAAAGAAAGGATGTATAGAGAAAGTAAGGGAGGATGGCCTTTTTTCCTATTTTTTCCCCTTACAAGTTCAGTCCAAAGAGAGTCCTGCTGCGTGTAAACACAAGCCCCATATGTCCTCTGCCAGAGCTTTCCTTTTGGTCCTCTCTTGTTTTGCTTGTTTTGCTCCTCTCTACATTGTGCAGTTTCTAGATAGGAAAATACATTTCATTCAAGTGGTGTCCTTTTTGTAATAAAATAGCTTAGGAATCTGTGGGATGGAAAGGTGTGATTTGCCTTAATCGTTGTTTTTCCTGTGTATGTTGGATCATTGCAGTGTAACTGCACTTGTCAGGATGTTCCTTTCCAGAAAACAGCTTCATGGAGAGACAGAAATATGAATTTGGCTGCCACTGAAATGAGTGTGGCTTCTAGTCTAATATTTAGTAGCTGATTTTCTTTCCTGTAAATCTGTGTTTTCCTTTTGCAATACATATTGCCTAATTAAATGTCAGCTACTGTCTGACCTGCAGTTGTGGCAAATCCTTAGGCTGCATTTATAAAGGAAGGAGCTGTGCTGTAGTGTTTGTGGATAAGTGGTTCTGAAAATGGCAAGGTTGTTTATGGCAGTTAAAGTGGAAAAATAATATGAACGTATATGGACCCCAGGAAAGGCTTTTCTGAAATAGAATTCTAAGAATCTCTGCCTTTATAATATTTTTTTCCTTATGAAACAATTCCAAGTAGTGGCCTTTTTTTTGTTCTTGTTTCCTTGTTCTCATTGGCATGTGAGATGTTTTCCTGGTTGTAAAAATGAGGCTTGAGGGAGAGGTCAGCACCCTTATTGAGAGCTGTTATTCAATCGGATCATTGTTTGAAAGTAGCCCTTCCTACTGCACTGTTCAAGGGGCACCATCATCCATGGGAACTGGACTGAAACCAGTTGCCAACCAACAAAGGAGGAATAAGTTGTGTTACTGCTTGATTTTATTACTAGTGAGTGGTGGTCAGCCATGTAGAGGCAGAAAGTGATGCACAAAATATGATTTGCCTGCAAGGAATTTAATTTTCTCTTTCTATTCTAACAGGAATATAAATAACAACTGTGCTAGAGCATCAAATCTGATCTAGTGGGCACGTATTCTGTAATTAGTACTCTTTAATTTAGCAGCTGTTTGAGGTAGCACAGAAGGTCCCCAAGTAATCACAATGCATATGCTTTTTTGGAGTATTTGAAAAAATCAAATAATAAAATCTAAGTTCTGTTTGACTTTATGAATGTTTCTACTTTTTTGCCAGACAATGGAAGTGACATGTTCAGCTTTATTCAGAAGAAATAAAGACAATACATCTATTTATATCTCCTAATGATCCCTGCTGAAATCATCCCGTGATTGACTTGATGTAAAAAGATACCCTTAATTCCATGGAGATGATGGATTTTGCTAAAAGCTTAAAAGGAAGGGCAAAGAGTTTGTTGATGTCTGCATGGTCTTACTTTTTAAGGCGTTTGTATAGAATGGGAATAATTCAAAGAATCATGGCATTTCCAAGAAATAAATCCGAGGGAAGTAAAAATTCAGGTATTTCATAACCTGTGCGACAGTTAGGTGATGCTTAAAAGTGTAAATAATTTTTGCCACATCGATAGGTGCTTTTCAATGTTAGATCTTCAGCAACAGAATGTGTACAAGGGAAATGACTATAGACTGTTGTAATAAACTGCACTGTCAGCCTTAAAAGAGAACTTTTACCTTATTTAGCTCAAAGGCCAACTCGTTCATTATCTTTTCTTTAATATAATAAATATTTTCTTGGAACAATCTGTTCTGTTATGACTGTAGTTGTTTTCCAGATTTTCTATTAGAAGTACAAAGTAAATTTCTGAAATACTGCTTTTCTTGGTGCTAGGAAAATGATCGGAGAGGAGGGAGAGAGGATTTTTCAAGTGATTGGGTAAATACAAATAATGCATTAAAATATTCAGATTAAAATTCAGAATTGCTTGTTCAAAACACGTTTCCATTCATCTTGGAATGGAAATGTCATTTTAGTTTTCATATTTTCAGCTGAAAAGCATATGTAAAAGAAAAAAGGTGGTTTTTGTTTTAAATAAGCAGAGAACAATAAAAACAAAGCTGTGATCATCATACAGACTTTCCTAGGGCAATACAGCAGCAGTCCTTCTTCTGTGTTGCATTAATATCCCTCAAATCACAGAATAGAACATTACCAGGTAATTTATTTATGATGCAATAGCGTATTTTTCTTCCGTGTTTACATTACCATATCCTGGCTGATGCTTTGGAATTCTTACATAGAATATTTGAGTATTTAAGCCATATTAGCAATACCTTTTTCTGTGTTTGAAACGGAGGGGCAGGTTTTTTTCCAGTGCTTTTATAAGGATTTCATATGTTTTAAAATTCTCAGAAACATTTTGTGAACTCAAAAAGCTTCCACTGACTTCAGTGGTTTTTTAACGAACTATTGATTCTGATCCTTATGAAGTTACACTTGCAAATAACTGTAAAAGTAAACTCCTGAGTGAGGTGTGAAAGCAGGTCAGGGACCTGATGCCTGGAAGAAATAAGATCTGTGTGTGTCTTGTTTACAGATGTTATATGGGTGTTACGCTCTGTGGTTCGGTGCTAGACTTACAAATTGCTTACTCTGTTTTTTTGAAACCAGTTAAGTGAAAATGAGAATATACTAGAGATCCCTGGTCCAAATTCCTGATGTTAGACCTGCTAAACAAGTGCAGAATCCCAGCTTTGTGAGAAGCGATGCCCTCTGACATTGCTGAAAGTTACTGTAGTTTGTTTACCAATTTCTGAGTGTAAAATAAAGACTGTTCCAGCTGATTTATGTGGATGATATAGTCATTCATTTCTATGTCTTGTTCCTTTTTAGAGGATAATTGCTTGGTCTGGTTGTCTGCTGTGCCAGACATGCTCACCATGAACAGAAAGAAGTGTGAGGTCGTCATGTCCCTGGCACAGCTCTGTGCTGAGAGTGGGTGAGGGCAGGGAGTGGCCTGCATCCTTTGGGTATGCAGCCTGCAAGGAAGGAGCTGTTTTTCCTACACTGGATTTTCAAATTTCTTGGAGCTCTTACGGAAACTGCCCTCACCTGAAGCTGCCATGTTTTAACAAAAAAGTAGCATTCTGTAGAAATGCTCGTGTAGACCTGCCTCAAGCTCCCTGCTGACTCAAAATTTGTTATTCCTTTCCCATCAGCTTCTCCAGGCCATGATTTGTTATGACATTTCTCATGGAATCCAGCCTTAAGAATAGCTTGAGTTTTTTGGCTGTTTGATTATATTTAGCCACAGCACAGGGAAGTTAGGAAACTTGAGGAATGCCTAGGACAGCATGTGGCACTTACGGGACTTTCTTTGGAATAAATGGGATCACAGCAGTCCCCTTGCTTGGGCATTGAAAAATGGAGTGTCTTTTTGAGTCATGGAATTTTTGGAGTTGTGGAAGTTGTTCAGAGAAGTTTTGATGACTATTGCAACTTGCAAACTGTGTAGGAAACCTGTTAGTTTTTCAAAGGTGCTTTAATGTCTTTGCTATTGCCTTCCAGCAAATTTGTGTACTTGCTTCATTTATGAAAATTAAGTTCTTGTTATATTTAGGGTAAGATAATATCCCTAATATCAACAGGAATCCTGTGGGAAAATTTTATTACCAGCATTTGCCTTGGGTAATATCTTATTTCATAAAATGATGAAATAGGTGTTTTTGTATTCTCTGGGGCAATTCAAAAACATCTGCTTCACATTAGCTCCTCCAAGTACTTTGTTTAAAAGAAATGTATTAAAGAAACCTTTCATAGCTTTTAGTAGAACAACTGCCTCTTATTTAGTCTTGGGCTAAGTGCTTTCCAGTATGAATGATTGCTCCAGCAGCAAGGACAATTAGAACACCAGCCTGCCATAAAACAGCACCCAGTCCTATTTGCAGAGTATTAATGGTCTGCTTTCCCAGCATGTTATGATCCAGATAATGCAAAATGAGCTGCTACTAAGAGTTCCTTGAATTTTATAATGCTTTATTATCTCTGCCTCTTTTTTGCAGCAGCTGCCATGAGTGAACAAGTTAGAAACTGTTGGTGGCAGAAATTTTGCAGGGTGTGTGACAGTCCTCAAAACTCTACATTCCTGAGTTAGTAGTGATTTCATTGTCCATCAAGGTTGCTGTTACCATGTTTCCTTTGTTTTCCAGTCAGAAAGTTTTTATTCAATGATTTTCATGGTTCAATCTGAAGCTGTCTTCAAAAGGTAACACTGAGAGCTGTTTTTTAGTAGCCTTCTCGTCTAGTCTTATTCCATTGCCACAGTTCCATTAGTATTCAGGCCTGTCTTTCTTTTGTGTCTGTCCTATGTATCTTTTTTCAGGCATAACTAGATTTATAGCTGCCTTTTTACCCTATGATCCCAGACAGATTTCTCACTACAAATTCTCTCAGCATTACGATGTGAGAGTCTGTGCCCCCTGGGATTGTCACAGCTGCCCCTTGTTCCCTGGGGATGAGAGGCCTCTGCAGCCTCTGCTTCAACCACCCGGTTCCTTTGCGGTGGCCACCAATAACCCCTGGAGCAGGGACAGAAATTGGGGTACCTTTGTAGGTAATGAGCTTTCATGGAGTTGAGGCCAGACTGCTCTTCTGTCTCTACATTGATAAACCTGTCCAGACTGAGAGAGCTAACTTCTTTTACTGTAACAAAAAAATAAAGTTATCAATTTGACAGTGTCTTAATAGGATCAAGGCCACTAAAAATGCAGACACCCAGGAGGACTTGCAAGAATTGTCCAACTACTCAGAATAAGCTTTCTTTCCGATAGACAATTTAGGATTGTTTATTGTTACTAAACACTGATTTTTCTCTTTACATGACTAAAAATTTAAATTTTACTGCCTTAATTCATGAGGTTTGAATGCTTTTTTCCCCCATATCTTTCCTCCATTCTTTAGATGGAACAGTCTTCTTTGGCAGGCTCAGCAAAGTTTAAACAAATGTTGATCTTTGTGTATTTGTGTGTGTGTGTGTGTGTGTATATATATATATAAATTGAGTTCCAATATTGTAGTTCTCTATGAACTGATCTCCATTTTACAGGTGATCAATAGGAGTCTTTTGCATGTTTGACCCCTACTGCAGGTTGAGCTTGTTTTGTCACAGTGTGTGCCTGATGATTTTACACTTCCTTTCATTGTTGACCTCTAATAATGGGCAATTGTCTCCGAGTTGTCCCTGCTGTCCTTGGTTAGTTCTGAGCAGCTTCTGGACTTGTCTCCATTTCTATTGCTGTTGTTTCTGGTGTATTTTAGTGGACAAGTCCTGGCTTATGCTGCGTTGCTTAACTTAGGCAAAGTTTGTAAGTTTTCTTCTTTTCACATGGCTACTTTATTTTGACTGGAATGTGGACTTAGAAAAAAATGTTGCTTGCTTGGTGTAGTAGCATAATTGCAAATGAATTCATGCGGCCGTTACTCCTCTGGTGTTCACAGACAGATATTGCTTGGTTTTTTAGGTGTGTGTTTCAGTTGGTCTCATAGCATGTTGGTGATGAAATCCATAAGTATTTTATATTTGTAAAATCACACTTCAATATAAATTTGCTTTGAAAGAAATGTTTTGAGAGTAAGTCTTAGATCTTCACACTTTGAATGCAGAATTCAAAAAAATTTTCATGGAGGGGGGTTCTAGGAGTCTTGTCTGTTACATGAATTTGGTTGCAATTTGATTCTGCTTGATCATTTTGAGGTCAACAAAGCTTTGACTACTTCAGATTTATTATATCCACAAGGGTTTGCATTATTTACTTCCTATTTGTTTCGTGTCCTACTGGAAAGCCTACTGAATCTCCTCAACCTTATAAATCAGAGATTGTCAGGATACATATAAAGCCAAATAATGCACCAATAAGATTGGACATTATTGTGTGAGTAATTTCTTTCCAGAAATGTGTTAACAGTGGTAAATATCCATATGTTTGACCTGTAGTACTTCTATGAACTCATTGCCAGAAGAGCTGCCTCTAGGGCTGTTTTATGAGCCTTTATACCCTGCACCGAATAGACTTTGAGACATGAGGGGTCTGAGATACCGAGATACTAAATGAGTTTTCCAGACAACTCTGACAGAAAAGCCATGTGAGTTATGCCTTTCTCCTGCTGTAATCATAACCCAGCCTTCCTTGTGTGATTATCCTGCAGCTCTTGTCTAACCTTTGCACAGCACTGCTGCTGGTGAGCCAAAGTGGGAAGCATTTACCCACATGTTCTGTGCTATCCATGCAGTATTTGTGGCTATTTGCTATTACAGATTCAGAAATGGTGTCTATGTTAATACTTTTTACAGCCACCCAGTGTTCAGGAGGTACCTTTGCATAGAGTGGTGGTGTTTCGAACCACTTGCAATTAACTGAACAGCAAATGTGTGTGTAGCTCCCAAACCAGCTAGCATTCATAGCTAGCAGTATCATAGAGCCATGACTGCTCATTCCAGTTAAATCTTTCTGTATTTTGAGGCTTAGTCAAATGGAAGATGAATACTTGATCTTGAAGCAAAGCAAAATGCTCTCCTTTTGAGAGGTTAAAATGATTTCAGTTTCACTAGAAAATATGCTGATTTTTTTAAACTCGTCTTAAAATACAGAGTGCTCAGCCTTATCTTATTCCATTTCTTTGGCCTTTCTGAAATGGTTTTGATTGCAGTTTTACATGTAAGCAACAGATAAACCACTTAGACTGTAAAATGAAAATTATTAGCATTAGTGTTTTACTCCAGAGTAAGTATTGGTACTTTTCACTCAGAAATGAATAAACTGTAGTTTACAGCTCTGAATTGATAAATCTTTAATGCAGCCATGGCTGATTCAGCAATGCTAAAACCTTCAGCTTCAGCCCTTGTGGTGTGAAAATGCCATTAAGTCATGGACCATTTGTCATGCAATGTCTCGAGATTTTTCTGGGGACAGAGCAGTAAATTACAGAGTAAGGCAAAGGAAATTTTGGTCTATCACGGATTTGTAGCCCACTGGCGAGCCCTAGAAAAATGTGGTCCGAAGAAGACAGGAAAGTTAAAGTCTAAAAATGTAGGTAGTTTAAAATAGAATGTATTCATGTTTGAGAACATTGTGTGTCTATTAAAAAACACTTCTAAAATAAAAAGGAAGAATTTTTTTTCTAAATTTCACAGCATGTGTACTCTGAAGGAAGCATGAATGAAGTTGTTGCTCTGTATGCATGGGTAGTAGCCCCTTGGAAAAGATAAAATATTTATTTGTGGAGTCACAAAGCACCTGCTGAGAGCCATGGTCTCAGTGCTGTCAGCTGCTCCTGGAGGTGTAACCGTGCTGGTGTCTCAAATTACCTGACTGATGTGAGGGAGAGGGGAGAATCCCAAGCTCTTCTATTTAAGTTTCATACCTGGTTTTTATTTAAAAGAAGGGCTCTTTTCATCTTGGTGAAACTGCTGCAGGGAAAATAATAACTGGGGAAACTTCCATCGTAGCTGAGTAGAAAGAAATCTTTTGAGGTCATCAGGACAAGAAGTATATTTTAATCAAGGAAATCTAGTTGATATCACTGCACAAAGGATGTGTGGATGTACATTAACCAGTGTATAGCTTTGTTACTGCTCCCTCTTGCAAAATTCATAGGGACTATTTATTGTGTTGCTAATGAAGAATCAATTTTATTGCTAATCTCAAAATACTGAGAAGCAACACATAGAATTAGTTTATATGCAATGAAGACTGTAGCTGCCATGAAAATTGTGGATGGTTCAGTGATGGTTTCATTAACTATAACAGAATAAGCAACAAGTTGGGTTTTTAGGGGAAGGTGCTAGTCTGGAGAAGGTGAAAAATTGGAGAGCAAAGTATCTTCACTCAGAGCCAGCAAAATAAATCGCACACGTTTCAGGGCTCTAGCTGAGGAATAAAGCAAATCCAGTCATTAGTATTGGGTGCCATGAGAACTAGGTGCTTGTTAGCTGCTGAAAGGAGAGAGTACACAAACTGCTTAAATGGCAGGATGAAAACCATGGAGTTTTAGGCAGCAAATGGTGTAATTGTTTATCATCTCCAACAGATGATGCATTCCTGAATTACTTCAGTGAGTGAATCTTGCCTCAGTGGCTTGTTTATCATTCCCACATACAGGGATTAGTGTGTTATCTGGGATAAGTTTTCCCTTTGCCACTTTCGACTTCCTATTTGGTATTGGTAATTCCAAAATACTGCATTTGAGCTCTGTGGAAATTTGTACCAGTAGCTGTAGTCTTGCTTGATAGGTGTCTCTAAGGTTACTGCAGTATAAAGCTATGGTAAATCAGTCCCTAGGGATAATTAAAACTATAAAATTGGCTCATACAGTGATTGTCCAGTTGAAGACAGAGTACAGTAATTTCCTGTATTCCTGGATTCAGAGCAAGCGTAGGATACAGGGACAACATGACACATCTAATATGTGATGCAAGATATTCCTCCCTGAACAAAGTTTCTTTCCCAGGTGTTTGATCTGAAGTTTGAATTTTTAAGTTTGTTTTTATATAAAAATATTTCTGAAAAAGTATGAAATAGACAAGTAAGGGATATCTTTTGTGCCAAGTGTTCATTTAGGGGGCTACCATGTCATGGGAGTTCTGATATAATGAAATCCATCTGATGCGTGGAGCTGACAGAATCGAAACAATCATCAGAGAGCAAAATCTTTGGCACTGACTTCTATCTTAGTTGAGAATTAAATTTCCTGGTCATTTTAGCCAGTTGCCCTCAAAGCCAGGCTGCCTTGAAATATGCTACTCTTTTTTCCTGTTATTGAGAACATTTCTATTGTGCATATTGCCCTCAGGTAGATAAGTAAAATAACCATTAATCCTGTGATTCTATCTGGTTTAAGGTGCCACTTAACAAGATAAAGTAGAAATACAAGAGCACTTTTCTAGCTGACAAAACCCCACGCCGAGGAGAGCCTGATTAACACTCAGCTGTGCTTACTTAGAGACTGTCTCAGATGAGCAAGTACTCTGCTATTTCCCAAGTGGGATATTCCCTGGAATATTGCTTGCTTCATCATAGGTTTTTCTGAAAGTAGCAGATGGCTTTATTGTTGTTTTTACAGTATTTGCCTGATGTTGCCGTGGACCATTTTTGTCTGGGCATTTGGGAGTTTGTCCCAGAACTTCCAGTTTTCTCCTTTCTGTGGCTCGTGCTGTCACTGGAGTGCTTTGGTCACTCAGGGCTCAGCTGGGAGGGGCAGAAGGTGCTGTCGGCTCAGGCTGGGAGGTGAAATTGGGTGCACTGCAGTGGCTTCAGTGTGTGCTCTTGTATTCAGACTTGGCAAAGAAAACGGAAGTAATCCAAGAGAAATAAGCAAGCAGTAATACCCTGGAAACTCAGCTTCCCGTTGTATCTCCTCTCAGTGTCAGACCCCAAAGGTTGTGAGCCCAGCATGGCACAGCCATGCAGTTGTGAGAGGCGCCCTGCCTGCAGTGTCAGGTGAAATGGTGCCACCCCTTTCTAGGGAAATCCAAGTGGTTTGTAGGGTTCTGCTCTGCTCCCTCACCTCACTGGGTGGAGATGATGGTTGTGGTGAAGGAAAGTTTTTCCAGACAGAACTTATATGTTGCTGTCTAAAAAGCCTACAGGAAAGCACAATAATTTTGCACTATTTATATGTTGCCCAATGCATTGAGTTGTGTTTGTCAGCCTTGTTACTGGGTCTCTGTAAGCTGCTTGCTAAAAAAACTATAAGGTAAACTGATCTTAATTACATCTTCTCTTCAAACAATAATAGCGATGTAGTGTTCTCAAAGAAATTAAATGCTGACAGATTTTGTAAGTGCAGATATGACTTCAAAGTCTGGTTTTCAGTGTTTGGTACATTGCTGTTCATGCTTCAGTCCCTTAGGTTCACTTAAAAGGAGAAAGCACCCACGTTGTACAGTGATTGTCTTTATTCTCTGTGTGCTCACTCTCCCCAAATACTTCTTGAGAGTATAGATCTGTGAATTTCTTTATTTCAATGTACTCTAGTGCTTTGACCTGGGCAGATGTTTACTTCCTCAGTTCTGTTTCTCTTGCAATAGAAAGAGAATAGTGCCTATTGTGCCTGCAGAAGGCTGGTGAGAAGTTCAGGAAACCTTCCTTCAAGGCTCTGAAAAGACAGTGTTTCATGCTTAAGTTTGAAGCTAAGGGCTGTCCAACAGGTTTGCTTTTTAAAGGTGATACGTTTGTAGTTGGATTTAAGTTAATCTGTGATTAAAAACTGAGGTATATTTAAAAAGAGTGCTTTGTAGAATCCAATGCTTTTAGCTCTTTACTTAAAACTTTAATGCAGCTTAAATGTGTGGCTTTTGTACCTCATTTAAAAGGAGGCACATCTCTTGAATTGATTTTTGAATGATGGATAGATCATTAGAGTGCTGTGGGTTGTATATGGGATGGCTGCTACCGATTCTGTGTTACCAAGTTGTGTTATTTTCAGTTCAGGCAGCCATAGGGAAATAGTAGCTGCTGCCTTTTAATACAAAAGATCAGAAGGAGTTGCTTATTTGGATGGAGTGCCTGTCTCAACAGAAGCAGCTAATATTGGCTGTAAGAAACCGTGGTTGAGAGACATCAAGAGCTGTCAGCAGAAGTAGGATGGTGGGTGTCAGTTGGTTGTGGATGCTGGTGGTCCCAGTGGTTTGTCAGCCTTTTTACTGGTGGCGGGTCTCTGTAAGCTGCTTGCTGAAAGCGCTTGCTGAGCTAAAGGGAGTTAGTATGTAAGGAAAGGCCTAAAAATGGAAAACAGAATCACAGAATGAAAAAGGTTGGGAAAGATCATTGAGTCCAATCTATTACCTAACATCTCATCCACTAAACAATGGTACTAAGTACCTCATCCAGTGTCTTCTTAAACACATCCAGAGATGGTGACTCCTCCACCTCCCTGGGCAGCCTGTTCCAATGGGAAATCACTTTTTCAGTGAAAAATTTATTCCTAACAACCAGCCTCAACTTTCCCTGGTGCAACTTGAGACTGTCTCCTCCCAGGCAAACAGTGACTGAACAAGATATCAACCCCCACCTACAATCTCACTTCAGGTAGTTGTAGAGAGTGATAAGGTCAGAGCAGAGGGAAGGGGGGATGTTCACACTTCAACATGAAGTCAAGCTTGAGATTTTAGTTAGTTTGGAATGCAAACCAAAGCCCTTTCAGAATATGATAAATTATTTCCAAAAACTGAATTTTATACATCACTATTAAACTATTGTTAGGAAGCATTATATGTGAACCCTGAAAATTGGATAATAAATCTTTGATGTTACCTTTTTGAAATGCTCCATTGATTTATGTGGCTGGAGAGCAAGACCTCCATCCCATATCCACCCAGCATGCTGAAATAGGATTATGGTGTTAGAGAGCAATTCAAATATTCAGGGCATGGAATGGCCTCCTGAGAGCTGTGACAGGTGATAAGCAGAACTGCTTGGGAGGCTTAACACTAATGATTATCAATACTACAAGAGGTTACAAAACAGCAATGAAGTGGGTTATGAAAATCTGGAATGTATTGCTAGGAATAAGATGGAAGGCTTAAAATGAGAAATGGAGCTGCATAAGTTGGTACACAGTGGTCTTTGAGGACTTCTGTAACTGTAGGTGCAAAAACCTTGGCTTAGGGTTTGTTGGATCAGAATAAGATAGAAATAATAACTAAACCTGATTTTATTCCAGAGACTGATGAAAAGATGGTGTTGTCATACACAGTCCCTGGATCACAGACATCAGGGAATAGATGTGATAACTTCAGGCAAGGCAAGAGGTTTGTGGAGACTTGTACAGCTTGTATTTGCTTAAGTCTGTTCTGCAAATTTGAGGGACAGCTGTTTGTGCAGCACTTCCACAGGGTCTTGTAAGTTCTCAGTATCTACATACCATATTTCTTTGACATAAATGGAGTGCACACTGCTAATTTCTCTAGTGTATTTTCTAGTGCTGGGAGAAGCAGCAAAGCTGTCATGATTAATCTTAAAGGAAATGTCTAAGAACAAAATCCCAGGACTCATGGACCATGAGTATTTACATAGTAACATGAGTGCATTTAAATAAATGAGCCTTTAAAAATTGTTTAAAACACTGGAGTGTATTAACAGAGAACAAATGGTTTGCAATCACAGCAGTGAGAACAAAGCTGTTCATAGTATGTGTGTGCTGATACAGGATTCTGGTCAGAGGTTATACTGATAAATTATTTTTTCATGTAGGAACAAGCAAACTAACTCTTGACATTAGCACCCTGTAGCAAGCCATGGAGATTTAAAAAATACTCTTTGGCTCTTTGTGCTAATTATACACTTTGCTCTGGAGTATTCCTGGACCATGACCTTGTCAAACTAGACATCACCATTGGAATTGTTAACTACACCCTAGTGATTGTCCAGGACTGGGATTACAGAGCTCCAGGGAGTCAGCCTATGCTCAGGTCTGGATAAATCCTATTATTCTTTCTGGTAATCACATGCACCTTCATTCACTTACACTCATAACTGGAATTTGCCCGGGTAACCTGTGATGAGGTTGCTCTGGAAAGTTCTCATTAGGGGAAGTGTTGGTAATAATGATGCAAGAGTCTGTTGTAGCATCAGTGTGGGATGGTTCTTATTCCAGCTGCTGTTTTCAGCTCATGTGTTGTTAAAATGTTAATCAAACATTTTCAAGCTGTGCTTCTAGTTTTGCATATTCTAAGTTAAGAAAAAGTTACTGGTGTTTTTAATATTGTACTTAGCCTTCAAGTCTTGATTTCAGAAGTTGCTATATAATTTTTTTTTTGTGGTCTGTCATTATTCAAATTTCAGTTGGTGTTGATTTGTATGAAACTGCATTTAGAGACCTCTTTTGGAGCCTGAAGGCCTGTATTTCTTTCTGTGGTGTTAGAAAGGGGAAAAGAATTTAAATAGTCTGTGGCTTCTATAGGGTTCCATTTATTTTAAACTCAGTGCAGTGCAAACTGTAGTACTGTACTGTAACTTTTGACAACATTAAAATACTTCTTACTTCTTCATATGATACATAGATTTAGATTTTTGGAGCAGATGTGGAACCTGTGAGTAAGAGCTGAAGGTTTCTTGCACTTCTAAACACAGGTTGAGCAAAATGGACTTCCAGTTCTGTAAACTTAGTAATTTGTTACTGTACTTTGTGAGTTTCTTTAGCAAATCTCAGGAAATGTCAAACCATTGCATTTTGACTCTTCGATTAATCTGTCACACTTACTGTCCAGCTATACAGAAAATTAATCTTGTAACATCTAAGTAGCTCCAAGTGCTTGAAAGATTTGTGTTTTCTCCCTAGTGAATTCAGTACTTTCAAGAAATATTTTTACCCAACTTGAACCATGATGGCAACATGTGGAAGTCATCAGAAGTTTAGAAAGCTGATATTTTGTGTTGTAGTTATGTTGACTTGCTTATGATAATTAATGCTTAAAAGCATGTGTTGATGTTGCTGGGGGGGGATCAGTATATGTCAGATTAGAATCACTGCCATGTCCTTGTACCAGACAGTGTTGGAGAAATTGGCTGTAGTATCTCATGTACTTCTACTGTGTTTATCTTTTTGTCAATCTGTTACAGCTAAACAAAATCCTGCCACTTAAATATCGCTGAAGATCAAAAATTATAGACAAGACCGTTAGAAGGGTCTTGCTTATTTTGATGCCATGGTAAGTTTTTGTTTTTATCCTTTTTCCCACCTTGGAACATTGTTTATCTGCTGCCTCTGACCCTCTGACCTATGGACAATCACCTCTGTTACACTGATAGATTCTGCATCTTTTAGTGGAAAATTATATCAGAACACCTTTCCAAGGTGAATTTGGATTTGTAAATAATGAGATTTGAGGGCTGCAGCCATAGCAAAGGTCTTTGTCTTTCTTGCATAGTTTATACTAAGACATGTAGGAAACAATTTGAGATGCACTTCAAGATATGTGGACCTAGATCAAGATTTTTGCTCTTGATGGCAAGTTAGTTTTTCTTCTTTCCCAGCTTCTACTAAAATATTTTTTCATCCTTTTATGTTGACTATTGTCCACAGGAAATGTCGAACTAACTTACCTTCTTGGTTTTATTTTTGTCTTTCGCTCCTTGTGATGGGTTTGGCTGATCCTGGTTTGTTTGTCCTTTGACTGAATGCATTGCTGGTTCATTTCCCACAGCTGCTGGTCTTCTTGTTGAGCCTGTGATAGGTAAAATTGATGAACTATCCAGATCCTCTTATTTCTTATCTCTGACATATCCAGGCCAAGTTGCTCTGAGAACAGACTGTTTTCAACTGTTTCCTCAGTGAGATGTACGGAGGTGTCTAAAATCATCTTAAAAATAGACTGTCCCTTTATCTGTATAATCCAGGAGATCACACAGTTTACTTTTCAGCTGACAAAATAGTTGATCCCATGTTGGTGTCCCTTTGGAAAGGGAAAGGTAAAATTATATGGTGTGTAGAGTAGGCTCCTTGGCTTTATTACAGATGGTTATTAAAAATGTTGAAAGATATGAAGAGCTAAACTTTTTTTTTTAATTTTCAGGTGATTATAACTCACATTCATTATCTCTTATTTCATGGAAAGGGAATAGTGAACAGATCCACTTTTTATTCCAGACTAGCCAGAAGACCCTCCTGCCTTCTTGCTCAGGGAAGAACCTCCAGTACTTCATTATGCTGCTTCCCTAAATCAATCTAGCAGATCATCTCTTTTTAAGAAAAATGCTCTCATCTGCTGTTGTTTTGCTTCTTGGTCAGCCTCTGGAATATGTTACACATAATGTCTTCCTTAACAATCTTGAATCTTTCCTGCAATATAAAATTAATCTGCTGGCAATTCAGCCATGTGCAAATCTTCTCCAAACTCTTCTGCCTATAATACTGTTTCTAACTGGCTTTATGTCCCATCTTTTATAGGTTGGTTGCTTGCTTTCATTTTCATAGACCTTTCTCTGCCTTGTCACTTTTGCTTTTCCTTCATAAGTGGATCAAGACTGTTGCATCTCTGTACACGTAGTGCAAGTTCTAACAGTGCAAAGTGCTGATCAGAACTGTCTCTTCATGCCCGTTAAAGTCATTTACTTACGAGTCAGAGCATAGACATTGCATGACCTTAATTGAAGCTGTTACTGAAAAGAATATGTAAATGCAGCACAGAGAACCCAAATGTGACACACTCCA
Source organism: Serilophus lunatus (assembly GCA_013399895.1). Lineage (NCBI taxonomy): Eukaryota > Metazoa > Chordata > Aves > Passeriformes > Eurylaimidae > Serilophus > Serilophus lunatus. The sequence goes on from VXBA01004184.1 coordinate 895,869, forward strand.
GCCTTGGACTGGGTATACGAATATGAAGAAAACTTCATTAATTTAAAATAACTGTTCTTCCATGAAATGCTTCATCATAGTCTCAAAACCCTTTGGAACATGCATTTGTAATTAGCACAGTGAGAATCATAATTTTAGCCACATAATTTGCATGTAGAGATAAGTATTGTAATTCTAGATGGATTAAAGTCTTTCTCTTTACGTTGTAATTCCATGTTATTTGTGACAGGATACCTTCAGGAAAAGGGAATTTTCAGTCTAGGAAGCAGTAGCTATATAAAATCTTACACAAGAAAACATAACAGCCAGCAAAATTCAGACAGGATCTATCTGCAGATAGATACAAGAAAGGGGAAATGATGAACACAGAATCCTCTGTTCCACTCATCTGATGCAAGGGAATATTCAAGTCAGACAGGTGGAGATCCTATGGTCTTTGGTATGCCTTGTCTTATCACATCAGCTTCATATGGTTATTTCCAGGCACCTCTTCAGGTTTTTTTTAAAAATTCCTCCATTCTCACAGTTAGGTTAACTATTTCTGCATTCCTTTTTACAACTAAAATATATTAAAGACGGTCTTTATGAATTCAGTCCCTTTTGATTTGTAATAACTTCTATCTTATTAAGAACATAACAGTAGGCTTTTGTCAAGTTCTTCATGGATTCATACAAATAACACTTAACTCTGAAGAATTTCTCCTTCAAAATGCATTTCTGAAACTGAGTTACATTTGTGTATTGACACGTCGTATTCAGTTCTATCATTTTTTTTTTTTCTCATAGTCCTCTTTTTGATTAGGAACAACCCAAGCCTACCGGCAAAAATACTGTAACAAAACTGCCATTCAAATCATTATCTTGCTGCTTCTCTTCTAAGTAACAAGTATAACAAAAGACCTATTCCTGAGCAGCCCTCTCAACTTTTGTTTTATAACAAGCCTTCCTGGCTTGGTTTGATGGATAACGACACAGAACAGAGGAGTTGAGGAGCACTTGAGGCTTGATCCTGCTGTGATTGAAGTCTTGTGATGATTGGAATGTGTGTCCTGTATAAAGGACATATCCTTTCCTGTAATGCAAAGGAAACATCATTTCTGCTCCACTGATATGAGACAAATAGCCCATTTTTTTTCTGCATGCTAATGAAGAGGCAGTGTTTTAAATACGAGTTGAAAATGTTCAAATACCACTGGAATGTAGTTCTGTAAATAAATAGTTGAAACCTAAATTATAAGTAATAAATATTACTGGTAACATTATTGAGCACTTTTGACTCAAAAGTAACCAGTACTGTGGCTTTCTGTTGGCATTCTACTTATCTATGGTGTTGCTGGGGCTTTCCAGAACTACTGAGACCTCTGAAATACAGCTAGAAAAATCAATGTGGTAAACATATTTTGGAGTATCTTTTTACAGATGTTCATTTGCCAGCTCCAATACTAGGGAATAGAGTATGTTCTGGATTTGTGAAGTTCTTAATAAACTGAAATAATTTAGGGAAGTCACTTTTGTGAGAGATTATGGGGTGAATTTGATTCATAATCTACTGAAGTGAATTGGAAGAAGTGTTCCTAATTGTTCTGTGCTTTAGCTCAAGCAGTGGAGGAATTTGCTGAAGTCCGGCTTACTGAACTCATCTTCTCCTTTTCCTCATCAGGATACACCAAGAACTTTAAAGGGGTCATCCTTCAAACACTTATTAAGCTATTAGTGTGCCCTTAGTTCACAGAAGCCCATAAAACGCACAATACCGAGCACATCTACTACCTCCTTTCTCCTCAGTGGAGGAATATGTGACATACCAAATACTGCTTTCACCTCTGTAGTGCAGACAGATCACAGCAGTTGTGACAAACATAACTAAATAGTTTGTAGTAAAATAGCTTAAATACTTGACAAATTTAACTAGGATAATATATATGTAATTCAGATCAAGGTAGCATATCAGCTAATGGAAACTTCTGCTTGGTTTTATTATGTGTAGTCTCTTGTTGTTAAAGGAACAAAAAAGCTACACCCTTAATCAAACTGCCTATAACTGTATTTCATTATTAGAATTACTTGTTTTCTGCCATGCTCTTAAAATTATTGGATTTGGCAAACCATCAACAGCTCCTTTGAGATGAGCTAATTCTCTAGTAAATTAGATTTTGTTAACGGATATGAGATGATAAATATGGGTATTTGTGTGTATGGTCAGGTGGTCCTTGGCAGTATGTGGTTGAGCATCTGAAGTTTTCCTTGGTGCGTGTCAGGAGAAATGAAGGGACTCTGCAGTAGCTTCTGCAGACAAGTGGGACAAGCAGTTCTGCAGCAACAGAGAGAACAGGATGACATAAAAAGCAACAGATTTCAGTTCTTTTTCTAAGTTTTCATGATTTTTTCATGATTTGCTTTGACTAGAGTCTCAGAACTTGGAAGACTCCCAAAGCCTTGGTTCCTTATCGTTTCTGGTAAGTAGGTGCCTGTTAAGGGCTATGGTTAAGATAAGGCTTTGTGCCATCCTAAATCAATTGAATTCTAATTGATTTAATCTGTCACTTCTGTTTGGTTACCACTATCGCCTCCATCCTGCCCTATTGAATGTGTCTAAGTTGCAATATTTGGATGAAATACCTTGCTTTGAGGGCTTGGTGAGCAACTCTGCTAGGGTCATGTTTCTGCAAAGTCCAACCCTACTCAGTGACTTTTTTCTATGAAATTTCAGCCTCCTCTTTTGGTGAGTATTTCTTCCTCTGGGCAGCTTTTGCATGTCACAATCCTTGATGACAGTTTAGTAGGTAAGAGGGTATTGAAACAGATTCTGAGCTGCTAAAGCATGCTTTAAAATTATGATTTTGTAGGTAGTTTTGGTTTCTTTGCTAAAGCTGCAATAAAAACTTGCTCATTAGGATCTTACTGTACAAAAATGTCACATGGAATTTTTCTACCGGGTTTGCTTTTTGGGAGTATGTGAAGATACCACAGCCAGCTTGTGGAGAGGGGTTAGTGCTGAGGAGCAGAGCCAGAGCTGGCAGCTTGGGCAGTGCTTGGAAGAGCTGCTCTAATTTGGCAACAACTTCTTTTCTCTCTTCTTCAAAAAGCTGTGTGTGGCCTCACATGCGTGAAGGAGATTTAGATTTGTCACCTTTGTGTTCAGACTACTTATCCAATATTATTAACACCCTTGGAATTGATATTTTGGTTTAATTGCTCCTTGTGCTACTGTAATATGTACTCACACTTGGAACTGTTTCAAGGCTGAATCCCTCAGCCTGTCTGCCTCCAGCTGCCTGCTCTTCAGGCCCTTCGCGGTATCAAATGAATTGCTGCACTTCTGACTAATGTCTAAGTTGAAGGAGGTTCCAGTAATATTTAAAAAAGTAATTGAATCCTTGGATGGGATGTAGTTCTTTTGAATGATTGCCAAGAAGTCACCTTCTCTACTTGGAAACTTGTGCTCTGTTGTAGTGTGCAATCTGCAGCTGCCTTTGCCAGTAAAGGGCACACGTGCTTGTCTGTTGGCTTCCTTTTTGTCTTTGTGTACCTTTTCCCAGACAAGGATTCTTTTTGAGAGTATGGCAGATCTGTTCAAAGGCAGGAAAATACTCAGAATGATATTCTGTGCTGTATATAAACCTATTTTCAAAAAGAAGCATTAAACAATGTATTAAAATCCACAGAAACAGATTTGGACTGCTTTTTCTAGTTGTATTATCATAAGATGAAAGTGTTTTTGCAGTATCTCCTCTTTCCTATTTCTTCCATCTGTCTGGAATGTATGTGTGCTGCCTGTCTAAGCCAGCACATTCATGCAGCATGTTTCACATCCTCACCCTTCATCCAGCTACTTCAGCCACAGCACTCAGAATAGTCCATCTAATCAATAAAAGGCACCTGAAGGAACAGGGCAAACACTAAATAAGTTTTGTTAGAAATGCTGTTCAAATTATGTGTTTTTTGTCTATTTGTATTGTGTCAGAAACTATTTCAGTGTAGATCTGTTTAAATGACAGATAAATGAGTTGTGAAGTAGTCTGTAATCCTGATCTGCTCTCTGGAGAAATTTAATCAAAACTATTTTGAAGGCACTGTTTAAGGAATTCTGGTATTTGTAGCAAATTTTATGTGAATGTAAGAAAAAGATTGGTGTTCCCTCTGTGAGGGAAGTAGCTTTCTTGTGCAGAGACAGCTACCTAGACAAGTAAATGACATGTAAATCAAGAATATCTTTTTCCACACACACAAATCAAAATTTAATAACCAAAAAAAGAAACTTGGTATTAATTCAAGGGACTGCTAGCTCATTTCTGTCATTTGTAGACTGTTTTTTAAATCTCCAAGAGGAATTGAAAAAGGGTGTTCATTCCTCAGTAAAGAAAAAAATGCACTTGGGATTTGCATACTTGTACCTTTCTCTGGTTGAAATCTCAGTGTATCTTCAGGTTCTTTGGAAAATACACACGTTTGTCTTGAGGTGACGAATCATTTGGAAAAAGATGAAGGAGAATGAGGTGCTTTTACTTAACAGAAGATTTGTGGCCCCTTCCATTTAGGCTGCAGAGGTCATTAAATAATGTTGCTTTTCACATCCAAGCTCACAGGTGAGAGATCCCTGTGTTCAAGTTGCACATGTCAGGCAGGGATAACTGCAGGTATTTTCACTGGTTTTAATGACCATATTAGTAATACTTACATTTCTTTTTTAATTGGATATTTGGAGGAAAATTTATTTGGTCGTTCTCCTGTGTTTATAGTTTTCATCTTCAGCAACTTATTAACAAGCACAGCCTTGGTCAGAACGTGCTCCACGGACCTTGCCTTCTTAAAAATAATCTGTACAAGGATAATGAAGGGTCTAATTATCATTGTAGTTACAAACTAATTCTCAAATACAAAATATGCCTCCCATATAATTAACATAATCAAACTGGATTTTTAAGTCATTTATCTTGTTTAACTGGAATGCCTTCTAAAAGTAACCTGTCTTGGGATTATAGGAGGCAATGTGTATTATTTTATCGTTCTTCTGGCTTTACTATGCACTTGGAGTTTTTTGTTTTAGGTACTATCCATAAATACTAATCTAGCCCAAATAATCAGTCTTACATTTTGAGTTTGTGCAAACCTACTCCTAAAGTTTGTCTTGCAGGAAAACAGAGAAACAAAGTGAAATATTTTCTTTAAGATCTATTAAAAATCACTGTCTAGATAGCAATAGCTGGTGTGTCTTGCCTGTTGTTACATGAGGGTGGTGGTAGGTCAAGATGTACTGATTTATGTTAGAATTAAAGAGTCATCAAACTTACCTTGTTTTTACAGTTTTTGTTGTTTTGGTTTTGTCCTTTCCCTGGTTTCATATCAGCTTATTCTTCAAGTGCCTTGATGTTTTTGAGCATACTTGTGTTCATATTCATGTTTGTAGCTAGAATTTCTGCTGCAGTGATGGTCCAGATTAGGGAGTAATACTCTAAGTAGACAAAATAAGAGACTCTAGGCTTCTGCAGATACTTAATTGTTTTGCAGTATGTGCTCCATTCATTCTCTCTCAGTAATAGTTCTTGAGTCTGTCCTTGACTTGCTTGCTGTTTTCTTTTTACATCTTTTCCACATAGAAAGGCTTCTGCATTAAAGATATTATTATTCTTCTCTGTTTCTTGTCTTCCCCTTCAACCAATTAGTCTGTGAAATGTGGAAAGTAAACATACCTAATCATATTCTGGCCATTGAAGGTCAGCCAGTTCCTCCTTCACTTTTTAAAGCATAGCAGTAATTCATGGCTTCAGGAATACTCAGGAATACTTCAGGAACAGGTTGGTGGCAATGGCTGACCTCCCACTCCAAGATGAAGGGGAGGATATTTATGTGCATATGACTTCTGATATATTGGTTATAAAGCAAAACTTGTTGGTTTAGTCTGAAAGAGTTCTCTTTTTAAAGCAAAAAACATTCTGGGATTCAGAAATTAAATGGTTTCTGAGCTGATGTAAAATAAAAATCCTCCTGGTTTAATGGCCTTTTCAAGTTGTATGTGCACAATTTAAATAGATAATCTCTTTTAGTGAATTAGTCTTAGACTTCAGTAGTATCAGAGCATCTAAAGCCTCAGAGGAAATGACATGACTCCAAGGCCAGGGATTTTTGGAAGTTGCATCATATTTTACTGTGCTGTGAATCTGGTGTCCATAGGCTGGTTCTCCAGGGAGAGAATAGTCTGCTCCCTGCTTGCAGGGTCTTTGTCCAGCAGCAAAGGGAAGCAGCTCCCCATAGGAAGGGAAAGGGAACTGAGGGCCAAGCACAGAGGCAGGCATGGGATACACAGACAGGCAAAATTAGTGGATTTGCACTTCCTTAAACTAATATTTCATTATTTCTTTAGAATGGGGAATTATGAAAATATGCTATGAAAGCCCTAGTTGTAGGAAAAGTGTTTTAAGTACTTTGCAGATTCAGAATTACATGTTTAATATGTATGGATTTTTTTGTCTTCCTCTAATTTATAATGGGTTTTTTTTCCTTGGAGATTATACTCATCCTCATTTTGACCTTAAGTTCTATGCCTAAGAATGTGCTAAGTCATTACAAAAACTATTCAACAGTTACCATAGTCTGTGCTTTATAATTTGAAAATTGTAAATAACAGTCTTTTCAATAATGCATATTTGTAGAATATGTGAGAAATTCTACATCAAAATAAAGCAGGATTTTTCAACTATAAATGCAAATTTACTGTTACAAATTTAACAAGTTTTTATTAGAGTAGGAAAGTTGACTTAAAAGGTCAGTGGTGGGAGAGTTTATCCCCCTGTAGTATAATCTACCAAATACTTATGGAAGTTAGTGTAACATAAAGATATAACTTTGTTAGAGACAGTATAAACCTGAAAATTACTTTTAGTATTGTCAAGTTAAAACCAGTTGGGATCTTTGGTTTGAAGAGAGACTTTGGCTCTCAGCTGTGCTAAGAGAGAGAACAGTGTATGTGTTAGGAGTGATTTACTGGTTGTTTGCTGGAGGGGAGGAGCGAGACAGTTCAGTGGAGTTACTATTTCCCATTTTCTTTTGCTCCCAAGGCTACTGGGAGCAAGGACTTCACTTGTCCCACAGAAAAAGGGAAAGAAAATGCATGTGATAAAGATGCTGTACTTGTGGGTTATTGGGGAAAAAAATCCTTGTTCCTGCCCCTGTCTTTAAGAAGAAAGTACAGGGCTGCATAAGAACAGGCTGTCTTCTCAGAATTTATTCCCTTTTTTCCTTTTAAATCCTTCTAGAAAGTGAGACTATATAGCAGTGTTGAGAATCACCTTGCAACTCCTCTCTTTCCTTTCATGCCTTTTATCACTGCTGTGGTAACTGTGTCATCATTCTCTATAACAGGCCACCCGGAAACTGTTCATCTCCGGAAACTTTCCCTTTTCCAAGACAGCAGCAGTCTGTGTGGGTGGGAACGTGTGACCCAGTCTGGCCACCCCAACCTGCTGAGCCGAGGCTGTGACACAGGTGGGAAGCCCTGCTTTTAATGGGAAGACAGAGGTTTGTGCAAAGCACAAATGCATCAAATGGAGCTAAATTAAATACTTGGAATTTTGTGAGCAGGTCACTGGTACATCACACAGCCTGTTTAATTGCCTGACACAGCTCAGGGCCTGGGCCTGTTCCACAGCACCAACCACACACACGTGCAGCCAGCTCCTCATGGTCATGTCCTGTGGGAATTCAGCTAATCTGTAAATAGTCTCTAGAAGAGTCATATCAGGGATGAAGCTTCCTCTTGTTTTTAATGGGAAAACCTGCAAGTATTTAATAATATTGCAATGCCAGCTTAACCAAATTCTAATTCTCCTATTGGTTGAGAGAAAAGGAGAAGCTCTGAAGACTTAAAACCTGCCTTTTCAAGGGGCTCTTTGCACTGCTCTCAGTTTGCTGCACCAAACTACACAGAATGTGATTTTATGTGATAACTCCTTTGGAAATTGAAAACATTTCTCTGGTGTGAATGAAGGAAGGTACCTCTGGGCAAGGTATTTGTCTCTGGTGGCTTGACATCAACCAGCAGCTATGCCCATCTTGCAGCTGCCTCCTTCCTCCCATTGGGACACAGGAGAGGATAGAGAGAACAGAAACAGGAATTAAAATTTAATAAGCAACAAGAGAGCAGAAAACAATCGAAAAATAAAACAAGTGATTCAAAGGCAATTGTTCATGACTTCTCACAGGCATATCGATGCCCAGCCAGAGTCTTACGTTCCCCAAAAGTCCTCCTCTCAGTTTTTATTGCTCAGAATGCTGGGATATATAGCATGGCATATGCCTCTGGTCAGCTGAGATAACCTATCCTCAGGCTATGTGCCCTTCCAGCCCCTTGCATGGCTCCAGCCTGCTTGCTATGAGGGCAGAGTAGGGAAAAAGGGAAAGACTTGATGATGTGCACGACTTAGTAACAGCCAAACCCCTGCTGTGTGGTTGGGCTGTTTTAACACAAATCCAAAACACAGCACCAAGGACCCCCAGCAAGAATGAGGATTAACTCCTTCCCTGCCAGATCCAGGATGATAATATGCTGCTATACCAGTCCTCATGCTAACATTGCCATCAAGCCTGAAGATTATGGATCCGTTATTCTAGGCTATGCCAAAACTTTGCAGAACTGGGTTCACCTTCTAGAACAGTAAAAATGTGGGTGATGGGTTGATACAGTAACTAAGGACATAAAGGGGATATAGTGCAGTAGTTACCTTACTGCATGGGCAGTTCTAATGCCTCCGAGTTGGATGCTATCAGTAATGACATCTGCATGTAAGTGTTCTGCTTATGCATATTCCGGCAATGTGTTTATGAAGAATAAAATATGTATAATTTTAACCCACTTTACACCTCCTCATGCAGAAGGTAATGCTTTTAGTTCTAAGTTAAATTTCTTGCATTCCTATAGAAGTCTTTCAGACCTTGTGTCTTTTAAACTTCTGAAAAACACCACACAGGGAATCAGGGATGGATTAAAACAATCTTTGCTTCCTTCACCCTTAATCTCATGCTTTCTTCATACTGCTAAGCTAATTCTTGACCTTAAAAAGTGTAGAATAGGTGTTTAGGTGTCAGACCCACTCTATCTCCACAGAATCAATGACAAGGTTTTCAGTGATGTCTCTAATAGAAGAATACCAGACAAACAAGATGTTGTAACCTAAAGTTACATGAGTGATTAAAAGAAGACTAGTATGATTCATCACTTTCATGTTATGTGATTTCTCGCACCTAGGAGCGTGGAAAAAAACTGATGGTTTTCTCTTCTGGGACAGGTCAGTGCGCCAGCCCAAACCCAGTGTAGGATCACTTGGGTCACTGTGAGATAGAGAGGTCAGATAGCCATGGAAATGCTTCTCTGCTCCCTGCATAGCAGGAATGCCCCGATTTTGTGTTGGCTGTTGGAATCTGTGTAACCTCAAACTTCTCTCCAACATCTGCCTTGTTCTTTTGTGCTCCAAAGATAAGGCTGCAGATATTGCCACCTTTTTATGTGTTATTATCATTTTGACTGCAAAATCCTCTCAGATATTTTGCAGGGGCAAATAAACTTTTATTACATAGATGAAATGAATTTTAGTAAGCAGTAAGCAGTGTTCTCTGGTTTGTCTTTTAAAACTAAAATTTAGAGGTAAATAAACCAACCCTGTAAATTTTAATCTAATATTTCCGACCAAGGGAGCACTTGACAGAGTTGACAAATGAATATAACTTGTTCTTTTAAATCTTGGTTTTTGCCAAGTAAACATCACTGCTGTAATGATCAAAAAACTCCAATGAATTTGGGTGTGAATTTTCAGGAAGTTTGAATCCATGCTGCAGGCATTGGCTTCATCTTTCAAAAACTGAGTCATTTCAGCACCCGTTTAAACAAAAGGGAAAATCTCCATTAGACATTGCCCTTCTCACTTGAAGCACTGTATTATTTTACATGTTTTTGGTTTTCAAAAGCTGAAGTAATGATGGAACAAACTATGATGATCAACAGCTTCGTAAAGCCTCTGGTTGGAGTCCTCTATGTTTGGTTTTGGTTATTTTTGTCTCTGTCGTCATGTACTGCCCGAATGAGATGGGATATTTTCCTAACCAAACCAATCATTGTCTTTGGGAGTTGGGAGTCATGAATGATGAGACTTGCCATTGTTTCTTGTGGGCATATGAACAGGAATCATATCTACTCTATGTATGAAGTTCCATGAAGGAAAGTACCACTCTCAGTTTTATTAAATTTATCTTAGATATTTGCAAATTGCAAACAACCCGGGTCAAAAGAGACTCACCTGTCCCTTGTTTCCCCAAATACAAAACTTAGATAAATGAATGTACCCAAACATTGAGATCCTGAGGGTCTGAGGACATTTGCACAACAAATTTCAAGTAGACCTTGATTCACCTTTCTTGTGTATCGTTACGCTGTACTTGTCTTGACATAGAAGAGGCTATTTTGAGAACATATGGCCTGGAAAAGTATTTCTAAGCGGGTGTAACAGAATTTCTTCTCATAATGGCTCCAAATAATTCAGATAAATATGTCATGGATGGTTGTTCTTGACATGAGGGAGTATATAGTGTATAGAAATGATGACTTGTGAAAGACTGACTTTGAAGAACCTCATTCTTTGCAATAAATGAGCTCCAAATATATAAAATCCTGGTACAACTGCATAATGAAGGTGATTCACTTACATTTCATGGTTTTTTCAAACTAGAAATTGTGCTAGTTGAGACTTTTTTATCACACCAGTGATTTATTATCATATGAGTCTACACCTAAATATTCACTTGAAGTAGGATTTATGTATTTTTAAAGCTTGGATTTTTTTTTTTCCTCTGTTACTTAGACTTTTAAAAATTAACTCTTTGTAGGAAATGAAAATAAATTTTTTAGTGTATCTTTTTATTAACCTCTGAAAACACTCATCCTGGTTCTGGTGAGTGGATGGCAGAAGGAAATGGACTATTGCTTTTTATATCTAAAGTGCAAAGATTTCAAGTAATTCTATGTCATGTATTTGAATGGAACGATGGTTTTACAAACAGATTTTAAGTTCCGCTTGCTGTTACTGTTTTACTGAGAAATACTTAAAATTTTTTAGTATTTATTGCAAACAGAAGTATAATGAAGGAGGCTGCTGGCTTTGCATATAGTTGCTAGAAGTTTCATTGTGGTGGAATTGTGATGCAGATCCTGGAATTCTATGTATCGAGAAGAGGTTAAAAGTTCTAAGTGTTTGTAGTTGAGAGTAAAACCTCATCTTTGATCAATTGATATGTTAACTGGTGCATATGTTTTAGTTTTTATAAACTGATCTAAAGTATTTTGACAAGTAAAAAGGGACAATATTCAGCTAAGAACTAAAAAATATCAAGAATTTTGATTGTTTTGCCATCTGCTCTTTAAAAATGAGCATTTGAATTGGCATCTAATTTTAGTACTTCTTGACATACTAATAGACCTACAATAGAATTAGAACTCAGTTCCAACCTCCCTTAGTCCAACCAAACCTGATCCAGTTATCTTGTCCTTCACCTTCAAATCAGCAAAAGGATTCTATTGAAATTGTAAATTCAAAGTGTATGGAACAGCATAAACTGAGGTCATCCACATGATTCAGATTTTGTGACATCATATGGTGGCAAGAAGAGGCAGGATGCTGGAAAACTAAAGACTTTTGTTAATCCAAACTGTAATTTAAAGTTATGGTCTTAAATAGTAATGGCTATAAAATTCCAATTGTTTACTGTCTCTTCCTCTAGGAATTGTTGTTTCTGTGAACATTTGAACACAAATAACAAGCTAATGAACTAGAGATATCTTGATATATTAAGCAGGATTTTAATGGGCATAATATCTTGTAAAGTGTACAGTTAGCATTCATTTGCAACTTGAATTTTATGGAAATCTTAAAATAGACTATTGGCAAAAGCTGGCTATCTCAATATATGTATATTTACATGTATACACTAGCCTCGGTGATGGTGAGAAGCGTGTGGGTGGACATTGCCGTCTGAAAATGCTTGGAGAGGGCTGTGTTGTGAGGGAAAGAGTGATGTAGAACATCTCAGGAACGATATGAATTCTGCAAGATAAATATTTCCTTTTTCAAGAGTTGTGTCAACCTTCACAACAAGGGCATTGTAGTTTCTTGATGAGTCCGTTTACCTTACATTTGTTGCAAGTTAAAAAGTTGTACAATTAATTTGCCAGAGATTTGCTGGAGTATAAAATAGCTTTTTACTAAATCCAAGGGAGCACAATTTATGGAATGCTTTGTTTTATCCAGACAGAAGATCATGAATTTGCATGTGGATTAAAAAAAACTGATAAAAATCCGGGTTAATGCCAAATATGAACAAAGTGGTGTACCTGACAAATCTTGATGGCTAAGTCTGAACAATAAGTTGTGTTCCTTGTGAGCCGTGTCTCCTGCAGCAGGCTGGGTTTGCAGTGGTGTCATGACTTTATCATTCTACTGCTTAAATGATCCCTCTGGGCAGGGACCCAAGAGGCCGCAGCTGATGGCAGAGTTTTGTTTAAAACCTGCCTGTAGGTGTTGGGAGTGAATTTCCAAAGCTGAGAAGTGTCTTACAAACACAATAAGAAAATCTTTTCTAGCTGAAAATAAGTAATATTTTAAAAAATCTGTTTCTGAATAAAAGAAGAAATGTATTTCAGAGTCACCTTAAATACTCTATTTGTTTTTCTGTATAAAGGCTCCACACACTTGTGTAAAAAAAGTTTCTATCGAGAAACACAACTGCGGAATAAACATTGTCCCTTTCGGGAGTTATTGTAGAGACATAACTTTCCAGTTTGTGCCATTGTGTCTACATCTGAACTTAACAGCATTCATTGAGAATGAAGTATTCTATCTGGAATACATGCAGGGATGCTTCTTTGTGAATTGCAGGGTGTGAGACTAGGCAAGCCCAAACGAAAAAGGGGAGGAAAAACAGTAGAAGCAGTAGTCACCTTAATTTCAGGCATGTTGGTGAAGCAGCAGAGGTACTGAGAGACACTGGGAAATTCAAGGTGACTTTTGTACTGGTGATGAATTTGCTGACATCACGTGCATCAGTAACTCAGTGTGGCTGTCATGTCTGAGGCTTATTGGTGGTAAAACAACACTCAGGCTTGTGTTCTTAAACCGAGGGTTCTAAAATCCAGTCTATTCAGCTCTGCATCATAATTAGAATAACAATATCTGTATTGAAGCTTGTTCCTGTAAAAACTTGCTGCAAAATGTGGTGCTTGCTATTCTGAGAAGATTCAGTGAATTGGGGCAAACGTGCACAAATCTTTTTCAGAGTTTTCATCATACCAGGTACAGATGCCTAAAATTAAACACCTAAATAAGCCGTCTGGATTTGAGAACTCCCAGAGCTCCCATTAAAGAAATGAATGTTAAAGGAGAGCAAGTTCCAGTAACATTGGGAGGGGTGAAGTTATTTGAATTGCTGTGGTCAATAATTTTGATTTTGGTCATAAAGCTTAGGCTGATACTCTGCTGACCAGTGAATATTGTCTATTGATTCTGTCACCTGAATTAATGTCTCTGAACTGTATCCTGCTTCCTTTAATGCTAGCTTTCTTAGTATTGCATGCAAGAGGCAGATGCAACATGAAATTATCATTTATCATTTTAAAACTTCAGTTTGGAATGCATAAAACGTAACCAAATGTATAACCTGTGTGAATACTTAATTGTGGTAGTTAGTGCAGTGCAATCCCGTTTGTGTTGGGTAGAGGTGGAATGTTGTATGGCTTGGGATATGTCTAATTAGCAGTTACTGCATCATGATGTTCTTATGATTGGGATGTTTTAGTGGCCTGTTATTCTTTTTCCCCCGAAGAAAAGCAGGCAAAACTAAAATTGCTTTGTTAGAGTAAGAATGAGGTGAGTCTTATTTCTGAAGAAATAGTGTTGTCATAAAAGCATGTCCCCCAAAGGCAATGTTTTCCATCAAGAGTGAAAGATTTAGTGAATGTCCATTAGAATGGGATATCTTCTCGTAATAGGTAGTTCCAGGAGCACTTGCTCTCATAAGTTTTTTACAGAGCAAATCCTTGAAGGTAATTTGTATTTCTGTACCCATACAAACTAATATATCTCATGACATTTTTCTCAGAATTTTGCCATTCTAGTCTTGACCCTGGTTGAACTCATCCCTCTGTCTACTCAGAATATAACATGATTTAGAGGGTTTTTTGACCAGACTTTAAAATTTCCCAAAAGGCAGTTTATTTTCAGAAATAAATAGCAGAATCCAAATGCTGCTTATTCATTGATTATGTTTTATCAAAGATTTTTAAAAATGGAGAAAGAGATGGTGGCTAACAGGGGTGTGTTTTATGAGAGTATAATTTTCATTTCATGGGGTATTTTTTTCTTCCCTTCCTCCTGTAGTCTGTTCAAAATGCTTGTTTCACTAGAAATTTAATTTCATGGAGAACTGCTGTCTAGGCTATCTTTTTTCCCTGAAGTCAAGAGACTAGATTGTGTTTGAGAGTGGCAGCCCAGGTGATCCCCCCTCTTTATTCTCACATTACCTTGGATTTCTCTATTGTGGTCCCATCCATTGACCTTGATGGAAGAGATTATTTCATTTATTAAGTAGTTATAGTATTGAAGGGCACAGATTAGGATTGCAGCTGTTGCTTGACAAGGCCTGAGGGGTTGAACTGGTGGATTTAAGGTGCCACGTTGTAGATATTGTGACACTACAATGGGTGCAGTAATGACCTCTGTTATTACCCTCCTGCCTCTTTTTTAGCCATTCACTTTGTGTTCTGATTGTGATAGAGCAGATGAAGGCAAATTAATGTAATTTTTAAATTATTCCTGTAAGAATTTAAGAAAAAATCCTCTCTAGATGTGCTCTTCAATACATAAAATGCTCTTTAAAAAAAAAAACAACAAAAAAACCCCAAAAAACCCCCAAACTAAATTTCTAGCTGGATCCAGGGGAAGAAAAAAAAAATTAATTTGTATAAAACTAAACTTATCCTAGAATGTTTGTAAGAGATTAAAATATTCTACAGCATATTTAATGCAAAATAATTAACTTTTTGTTTGTCTATCTTAATTGCTTCTCTAGAATGTTAGTAGTAAATCCAAGAAAAGAATTGAATATATCACTGGAACAAACTGAAAATGATAAAATAAATTTATCAATTAGAAGAAAAATGGAGCTGTTGTGGTGGAGAATTCATTAAATTTTTTGACCTGGAAATGTTGATATGAAGGTTGAATAGGAAGCTGTGCCTCCACATCCCTGAGGGAGGGTGGAGGTCACCAATAAGCACAGGTTGAACTGTCCTCTCAGGTGATGAACCTCATATGTTTCTTATGCTTTGAAGTGACCTCAGGAATGTCAGATCCTCCCAAGGAACTTCAACTTTACTCCAGCGTTGCTCCCAAACTTTTATTTGCTTCTTGAATTGCGAAGGGAAAAGTAGCTGGTTGGAACCTCCTCTGTGTCTGAGTGTTGCCTTGTTCTGCTGAACTCCCAAGCCAAAAGCCCTGGTTCTGTTAAGTCTGGCATGAAGTTTGATCTTTCAGTTGCTGGCATAAGTAGAATTGTACTGGGGGTGGTGGTGGATGCACTGTGTGCTTTTATAGCTTCTTACTCATCCTGAAACCCAAAAGTGAGATGGCCCAAAAAAAAGTGCGTGTCTCTAAACCGTAAGCAAAATATGAACAGTAAATTTGAGCATGTGTTTTCAAGATAGTGGAAAAGAAGTACTGGCCAGGGGAAAGTACTTTGAGAGGATGCAGGCAATTTTTCACAACTTACAGCTGCCCTGCAAAGGGTGATTGTGTAGTTCTTCCTTTATTCCTTTTGACCTTCTACCCTCAAATTCTTGGCAATTTGTTAAACTCCAAATAAACCTTTTACTACCTACAACTTTTTCCTTTTGAATAGTAACAAGCTACTGGTTCTGACAAGCCTCTAGTTCTGACTTTTTAATGAAGTTGGAACAAGGCTTTTCCCCATCGTTAAATTTTAACATTTCACGTTTTCAAGTATTTGGCTACCAATGCAGTTTTACTTTTAATGAGAAACTCAAAGCTGATTTCTTTCCAGCTGCCACAGTGAAATACTTGGCATTAAAAGCTATCAGAAAAAGAGAAGCTGTAAAACACCATCAATGCCTAAACAAAAGGTTTGTTAGAAAGTGTGTAGAAATTACATGTTTGTAGTTTGAGTCAATTAATTACAACTATTAATTTTTTATCTTTCAATATTTTAAAATGCATCACAGTCATATTAAAATGTGACATTTCCTATGACTTTTCTGGGACTTGTTTCCAATTCTCTTTTCCTTCCTCTTACGTGACTGACTTGCTTTGCATTATTGACTGATTCATATTTTAGGATGGATTTAGGATGGTTAAACATGGAGAAATACTGAATTTCAAGATTTGTGTTTTAAGCTGTTCATTTTAGGTCTCAGTTCTTTGAAATGCCATTTCCACAGAGGAGAGTTCAACAAAAAAAATGCAGCTCAGCATAGTATTTAAGAACTTTCCAGAAGAGGAATTGTTTTTCCTCTTTCTGAGAGCATTGGGAGTGCTTGTCTGTTTGGGGCTGCTTTTCCTTCGGAGTCTTGTTGCTAAAATGGGGTGGAATATAAGATTTTAACTGGTGTAGTCTCTTGTGTATTTTATAAAAGAAAAAAGACATATTTACTGCACTGTAGATTATTGCTCTCCAGCGTTACATTGTTATCTTACATATGATTTTGTGGGTGCAATTCATTTTCCAATATGAGTGATGGAAGAAAGTCCCAAGTTGGTGGTGGATGTGAAGTTAGGACACAGCCTTTGTGTCTCATAGCTCTGAGCACAGTTTGTCCTCTATGCTGACTCCTGTAGAAAGCTTTATTCATCAAGGGCCTTGAGCCACTGCTATGTGCTGCACAGCATTTCAGTCCCATGCTCTTGTCTGTAGGGCTGAATATCCTTTCTTGACTTCTTATGTAAAAGCATTCTTATTCCAAAGCATGAATCCGAGCTTTGTGGCCACTCATGAGGGGAGCCAGGGAAGAGCTTTCGGGCAGTGTCTGCTGCATGTTCTGCACGGGGCAGTGTTCTGATCTTACTGCTGTGGCACAATCTTGCCATGGCTCCTTCAGCTATAAATTAAAGAACAGGAAAAACACAGACCCCTGCACATTTCCTTCCTTTCTACTCCAGACTCTGAGCCTTTCAGTGCTTAATTACACTCGGAGCCCGCACAGGGTGCTCAGCCTGGTGTGGCTGTCAGCAGGTGTAACCACATATCTTTTCCTGCTAGGCTGGATTTCCTGTTGAATACAGAACATCATCTCGGACAGGAAATTTTTCGGGATGGAAGTGTTTTGTGTAGATTTTAACACTCTGACTCCTGATAGCACTCCTGGTCAGAACGAAGTATTCATCGGCATGACAAGTCATAAGACCTGCACTAGAGTCTTGGTATCCTGTGGCTGATTTGACCTCTGCTTAGCACTCTGCTGGAAAGCTTTCCTTTGTCTTGTCAGATTATTTCAGCAAGAAATGAGCCATCTTAAAGTGGAGCTTTTCATTGGCAATTAATCCCTACTTCCCATAAAGATCTGCATTCGAGGAGATAATGAACAGCAGTCTGATCTGCTTGAGGAAGAATTGAGTCTTTAACAACAACAAAATTGTGCTGAAGAGTAGCATTTTGGAATGAGACTGACAGGAGATGATATTCCCATCAAAACTACAGGCAGTAAAAATTCCATAAAAGGAACAGTCAAACCCTTTGTTTTTTTTTCCTTCCCCATAACACAATAGTGTAGAGATGTAGCAAGAGGGAGTAATGTCATTCCACGCTGTTGGTTGAACCTTTACAGTTTGTCCTGAAAACTAGGTAACGCTTCATCAGCAGCTCATTTTTTGTTCTCCAAAACCACTCTGGTGTTACTGTTCTTGCACTTTTGCAGTGGCGTATATGATGGAAGATTCAGGTCCAATGCTTTCTTTGGCACCACCAGCATATCCCATATGTCATCTGAGCTCCAAGCTTAGATAAACTTCTAATGCTGGGAGAGCAGAGTCAGGGAGATTTATTACTCTTAGGACCTTTATTCTTCAGTAAGACCAGGATGTACTCTAAACCTTGTATGAAATATGTAATCTCATTTGTATGGATTTGATTTCACTTTGAAGTTTGCCAGTTCTGTAAAAAAACATTTAAAAATCCTTAAAGCATATTTGCTATTTCTGTTTTCTATCTCAGAAATTGACACAGCAATTCCAATATAAATTAGAGGAGAATTTTCAAATCTTAAATATTCATAACATGAAGTAATTTTGTTCAGAAAACTATGGGTGAATTGTCTTTAAAAGCTGAAGCTAGAGCATTGTTTTAAACTCCCTTCTGACTCTTATATTTTTATATGCTTCTAGACCAGTTGTGTTGTAGA
The DNA here is from genome assembly GCA_013399895.1 of Serilophus lunatus. Lineage (NCBI taxonomy): Eukaryota > Metazoa > Chordata > Aves > Passeriformes > Eurylaimidae > Serilophus > Serilophus lunatus. Next base: position 914,314 of record VXBA01004184.1, read on the forward strand.
GGTTGCAGAAGTCCTTTGAAATTTCCAATTATTTGAGACCTTCCAATTATGTCTCTTATTGATCAGCATGCTCAAGTTTAGTCTAGGCAGAATCAATGATCTGTGACCCTCTGGGAGGTCTCTCGTGTGCTAATTCAAAGCTTGTGGATAATTCAGGAACAATAGCATAAGCCTTTGTGGGCTTAGGATGTTTGCAGTGGAATTAATTTACTTGCTTGTTCAAAGGCTTTGCAAGCCAAATGTCAGTTTAGTTCTCTGTTAAACAGTTTTTTTGAATGTGTCACAAGAAACCTGTGAAATTACACTGGTAATCTTCATCAAATTCGAAACACAAACCCAGCATTTATTTGTTAATAATGTAGAGAAAACTTGAACAGAAAAAGCCTTTCTGTGCTTCAGCATTTTCTCCATTTCATAAATGGATAGAGTAAATATAGCCTAGTAATTTCGTGACTACTTCAGTGATCTCAAGGCCATAATTTACTGTTGCAATATAATGAATTATTCTTTGTGAAGGGGCATGGCATGGCTGATTACTTTTTCCTTAAAGCCTTTTTCACTTTCTTATCGTAATGGTTGTTTTTAGTTTAGCTTTGTGCCTCTTTTTTTTTTTTTTTTTTTTTGAACATAAATTGCAGGGAAATGGCTTTTAAGAGGGAGATAATGTAGCATCATCCCTTTTCCCAAAAATGAAAGTCTGCAATGTGATTAGTATGTCAAGGAAACACTGAAGTGAAAACTTCTCTGCTATTATAATTTTTTCTTGATTCTGTTCTGCCTTCTGCTCTGCCAGCCTTGGTGTTTGCCTGGGAGTGAAGGGACAGGGAAGAGATCCCTAATAACAGTCAATTGCTTTGATTTTTCTAGTAGCCCTTGTGGGTCAGTATAGTCAGTTTAGAAAATTCTCAATTCTAGCTGAACAATATAAGGAAACTCAGCTTTCTGTACAACTTTCTGGGCCTGTACTTAAAAGATATTGCTGCAAGAGTCAGTAAAAATGAAAATTTATAGGAATTATAGGGATTCTGTTACACTGCTAGGTTCTGAAATTTCTTCAAGTTTTTTGTGGTCAGACTGTATATTATCAGCCTTGAGTCAAGTAAAGTCATTTAACCTTTCTCAACATATGAAATTGTCAGTTTTTAAAGATTACAAAAATTGATCTAAATGTTTTTCATTGTGAAATTGGTTTTTGCTGCAGTAGCATTTTAGTTGTCAGGGTGTTTTAGCACATCTGGAGCGAGGTGAAAGCAGTAAGATCTGTTGATGAAAATGTCTATCAGTGTTTTCAGATCTTTCATCACAAAAGAATTCTGTCATTTCTGTCCAGAATTCTGTCTGGGTCTGAACTGAAATCCAGATAGCAAAAAATCTTGCTCTAGTTTCTTTTCTCTTAAAATAAATTCTGCTTCGCTAAAATTTAAGCCATGACAGTACACTAGGAAAGTAAGTTCCTGCAGTCCCTTCTGACTGGACTCTGCACAGTTTGCTGAAATCTTTCATCATGAAAGACCCTCTGGCACAGCTAGAGCCTCAGCCTGCAATATTCCTTCTGAGCCCTTCTCTTGGGGGAAGAAGGAGATGTCTGACAGACCAGCTAAGAGAAGGAGAGTGTCTGTAGGCTGGACTCTTTGATCTGTTAGTCCCCAGGCGTAAAACTAATAATGCAAAAAGCTGAGTTAACTTAGCTTCTTGTCCTAAGAGATGTGTTCTGGTTCACTTGGCAAGTCAATGCTTGCACTTGGTTATCACACAAGTGAGAAAAGGCTTTGCTTTAGAAGTAACTCTAATTGAAACACAATGCTGTGATAATTGTTTACGTGTGCTAATGTTTGATTGGGGTCCTTAAGTGTTATGGGTAGGGATGTGGGTAATCACCTCTTATTTATCACATCTGATTAGAAAGCTCCAGCTTACAAACAGGATCATATCAAGAATTAATATAAGATGGTTTGGTGATGAGGCTGCATGTTCAGTCACAGATCACTGAGTTCATCTTCCTAGTCAGGCAGTCTGCAGCATATGTGCTTGGATGGATGATACTTGGTGAGAAACAGGGACTGTGTTGTTCAAAATTTCAAAAGTTGTCAGATCTTATTTATCTTCTCTCTTCTTTTCCTATCCTTTGATTAATTTATAGATCAGTTTACTACGTATTTAAGTCAAGTGAAAGGCTTCATGAAGAAAGTGTGTGATCCGAGGTGGTTGTGTTTGCTTTGGGTTTTTTTTTATTATAGGCAAGTGGAGATTTTATATGTGTGTGTATATATATATATGTACATATTTCTTAATGTTTCCTTGGTACTTAAATATTCTCTGTAATTGTAGGAGACACACAGCCTTTTGAAGCAGATAAAAATAATTTTACAGCCAGATTTCTGCCAGATTATGCAGAACCCCAGAAAAGGGAGAAAATGCAAAATCACATATCCTGCGCCTACACGCAAAAATTTACTCTGATCCAGATGAAGGACCTCTGTTCATTAGCTAATCATTTCTCTGTCACATCAGATGATTTGAGCTATTCTAATTTGTTGTTTGCAATTAAATTTATAGTGACTATTTGCTTTTTATTTTCTACAAATAAAAATACATCTGTATTTCTTACTGAAAGCCTGAGGACTTCTCATTTCAATGGAAAGTATTGTAAGTTTTGTTTTTCCACTATGGGTCCATGAGGTTACCAAATGTAGGGTTTTCAGACAGCCAGGTACAATCTTGAATCACTGATTTATGACTTTGATTCCTTTCCTCTTTGAGTGGTCTAGTTGGGTTCACTAGGGATATTTCCTAACTTTTTTCATGTTTCAGGAGAAACAGGAGCTTCATGGAAGCTCAGTAGTGTAAGATCCTGTAATGTGACTACTATCCACATGGATTCCATTATAGCAACTGGTAACTTGCCCAATCTAGATATAGAAAAATGCTCAGTAATATAGACATCTCAAATTTGAAAAAAGACTTGTGTATTTAAAGAGCTTTTCCGTCTCGTAAAAATTGTATGAAAAGTGAAGATTTGACAGAGGTTTGCTCAAAATGAGGGTTGTTACTATAACAGTACGTAGCTACAACAAAATAATGTTTCTTATTAAGTGTTTCGATATTAGCTTGGCCAGTCCTCTGACCTTCCTGGTGAATTATCCTGGAGTATGTATTAAATAGTAGGTTGCACAAAGACCTTTACAGCGTCACCCTGACAAGTGAAGTCTAATTTCAAGCATCACCAACTGATTAGTTCAATAGGAGTGGATATTTACTGTACAGAAAAATCTTGCTCTCCTCCCCAAAAGAAGAGATTACAACATTTTTGGTGGTAATGCTTCTCCCCAATTAGAAATACTTTATCAGCTTTCTTGAAATATGTATTTCTCCTTGCAAATTAAGTTTTCCTTGCAATCAAGTAGTCTTAATTGCTCTACAGAAAAAACTGCCAATAAACAACAACAGAAAAATCCCACTAAAAGGCTTCTGATAATAATGCTTGTTGGTCTTTAGAAAAGAGTAAACAGATCCTTACCACAAGCCTGGTTTTGGCATCAACTGCTCTGTGAGAAGACTAGTTGCTGGAGTTTTTTCCTACTTAAATGATAAAACTTTCATCAAATTCCATGTATTTTCAGTTGCTTGTTTAATATATAATAAATCATTTGCTATATGAATGTATACTTTGGATATGGCCCAGCACATCCATAGCTGTTGTAGTGCACTCTGCTGGCTTCAGAAGTTTAGTGAAGTTAAAATGGATTGTCTCTAAAGGTGAATTTTCATGAATTACTTCTTCCCTTGGATGGGACGAAGGAAGGAAAAGAGATAGAACTAGTCTTGGTACAACACAACAAGAAAGTAATATATGTTCTTCCTGATATGCATCCATGCTTTGTTTCTGCTGTTTGGAGAGCAGCTGGGGGATTATGGAATTGAACATGGGGAAGGTTCAGAACTCTAATAACCACTGAGATAATTCATATGTGTGTGAGCAGCAGTGTGAAGTGCCCCTCTTTCGGGCACCTCTGTAAGCTGATGTGTTCTTGATGCCTGAACAGTCCCCCAGGACACTTCAAAGGACAAGTGTCACTCAGGCCACCAATCCAGCCTTTTTTTGGCACTGCAGTGCATAGCTGCCAAAGGTAGAAAACTCATCGGGATCGTTTGCTGAAAGGTTAAGAACAGATTCAGTTACCAGGGTAAGGATTTCTGCAGGATGTGTGGCTCTGCTTTGTTACAGACAACTTTTCAGGAGTACAAGGTTATAGAGGTTTGTCACAGATTTCTGAAGTGAGTCTGTGCCTTTCTGCTTTTTCTGCTGATGGTGGTGATGCCTTAAGGGTGACAGGTAAAAAAATTGAGAAACAGAGTGAAGGGGAGAAGCAGCTTTACTGGTCAATGCCCGGTGATCCAAAGAGGAAAACCATAACAATCTGCCCATTTTTATAGCATTTAGAGTGTCCATCCTCCATACTAGCCAATTAAAATCCATCTTACTTCTATGTTCCCCCAATGTCCAACAGAATTGTCCCTTTTTACTTAACCCCACCTGTGTCCAGCCTCTAGTAGGCCTGGAAACCTAACTCTTACGTTTTGTCTTATACCCCACTTATCTCTACACAAGAATGCAAACACACGGGAACACAAGCTTTTCTGGCCCTTAATAGTCCAAGTTATCCAGACACATAGCTAAAGTGAGTTCTCAAAAATATTAACCATACCCTTTAAGGCATCAGTGGGATCCCCTAAGGCAACTGCAGAGTCAGTGCAAGTGTGAGCGTAGGTATGTTCCAGAGCCTGGGCAGGGGATCTGTGTGTGATCACCTCTGCCTTGTGCTTAACTGGGAGCTACAGTCACGGGAATAAAGAACATTTCTAAGATAAAAAAATGCTGTGTCCTGCCTTTGCTTTACCCCATTTTCCTTTTTTTTGGATAGATGGTTAGCAGAAGACAACAGTAACAGTGATGTGTTCCAAAAAGCTGAATAAAAGGATCAGCTCAGCTGAGCTATCCAAATAAACAGTTCTCATGTAAAGCAGAGTATACAGCTATTAGTCCTTTCACTTAGGAGGAAAGTACAGGAAAAGTCCTTTGTACTCTAAGCTACGATCAGCTCCATCTGTTCAGGAATTCTATTGTATAGAAAACTGAGGGTCACTCGATCACAGATCTGCCAATACAGGGAGATGGAGAGCTTCCGGATCGTTTGCAGCTCCCTAATCTACCAAAAATCCCAGGAGCAGTAACAAGACTTAGTTATCATAATTTAGAGTTGAATTATAAATTGAAATGAGTGCATATTAGAACCAGTTAAGAGAATTAAGTAGACTTTCTCTACTTTCTTGCTTTTCAGTGGGAGATGCCAACCAGCATTCTGTCGGGGTATATTCATATAAGTATCTTCTGGAAACGTAATGGGTTTCCTCCCTGGCTGGCAGAACTGAGGAATCAGGGATTTTAGGTTCCTCCCTACTTTCAAATTGAATCTCTGAATGCTTAAAACAAGTGCAGATTGCTGTTTGACCTGGAACAATTTAAGCTGAGCTTTTAATTTTATGGAATTCAGAGCTTATTTAACTCATTCTAAAAAGGATATTTCGGTTGTATCTGATTATTTCTTAATTGTTCATCTTTTCAAAGATCAGAAGTCATAAGATAAAAGGGTATATTAGAAAAAGTCAAAACAAAATAGTAATTCTGCAGCTGGCTAAGAAAATGTTGAGAAAAGTCACTGAATTAAGTGCTCGTTTCTTGCTAAAGGCTGAGGAAATCCCTTCAGAAAATTTCCCGCTGTTTGATGGGTCAGTTTCTAAGTGATCAGCTGTATTTTAGCATAAAGTTACCATTGCTAAGTACTAAGGTATTACTTTTGCAAGCACATTTTGCTGCTGACTAAAAAACAGCCGTGCTATACTGTATTGGACAAAAGATTTTTAATAAATTGTGTTCAAAAGCGAAGGTTATGTGGGACAGTTAGTACACAAAGAATTGAAGCATTTTGCGTGCATAGATTTAAATGTGCTTTTAAACCCCATCTTTTCAAGCATGTCTGTCTTGTGAGACATTAATACACTTTCCTTAAGCATATAAATCTGCTCAAGAAGCAAGTAGTTTATATGAAGATGCCCATTTCTTAAGGTTAATTTGTAATTAGAATAGGATATAGTTTAGCACAGGCACATGGTCTGTGAGATCTAAAAGCAAAATTGGTATTTTATGGTTTGTCATTTTGTAAATCATCTCTAGTGTTAAAAAATGTTGCAATTCCCTCTGGAAGCTCTGCCCCTTTTGAGGGGCTCTCTGTCCCTACCTATTTTAACAGCAGCAGGAAAAACAAAACCTTAAGAAAATCCTAACAAACCCCAAAGCAATTTATACTGTTAATGTCCCATTTCTCTTTTTTAGAACTTGGGAACCTGTTAACTCTTTTGCAAGTCTGTTCTAGCTCCTCAGCTGAAAGGTTTACATAACATGAGTAACAATAAACAGCTTTTTGTGTTCCCTGCTATCTAAGCTGAGAAACATTTTTCCATCAACACCTTTTTCTGTAGAAGAAGAAAGCTGTTGAATAGGCTACTGTGTTTCATGCATGAAACTACAATTAACAAGAAAAATATATGCCAAAAAGGCGAGTTTTATTTCCCTAGCACTTGTTTAAGAATTAGTAGAAAATCAGGAATCTTACACTACTCATTATTTAAATAGTATTAAAGCCATGTAAATCAAAAAAAGAAATTACAAGATGGTGTTGGTGATTTGCATTTTTGTGGGCTGTCCAGTATATGCATAAATGGGCAAGCAGGAGGACAGCTGGAACAGAGAAATAGCTTTCCATTTTCTGTGTATGAACATGAAATTTGAGAGGGGCTACTAAAAGACTCTGGGAACTTGTATGAAGGGAAAGGGAATAATCTGGGTGGTGGTGTTCCCTGTGGTCAGGGAGAGGTGCTGAGTGGAGGGAAGGACCATGAGGCCTGAGAGAGACTTGGGCCAGTTGTGATCAGGGATAGTATGGATCTTCCTGAATCCTCTCCTTGTCCTCTCCCAGTTTACCTTGATGCACTGAGGAGAGTGGCTGGGTCCTGGGTGAGTTGTCTCTGCTGGGGCCATTCAAACGTGGGCAGGTGGGACAGAAGCAGGAGTGCAATGCTGGGAGATCCTCCTGAGTGGAACATTTCCTAACTATTTATTGGTCACTCATGGCTTCATTACCTTTGCTGTCAGCCCTGATCAGGTCAGCCCTGATCAGCAGTGGGTGCTAAAAGGAGGAGTCATTCCCAATGAAATTAAAACTAAATTTAATATAAATAGTAGAAAAATATTACAGCATAATTAAATTAGTAAAATGTTATTTCTACCTTACTGAGGAAATTACTTTGTATTTTGATTGTATGCAGTAGCTTGTGGACCATCTGTGTGACATGGACAATCAAAGTTCAGACAATCATACAAGTTTCCTGGCTTCAGCAGGCCTCACTTTTCCACAGAGGAATATACAGGGCCAAATTTTGTTCCTGATAATTTATGGTGTATGGATTAGCAGCTGGAAAGCTCTTACTATAAACAATTGCTTAATTTGACTACTAGTTTATGTCTAACATATTTCTAGTTGAAGGGGCTTGAGTGAACCAGTGCAGGTTCTCGATAATAATTTGCCTGTAAACCCCAGAAGTTAGAAACACCTCATATGGGGTATAATTTTGACAAAAGAATCCCCCCACTTTGCTTTGGCATATTGCCCTATCAGTGTTTGTGCAGTGACTTTGCTTAGAAGGGTCCCTTATTTGTTCCCAGCTCTCAAACAGTTCATTTTAGGAACACCACGATCCTCCTGGGCGTTGGTCAGAGCTGAAGTTCACCCTTATAGCTTGAGGCTGAATGGTTTTTCTTTTTTCTCTCTTGAAGTCTGCTGGCGCTTCAAGCCCGTAGCTCAGGAGTCTCTATGAAGGATGACAGCCTGTGCTTCCCTACTCACAAAACCCTGAGGCTTCATCTCATTCCTTAGAGGAAATTTCATGCTCTATTCTGGAATGAAAATGCATGGGGTCACTCCCAAGGCCTGGCCTGTCTCTCATGCTGTCAAGGTGGGATATGCTGTGGGAAAAAAAATTAAAGGAACAAACATGCCTGCAGACTGATCATTTCCTCTGCTCTATCCTTCAGTTTCCACTGTCCTGAAAATGAGTGTCCTTTCCAATGTCCTGTTATAATGTGTGAGTAAAAAATGAATGCAACACAATGAACAAAAGAAAACTCCTTCCAAATAGTAGAAAAGAACTAATTACTGGAAGCACATAATTTTTTTTACCCAAACTGATACTGTAAATATTGTTTTTGAAAGAAGAAATGTTATATTAAAGACATGGCATTTTTTTCTTAAATAAATCTATTGCACAAATATTTCAGTTCATGCCTGGATGTAACATCAGAGATGATTTATAAGAACTTCCCTCCTTTCAGGCAGTGCATTTGTTATCAGATCGTCTGACTGTACATTGAAGTGATGATAAATGTTAGAAAGTTTCATATGCATTAATTATGCCATGAAAATGGAAATAATTTACATAGTTTCTAACTAATTCTTGAGTGGGGTTTTTTGGTTGAACTCAGCACAAATGTAATAATTATTTACTTACTGTGTGAAAATGGCTAACTTCCTGGGTCTGCATAACCTTACAGATTCTTTATCATGCTAAGAACTTCATAATTAGTATATTATCAAAGAACATTTGCTTGCAAAGATGAACTAAGCAGCTTACCTTGGTGCTTAAAGACTGAAGAGTGTCAGAGACAAAACTGATATTGAAAAAAATTGACTTCTTTTTCCAGTGATCTGAACTGTAAAATCTTTATCAAAGAAAAAAACTCCATGATGTCTTTGACAACCTCTTAATCTCCCTGAGATTGTGGGAGAACTACAATAAACCAGTCTGTCAGTAACATGGCTTTAATCTTAATGTCCTGGAGGTATGTTATGTTATCCCTTAAAGGAAAAGAAACTTTCACACTTCTGTGCTTTCCTGGCGTAGCCCAGGATGCTCCTGTACACTGGAATCCTTCCTGGCTCTCTGCCTTTTTCACTTGGACTGTTTCAAATTTCCATCAGCAGCAGAGGATGAGTGGCTGCAAAATGGACTTGGTTGACTTAAAAACCTCAAAGGCTGACCACTCCAAAAAGATAATATTCCAAACCAGAACTGTATTAGGCTGCATAGCATGTTTTATTTAAGGAAAGTAGCCTGAGGCAGGTGCTGAGACCTGAGCTAGTGGAACACTTCTTTATCCTGAGGATGCAGTTTAAAAAAACCTTTTAAAAGAAATGCAGGTTTTGGGTTAGATCTGAATGCCCGTTCTTGTACACACGAGGACTTCCCTTTCCAGAAAGTTTAGCAATGGGATGCTTGAACAATATGTGTGTATCAAATTATTTCCAAATTGTAATCATTATCCTCCTGTGCAGGTAAAAACAAAGGTGCTGCTGGAGTAGGGAGTGGAGTGTAAGAGGCCCATTTCCAATATGTGGTATTTGGGATTGTGTGCAGTTAATTGCTAGAAGTGTTACTTTTAAGGCTGCCTGAGCAGGTACAGTGCCTGTGAATTTGCCTGTGGCCACGTGAATATGAAAATGAGCAGCATTCGTCTGATAGTCTTCAAAATTCCAAGTGGTCCTGTATATTTTCCTTGTTAATTAAGTTTGTATTTAAATTTTGAAAAAGGACCACTTGGGAAGGGACAGTGTTTGTTGGCTATCTAGAGAGAGGTGCATGGAGGAAAAACATGGTTGTTCCCTTTAAGTACATAGCAATACCAAAATTTCCAGTTTAATTTTTTTATTTTCTTGAAATTTGTGCTCTTAATTTCCATGAAATACTATTCAGCCTATAAATACATCTTCCAGATAGTACCTTGTCACTCATGGTGCCTCTTACCTGCTGTGGAAGATGATGTTTATTGTTTTGGAATATTTTTTTATTAAAACTTTCACGGTACAAACGTATTGCCAATTAAATTATAACACTTTTTTAAGAATGTTACAATCGCAGACAACTTCATATTTTACACTCTAGTAATTCAGGTCAATAAATCCAATTATATAACTGCGGAAATACAAAATCAGACCAGGAAAAGGAAAAACTAAGATTCGAAGATGCCATCTCTAGTTTGATGTTAATGAAATACTGAACCTGTTTAAATGCCCTTCATCTCTGTTGTGCATTCGGTACTTCAGTTCTTAAATTAAAAACCTAAATTTGGAATTGACTGTTTGATTCTGTAAAGGATTAATTGCATTATTAGCTTTATACATCAAATAGTGAGACTATTCACTTAACACTGAAAAGGTGTACATCTCTACAGGCTTTAAATTGGAGGCTTTAAAAATAGAAATGGGTCAAATTGCCCAAGAAACTTAATTTTTTTTCTCGAAGCATGATTTGGTTACTGCATTCTGTAATTTCAAAGTTAGATCCTGATGAACTGAGTAACAAGACCTCCATAGCAATTGCTTGAACATCTGCTACAAATCTTGCAGAAGTGGCTTCAGTTAAACAAATGATTGGGAGAAAAATACTTTTAGTGACCTACTGATTCTACAAGTCCTTGTCCTTCAACAAGAGAATACAATAGCATGTTTCAGAGCCCTGTCATGTTCAGAATATCCTGCTCTGAGGTTCCACTTTGCTGTATCATAGAGGCCAGTGGACATAACATACAAGTACCTTCCTAGTCACTAGTTGATGTGGCAGTGGCAGAATTTGATCTATTCATTCAGGTTTCCTTGTATTTGCTGTGGCCCAGGAGCACCAATGCTCAGTGGCTGGGCTGGCTGCCGCGGAGGTATTTGTGCCCCATGCCTTGGTGCTCACAGGATATTTGGCTTGGCCTCATGATTCTTCAGTGCAGTGCTGAAGGTATGTAGCTTTGATGTGCCCAGTGACTTCAATCAGTTTAATTTTCAAGTAGGTGCTTTTGCAGCCCTTCTGAGGGCTGCTTTGTGACGTTTTTATTAATGAATAGAAAATCAGTTTTAACTTGTATCTGTTTTTTGGCTTAATGAGTATGTTGCTAAGCACTGTTGTTGAACACAGGAGCAAATTCCAAGCAAGGGATTGAGGTTGGGAGACAGGAAGCAGCCTCATAGGTGACACCTGCTCTCACCTCCTGCTGTCAGGTGCTCTTGTCTTGCTTTGGGTGGGTGTGCAGGAACAGCCATCCATCCGTGCTTTATGCTGTTTCTGTGATTTTTCTGACTAAAGCAGAGATAAACATATTGTATCAGAGAACTCCACCCATCTCTGGAGGTCACATCCACAGTCCTTCCCCAGTTAGAGGGGAGGTAATAGGTCACCTTAACAGCTTTTTCTCTGTGATCACCTACTCTTTAGAGAGTGACAGTTTGTAATTGCTCTAATTGCTGCACTAATTGAAGATGAGAATTTTGTTTTGTTAAATTTCTCTCTACTTCTGCTGGAGAAAAGTATGGTTTCCCAGTAGCTTGTAAATATGTAGAGTAAATCCACTGAAGAAAGAGTAGCAATTTTAAGCTGTCAAACTCCACTTAAAACTACCATTGTTTAAAGGATTAAAGAGCAGGGAACCAAATTGTTGCTGCACCATACGTAAAAATAACTTTGAACAAAGTTTATCCCCTTCTTTATTGCATTGGTCTTTTTCACATTTGGAAATACATGCAAAATCCCTATACTTTTTTGGCAAACCTGTCAGTATTTGCTTCTATGTTTGATTTTTCTATTCCTGGTCTCCAAAGTAATCTTTTTGCTACTTTTGGTCTCTGATTCTCTAGAGGCTCTAGTGCTCTTGCCCTTATTCTGATCCAATACTTGGCAGCTTCAGTTCTGAAAAGCAGATGAAAGATCACAGACAGATTGAGGTAGTTCAGTGAGGTTTCATGAAATGTCTTTTGAGGTGCTGAATGAGGTCATATTCCACTCCATAACTTCATTAAGTGTCTAGAAGAGGGAATGTGTGTCACAGTACAAATCTTTCAGTGAATGTAAACCAGAAGCTGTATCTGTGTTGTAGGGGTAGAAATCAAAATTACTGGCCACCTGGAAAAAGATGATACCAAATAGATCTATGGAAAATTTGTGTAGGGGAAAAGTTATCGTTGGATAAGAATAGCTTGGAGAGCTGAAAGGATAGATGTGTGACAAGATAAAACAGAAGGAGGAAAAAGGTGGGGATTTCTAAGAGAAATATTGGAGGAACCAGTAGGTACAGTGCACCGTGATTTTAGTTTGGAGATGAGATTATAGGCAGTTCTGATTCTACACAGGGAACGCTACATTCAGTTTCAGATTCACTGCAAAAATAAGTATATATTTACAGAAAACTGAAGAATACTAGGGAGAAATTTTGAGGACTCAAAGAAAAGATTGAAAAGGAATTAGGAAAAGCAGAACATGTATAATATCATTAATCAACAAATTAGTTGCATATAAGCACAGATAAAGAACTCAATTTTTGTTTCAGGTCTAGCACTGAGTGGGACAGTAAAGGGATGTCATTTAGACAAATACCAAGGGGAAAAAATGTAAATAGATGCTTTTAGTGCTGCTGAGGAGTTTCTCAGAGGAAGTGTTATCATCTGAATCATTCAAACTGAAATTGGGAAAACACTGGGAAATGTGCTGGTAAGAGGTTGTGTTACTGAGAGGGTTGTAGATGTAGTTGGGACCTTGAGTTGTACACTTTGATATGGCATGTCATGGAGACACAATGGGAAGGGGGGCCAAACTAGTTTATTTTAAAGTGTCTGAACACTTTGTGTTTATTTCAAAGACCTCCATTAGCCTAAGGCAGAACCACCTGTCCCAAGTGCTGCACTTGGGTGTATTGCTGAGGTAGGTGTTTCCATGCTTTGTAAACTGGAAGTGAAGGATGAGGGCTCCAGGATGAATTTGGGAATGATGAATTCCAGATGGAAAAACAAATTGGCAGAACATTCGTATGATATGTCTGCCATGGACCATAAATTTAGGTGAGTTAAATTGTGCTGAATGATGACAAAAATACCTGCTTTTTAAAAGAACCTGAAAACAAGAATGGCATCTCAAACCCAAGACATCACCTGTGGGGTGGGAAGGAGAACTTGGGCACAGAAAAGTTCATGTGATTGGTTGAGAGCCAGTGAGGGTGTTTTGCCTGTTTGGTTTGGGTTTTTTTTACTTGTTTTGTTTAGGATTGTAGGAAAGATTTAAAAAAAGAATTTTAACAAAAAAGCCCAAAAAAACCCCAAACAGACATCAAGGTCTTTCCAACGCTTGTCACGAAAGGAAATACTTTCTGAGGAACTTATACTGATTTTATCCTTCTGTGAATAGCTGGGTTAAGTATCCTTCATTAATGCTAGTAAACGAGGCCTCAGTTAAAAAAGCAACAGAGGCCATCATCCTTTTCATTCTTTAATTGGTTCTGTGACTTGAAAGCAAAGAATTTTTCAGAGGCCTCAGAAAACTTCAAGCTTGTTTTACTTAAATCTGTGTAATTGGAGCCACTACTGAGATTTTGACTGGAGATGACTAATGGAGAACTATTGAATGTACTGTGCAAGTTCTGCCTGGATCCAACTTTCAAAATTCTGTCCAATCCCATCAACTGCCTTCACAGCTACAAATCTCTCCAAACTGAAGTGATTTGGGGCATATTTGTAGCAAAGGTGAAATGTAAATTGATGTGCCTGTGGACTGTAGAAGGTATCCTGGATTATGTAAAATCTTTTCAGGCATAGATCTTTTCCCCAGATTCTGAAGGTCGTTTGTTCTCTGGTGTATTCAGCACTATTTTTAAATGAGTGTGACAGTCTCCTACATAACCAAACTGGCAGGATGCCCATGGCAATCTGGCCATTTCAGAGCTTTCCATACCTTCAGTTACTTTGTGGGTTCTTGCTCTCACAAGAGGAAGTAAAGCTAGGCTTACACCAGACTCTGAAGAATTCCTACTAAGGAAAATAAGGCAGTCATTACGTTGAATTACAGTTGGAGTGCTCACTCCTTTCCTCCTATCTGTAATTGTTGCAAGGACACTGGTAGAATAAGAAACTGTGTAAATATTTTACTCCTGGTCTGAGTACATTGCATTGTTTTCTATAAATGGGTTTTTCCTGTTAATTATCTGTAGTTGTTGCTACAAAGGAAAGAAAGAAAGGAAGCTGCAGAACCTCAGCCAAAGTATAGGAGGTTCTGGAGAAAGTGTGGCACCCACTATTACTTTCTTATGCTTTTAAAAACAGATAATAACCTCTCCATGACCCTCATTAAATTAACTGAAATTTAGAACTAATTTTGCAGCTCAATTTTGGATACCAAATTTGCTGATATTAGGAAATTTGTTGTAATACCTTCTATAAAATAAAGTGGAAACACTGTTAATTTGACCTTGGTTTTAATTAAACCAAGTATGTTTTGACATACAAGCCTCCCAGGGCATCACACACTCTAAAGGACACGGCATGAAAGCTGCTTACGTTGCATTGCAACTCAGTGCAGATTTTGGAGCTGATCAGTTATTTTTACCTTAAGGCAGCATTGATCTGATTTGCACAGTTAGCAGCAATTGCTTAGTGTGCTGAAGTGGTAATGAATACGTAAAAACTAATTACCAACAGAACTTGTAAAGGCACATGTTTCTGTTCACTGGATTTTTGTGAGAGAAACTGTCCCAAAACAGTTTCATAAAAGCAAGATTAAATATCAAAAAAAGAAACAGGCATGACATAATTATTCCATGACGAGGAATCTGGTATTGAGATGGGTAAACTTTCCCATTCCTGTGAATACCTGTATTCCATAAATCCTACCTCCTTCCTTCTGTTCATGGAGTTACGTGCCTGAGATCCCTCATGATGTTAGAATGCTTTTTCTAACGATAACTCATTAGTGGTGATTAGCCTGTACTAATAACTCTTCACAGAATTCTTTTTTCTTGTTATCCTTTTAAACTCTAATCAATATAAAAGGTTCTCTGATCTTGTGGTAACTTACATTTTTGCACACCCTCTCTTTAAATTAAGTAATAATTGCACATGCATTTTTTTTGAGCTAAGCCTTTTTTACATATCACAGACCAATTTTGTGAGTGGCACACTCCTACACCATTTGAATTCTAAAGGATTAAAGATTTGGAAGCATGTTTAGACTCCTCAGGAGTCAGAAACACAAGAAGAGAACAGGAGAAAAAACTTCAGTGATCAAGACTTTGAAAAGCTAAAATTTTGGTATTTTAAATAATCATTAAACTCTAAACATATGTTGATCATGTATAAATATCAGTGTCTGGACCGAAAAGCAGGCGATTTCAAGTTAATAGGACCTAACTCTGAGCATTGCACAGCAGAGCAAGGGATGAAAACACCTTGGGGGCAGGGGGATGCATTTCCAGTTTAACTTGCTAGTTTGGCTCGGCTTGATTGTATTCCATCTGGGACTGAATTTGGCAGTCTTGGACTGGTGCTTTGAAACTTGAGTTCTTTGAAATCCAAGCCATTTCTTTCTGGTGGATTATCACTACCTTGGGAAGTCATGACTTTGCACTGTTTCTTACATGATTGGCGTTGCCAGACAAAATTTTAAAGGAATCAGTTTCACGGTGGCTAATTTTTTCCTGGATGGTTTCAGGGCTCTGCAAAGGCAACATCCTTCATTTGATGAGGAGTGGGATACATCCTACTTGCTGGGCTTTCTTCAGGGAAAAGACTCCTGAAGTCATGTGGTTAGATACGGATTTCTCCCATTGTTTTCCCTTCTTATCACCTTCCCCTCCATGATTATCTAAAAGTTAGAGGTGATTGGGAATAGGTTGTTAGTGGTTTACATCTGTATTTATTCTACCCATTTCCTCCTGTGCTACATTACTCAAGTTTTCTGCTTTTATTGGCTACATTTACTGGTTTGGGATTACAGATGGGGGATGAGGTTAATTAATATGGAAAGGTGGTGATGCTCCTTTAGAAAATAAAGGTATTGAAAGACTTAATGTCTTAGTACTTGATTGGTAAGGGCACACAGTATGATCAGATCAATTCTTTTTTTCCCAGAGTAGAACGGCTGGTGGTAGTGCAGAAGAAAGAAGAGGACTGACAAGTACAAATCCACTGTTCTTCATGTGTATCCTTTGATTTTTCAGGGAAAAGAAGAATCTTCCCTGATTTTTTTTTTAACCTATCTTGGCACAGAATTATATACCAGTCCTCTCTAAATTGTATACTTATCTGAGTATAAAAATGCAACACCACCTTGTAAACAGGTAACTGACTTTGGAAATTCTGTAGTTACCATCTGGATTCTTGTCTGATGTTTTGCCTCATTGCTGGTATTTTGATTAATATGATGTTCCTGCACTGATTAGTGCAGTGACAGCTCATGCATCTTCTGTTCTCTGTGAATCTTGCTCTCCCTATCCCATGCCTGTGGGCAATAGGATGAGAGCTGTGCAATCTATTGCCAAAGGAAGCCTGTGCTGAGTGTGGAGAAAACAGTAATGAGGTGGCTCAGCAAGTGCTGTGTTATCAGCTGCAGTGATGGTAAAGGCTGTTGTAAGTTATCATCCAAACAGAGATGATTAAAAATGAAAGCTGTTCCTATTTTTGTACCAATCATGTTTTCTTGGAAACTGTGTGGCTTTGAAACATTTGAACTTGCCATTTCAGATCAAAAGCTCAAGATTTTAATATAGAGCTGGTATGGCTTTGTAGGCACCTTTGTATCACACCACAGTATAGAAATGATTAATGTAGCTCTGTGTTGTTCTATTGCAACTTTCTGCATGTATTAACTGTAGCAAACAAGGAACCAATTTACTAGTAATTGTGAACACTATAATTTTTTTAAATTATTTGAATATGCTATTTTATAGTGGTACAGTACAATCTGCTAAGAAATGACATACAGTGAGATGATGAACACTTGCTCTTGGTGTAAGTTCTTCCCAGCAGCATAGCTGACTCGCCTGTACAGTTCTGAAATGGCAAGTGCAGCAACTTGTGCCTTAGAAACAGCCCATCAATTTACTTTTCCTGACAAATTCAGGCTCATGTGCCGATAAAAATGATGGAGAGATGGAGAGCATTGTATTTTTTTTGCTTTGCCAAAGGTGGCTTATCCAATTTAAGACGATCATTTCTTTACCTCATTAAATACTTGATTTCTTGTTAAACCAATTGTTATTTTTGCTGTTAAATTTTTTCCTTGGAGAAGGCTAAAGAGAAGGCTTCTGTGAAGGACAGTAAAGGATTTGCTCTTGACATAGTGGAAATGGGAACAGAAGTGGCGATGTGGAATTCGCTGGTCCATAGGCTCTCGTTATTTATTGCATTTGCAGAAATAGCAGCCCAAGATTTTTGTATTCCTCTGTGTTTTCACTTGTTGCAACCTGAAATACAATGCACTTAGAAAGATGATTTAATATAGCAAATAATACATGCATTTCTTTCCTTTTCCAGTTATTAATCATTTATGTATGTAGAAAAAGAGGCAGGTTTACCCTTGGGTCTTGGTCATAGGTCATTATGATCTGCAATCCACTATGGCTGCATCCAGGGCAGAAAAAGAGAGCCTGAGGTGTGAATAAATCATTCAGTCCAGTCCAATCATGCAGTGCTAATGCAGAGCAGTTTGTATCACCACAGTGCGATAAAAGGCTAATGGTCTGACTTGTGGGCAAAAAGTTTTAAGAAGCTAGAACCTCTGCATTTTGGTTTTGAAAACATAAGCAATGGTGATTAAATGTCTGTTCTTTTTAAAGATAATAAGAGGTCTAAACTTTCAGCAGTGGTTCAGCACATACAAATTGCCAGCCTTTCTAATATGAGTCAAACCCAGGTATGGTACAAATCACCAAGGGACTGGATGTTTCCTCTGCTCAACTTGACAAAGGCCGTATCTAAAATGTCATGATTTCTAGTGTGTCTGCTTTAAAGAATCAAAGGTGTGCTTAAAAAAAGCCACTATTTTATTTTATTTGTCGGTTAATAAGATACCAGAAAGTTTTGAGTGACAGATCTTCAGTGGCATTTATGCTGCTATGCTGTATATTGGTGCTGCTGAGACTGAGGTGCTCAGCTGGACTTGCTCACCGAAATTGTTTTTGAAGAACACGCTATATTGTAAAGTACATTTTTCATACATTTTCTACTTTTTCTACCAAGCTTGCATAATTTATTTTACTTAAATTTGTAACAGTAGAACTGCTGTATCAGTCTACCCTACTGAAAAATGCTGTTTCATACTTTGCAAGATTTTAGTCTCAAATTGTGTATTTGTTTCATACATTGCAACCCCGGGACTAATTTTCCTAACCACTAAGTGCTTTGGAAAATGGAAGAATGTCAAAATCTGCATATTTTTTGTTTTAGACCTTTTGACTTGATTAGGAATTGTCTGAGACTTTCTGAAAGCATCGATATAATTGTTTTTAAGGTTCATTAAGAATCTGGCCTAGGTCTCACAGGAAATGACTCAAATGATGTCAAGCTAATAAGCCATGATAAA
Organism: Serilophus lunatus; assembly: GCA_013399895.1. NCBI lineage: Eukaryota > Metazoa > Chordata > Aves > Passeriformes > Eurylaimidae > Serilophus > Serilophus lunatus. The sequence continues at coordinate 932,809 of VXBA01004184.1, forward strand.
TCTCTCCGGGCCTGTTGGTGCTGGGCACTGGAAGTGGGGGCAGAGTTGGGGCTGGTGCTGCTAGGAACTGCTAGAGCCAGGAATGAAAAGTCAGGAGTGGGAGCAGAGCCAGTAATGTGGTGCAGCACTGCACAGGGCTAACGAGGCTCTGCCTTTGTGTTGATAATAAGTAATGATATTTACAAAGTGTTTTTTACTCTCCTGTTGCTGCTGGGCTTCTTCGCTTAGGCACGGTTCTGTGTTAATTAACCTATGCAGATTTTCAAAACTCAAACTATCAATGCCAACAAAGCAGAAATTTAGTGTTTCAGACTTGTGGATGGAGCTGTTTCATGGTTGTTTGAAGCAGTGTGGAAGCATCTTCTGTGGTATTTTTCCATTCTCTCCAATATGCTGTTCCTGATCTTATTATTCTGTAAAATGCATGGGAAATATGATTAGTTTTAGTTCAAATACAAAGAAGTAGGTCATGAACAGACTGTGAAATGTGGATAAAATCCTTTAAACGAAATTGTTTTATTGAAGAAAATTATCTCAATGCCTCTAAGATGGAAAGGCTGAACATGAAAGAGATGTTTATTGAAAAATGCATTGATAGCAGCTTAGTATTGTGGTAATGGAAATGACTTCAGTATGTTCTACCCTGACTATTGAAATCACAATGTAACTTATTTATACAGAAACACTGATATGAAACTTAGACCTGTATCCTGAAATCTTGAAATAACATCTGCTTTAAAATGAGATAAATTTTGTTAATTAGCATCCTATCGTTTCTATTCCAATTAATCTCTTTTGTTCTGGATCTTGTCCCTAAAAAGGGGAAAATAAACTCTATAAACAAAATTATCCATTTACTGTGGCTCAAAGTGGTAAAGGTATTGTAATGTAAACCAATCTTATCTCACTAATGTCAGAGGTAAACACTTTATCCTTGGTGTGATCAGGTCTTTTGGAATATGCTCACTTAGTTGTTCAGTATGCTGTGTGGAAAGATGGTACCCACTGCACATTAGGCAGTTTAGTTTAGCAGAGGAGGACGTTGCTGCTGTTTGATAAATGAGGATCAAAATATATTTACATGAGGGACTGAAATGGTGGTTTTGAAAGTATGATAAAGGAAAGAGCAATATATCACTGTGTACAGCTAGTCCTGAATGATAGATTTCGTACCCCGTTCAGTTATTCTGCAGACTTCTTCCGACATGTACATGTGAAGCCTTGGCTTATCTGTAACTTTCATTTAGGCTTCAAAGACCATACAAAGTAAGAAAAGAAAATTCAAAACAAGGCTGGATCACAAAGCCGTGCTGTTTCTGGAACAGATGCAATATCTCAAAACCTCCTGTGCTAATCTGCTGCTTTCCTGGATCTGTTTGTCTTTGAGTGGCATCTCAGACATGAAGTACTGCCCTGAAAACCAGAAAGCCCCAAACTTCACCCTCAAAATAGTCCTTACACCCCAACTCAAATAGGCACTAGAACAAATCTGCATCACCAGAGTCCAGCCCTGATTCACGTGGCTCTTGAGTCCGTAATTAACAGCGTCGACCTTTGATGGCTTTGATTTTTTTTCCATGTTTAAAATAGCATAGTAAAGCCTACTTCATTTTTTAATATAATTGGAAGTTTAAAGGGTCTTGCCTCATTATCCTTGCTGTGATTCTGTGCAAAAATGCCTTTTGCAGTGGGCGATAGCAGGACTATGAGACAGAATTCAATTTTTGTTATCTTTCCTCTATCTGGTTGAACAATGATCTGATTACTGGGCAACTCTCTACTGCACCTATGTGACCCACCAAGATCCTGTTGGCCCCTAAAATAATGTTTTAGGATACTATTCTTGGCAGTTTTCGGGGAGTTCTTATTTTTTGATTGGAAAATTACAATTTATTGAGTAGTCTTCATACTTAGTGAAATTCTTGTGAAGCTCATACTGAGAAATATATATGACTTATTAAGTTGTGTTTCTTGTTTTTCTGAAGGATGAAAGACATTGCAGTGTCCTCCTAACTATGTGGCCTTTAACATATAGGAAAAGAGATGCTTAAAAACAAAAAGGTGGGAGAATGAAATGATGAGGTGCATCACTGTTGGAGAGTGCAGTTGGACACAAGTATTTGCTGCCTGTCCTAAGCTTGGTTCTCCTCTTCCCTTACCCTCCCTTCTTCCTCTGCCGGAGGATTTTTGAATGTAGCTCAAAGTTAGTCTTCATGCTGTCCAGAAGGGAGCAAGTGAGAAGGCCTAACTTTTGTTCTGTTGAAGTCAACAGAAAAGCTATTTTTGACTGCAGGGAGCTTTAAATCAGACCAAAACAGGGAAAACATTTCAAAACTTTACCCAGTTACCTTATTGCAATAAGGGTTTGATTAAGTGAAAAACAGTGTTTTGCCTATTTTTTTCAAGTGATGAAGAAACTTCACGATTAACAGCAAAGTCTGATTTCTGCAATAGGTAAATTAAGCTGGTATTCCTTTGTAGGAATGTGGAACAGGAAGCAATTAGTTGTCTAGGCTGAATTCAAGAATATCATGTTATCAGTATGGCTATTTTTTCCTGAAGTATAAGTAACAATTTGCAGAAAAATCTATAAATTTGCATGAAATCTCTCTTTGTCTCAGTATTAGTTGAAATCTGCTCAGTGACTTTGGTAGTAATCAAGGCTTCTCAACAGTTCGATTTGTGTTTGTCTTGAGAGGTGCACTGGGTGTGAAAAGTATGTGGCCAAAATTGATGGCGAATGAATTTGTGATTAATTTTTTCATACAATCCTGTTTCTCCAGACTGATTTGACTGCTTAGAGGACACAAAAATAGTCCTTAAGTGATTAAATCTTGTAGCATTTGTAATAAAAATTATGCAGGAATTCCGTGTCCTATGAAACATCTACTAATGCAGTAGCCAGTGAATAGTATGCTGAGACTTGTGGTCTCTAAAGAGTTAAGGGATTTTCATTATGGATATTATTACTACTGTTCATTTCTAAATTCAGCACGATTGAGGGAACAAACAATTACCCACCACTCTAGGTATTCCCTCGTGAGCTTTCATAAGTATATTTTGTAAAGTGATTCACCTCAGTGTTGTGCATCTCGTGTCTCTCTCACTTGTCGACTCTTTTGATGCATATGTAATATCTGTGTATAAAGACAGGTGTTATATAGACCTACATTTTTAATTGACTAATATAAATATTTAAGTGTGAGGGGAATTTTCTTTTCATAAATTGACATGCTACTAACTGGGATTAGGCCTACTGTAGACAATGCTGTGCAAGCTCTTCTCTGTAATCCCACCAATGCTTGATGATCTTACCTGCATAATTTGTTGCTCTATCTATTTTTCATCTCACTTTCTTCATACTTATAAAAGTGATTTTCAGTGTGCATTACAAGATTCTTTGCATCACGTTGTGGCTTAGCAATAAAAAGTTCAAGAAAGGCATGGCCACTGAGCCTTCCAGTTCTTTGGAGTTAGATTACCTGAGCTATTGGATTCCTCTGATTGATCTTGTCACACTAAAGTATTGCTGGCATTGCCTTGATTATAGTCTAATATCTGTCTGTATAAAATGTTCTACATTTAAAATAGCTTTAAAATGCCAACAGAAATGTCATTATGGGTAGCAATTCTCTGCATTAATACAGAGCATTTGAAATTGCTTTCTGTGAGGGTATTGTTCCACTGAGAATTCTGACACATTTCTTTCCATTGTGTTCTCTTTGGGATGCAACTTTCTTCTGGCCCGGGAGTTTCAGCATGGTACAAGTGCCGAATTTATATTTGCATCATCCCACTGATATTAATATACATTTTTCTGATGTGTAGATTCAAATCTGAGGGGGCAATTAGGTTACCAGTCTGAAGGGGTTATGGAAAAGGAGAGTTAGAGATTGGTGTCAAAATGTGTTTTGCATTTGGGAATGGGCCTTTTCTGAGGTGGAAAAAAATGGTCTTCAGCATAACTTGAGACATGGATGTTGTTTGGAATTTGTTGACCCATGCAAGGAAAAGTAAACTGTAAAGTGCCATAGCCAACCATCCCTGATCAGTAGGAGAAAGCTCTCTGCTGTGGTCTGAACACTCAGCAGTGCAGCTCCTTGCCTCATTCTTTGCATGCCCTTCTGTATTTCCTGGAGGTGGGAGCTGAGCTGATGTAGGACTTGCTCCCTTCCTAAGTGAGTTCCTGGAGTTCCTAACAGCTGATATATTTACATATCCTGCAAAACTGCTGTACCACTTATCAAACAACAAATGTTTACTTGAATTCATGACATATAGGCTGGTCAGGTAAGAGGTTTGTTCTGGCAACTCACAGATTTTGTTGTTAAATTAATTACATGTTTCTGAAAAGTGCTACTTTTTGAACAGGTTTTTATGTCTCATGTTTTTAGTGTATTCTTGAAAACAAGGCTCTTTATTGTAGACATATGAAACCCACTTTTTTCATTACAATACTTTTTTCATTGGTACAATACATTTGTGGTCCAGAGACCATCCTGCTATAGACAGTGGGACTACTGCCTTATCAGAAGACTTTTATCTTTCCATACTACTGTATTTGATAAGTGTCTACACTGATATTGATGAAACTCTCAGGAGAGAAAAGAAAATAAAGAAAAAGGAAAAAAATATCTCTATACTAGGTGCAAGCTTATTGAATTGCATCTGAAAGAGGAGAATGCTGTGGGAGATATGAGAACCAAGTGCCCCTTTGTGAAAGGGTGGAGGTTTGCCCTCGTAGCTATGTGCACCATCTGTGTTATTCACCTTCTCTTACTGGAAATTGAACATCTCCATCTGACTGGATGTGCTTGAAATGACAAGATTTTAACAGACCCAGGTGCTTTAAATTTAAAATGGAGCTGCTGTGTTGCCAAGTGTGGAGTGGATTCCATTCCTCCAGACAGACTAATTAAGGACAGTAGTTTGAAACCATCTTATGTCTCGAAAGACTCAGATCAGCTCTTTTTTTCCCTCTCCTGCTTTATTTTATTGTTAGTCAACAAAAGCTTTAATCATCCCTTTCTATCCTTATCTGCCCTGCAAGAGAACAGTTGTGAAAATGACTCTATGCTTATAAACTGGTTTCTCATTCAAAGGGACCTAATAGTGGACAGATGGCCAAGCCCTGGGAAATAGAAAATGACAGGAAGGAAAAGATTCCCTCTGCCAAATAACCTCTGCAGCTCATTTGGTGAAGGGACTGGGGAGGAATATTTTATCCCCATCTCTTAGCTTGAACAAATCTGCCGGATTTTTGTGTTGTTTGGGTCATATTCTCTGTCCAGTGTAAGATTTGGAGTATTTTCGTCTTTATCTCTTTCATCTCTTGGAATGCTTAGCCAGGCATTTCGATGAATATGTGCCCTAGGTGTTCTTTGAGTCTAAGCTGCAGCCACAGGAATGAGGAATGACAGATGGGACCATTTGAGTGAAACCCATCTGCTGTGATAACATTCCTAAGGGCTGTCTTTGATGGCTTGCTGGAAGCACCCAAGCAGTGCAGAATTCCAGTGGGTTAATGCTTGCACTGTTTTCCAGTTAATTCGTTTAAGAATTAGACAACTTCTGAAAGGAAATTCCCTCAGCTGAAACTCTTGCAACTCTGTGAGGATGAGACATTCCTGCTACCACTCAGAAACCTTTCTTGAGAAAACTTTTCCCATTTTCCAGGAGAAGTGTTTCAAAATGTATTGTATTAAAACTCAACCCAAAGCTTCATGTTTATGGAGATTAAAAAACCCTATTTTTTAAAATTTTCATTCATGAACAACTTTGATACCATGTGGGATTATTATATGTGCACCTTGATTTGGATGTCATTTCGATATCTGCTTAAGTGAGGAGCAAATGTGGTATTTTTCTGCTCTGTATAAAATTGAGAGAGGGAAGAAGGGAGAGAAGAAGGGATGGGAAAAGGACTCCCATGAGGATTGTGAAAACTGAGGATATCTCCACACAAGTTGTAGATGAGGATGCACTACTGCACCTGCTATTCAAATGTTCTAGTTGCTTACCTGGTATGTTTTTCTCACTCAGAATTCAAATGTAATATTAAGACTTTGTGGTCAGCTAGGAAATACTTCCCTGAGTCTGATTAGCAAAGAACCTTCTGAGGATTTACTCCCATAGCACTTAAGCTCTGGAATTCCATTGGTATTTCCTGACAAAGTCCCCAGTACACAATGGTGTAGTAGCATGTTGCTGATTTCAAAGCTGACCTGTTTTGTTCACATGCTGCAGTGTAGCTGTCTTTGGGGGTTTTCTACTGTCAGGGCTACCAGCTGTTAAAAATACTGTCCAGCAGTTTTTGTCTTGAGTGAGTCATGAGTATGTGGAGTAAGTGAGGAGTTATGGTGCTTTCTGTTGATTACACTGTGACACACACACACAGACCTGGCAGTGAGGGTCTGGGCTTGGTGGCTTGTTGGCTCCTTTCGGACTCCCGCAATCAGCTGGATTGCCAGCTCTTGAACAGGCAGTGTCTCATGGCAGTCTTTAGTCTAGTGAACTTCACTTGCATCTTCATTTAGATTTTTCAGGCCACTGATTGAGTGCAAATTTCGACATGGAATATTCTAAGGATGGATGCTAAAGTGGTCCTGCAGTTCTCTGGTATGTTAATAGCAGAACCTCAAGTACCTTATAATTCAGAATGGCTTGGCTCAATTGAAACGTGTGGTTGCTGCTGCTTCTTTTATATCCTGTTCTTGGTTTTGCTCGAAGTTGAAATGGGAAGAAGTCCCCTGAACTTAGTCATTGGAATATTGATTATTCGTTGTCCGGGTTCAAGCATTTCCATTATCATTTTGATCCTGGCTGATTAATACCTACAAGTAGAACAGCTTTATTTTGTTGGTGAACAAAGTCTTTGAGTAAAATATACTTTCCTGTTCTTGTTTGCCTAATATTTTGATCATTTATGTGTGAATGAAACTGGTGGAAAATGGGTGACAGGGGTGTGAAAATAAAGTAAAATCATTGTGAGAATGAAGATAAGAATTTATTTAGGACTTGTGTATGATTCGCCAGCACTTGCCTTATTGGAGGAAAGCAACACAATTCTTGCATAAGAAATTCTCAAAGTATTTAACAATGAAATTAGCATAAAGTGAGCCGGCTAAAGAGCTGTAATTTGGCTTGCAGTCACTCATTACTCTGTGGTAAATATTTATTTCTCTGTAAGAAATATTTTTTTCATTTTACTACATTCATTTAAGAAAATCAAGGAGTTACTTAATATGCAGTTTCCATATATTGAAGCATTCTTTGCATTCCTCTTTGTTCCGTCAACACTTGGTGAAGTGTGTTTCAGCATAATCAGCCTCCCAGTGGATTCCGGCGTGAAAACAAATCTCATTTTAATTTGACAAACTTCAGTTTACAAAGCAGTGCAGGGAAATTAAATTACCTGTTTGCAAACACAGCCTCCTTTCTCAAGAAATGTTTTTACTATCACTTGCAATTTTCATGTAACTCTTTCCATTGTCAGTTTTTAACTGTTGTGGTTGTGCCATTAATCAAGAGTACAGTCAGGTGGGCTGTAACTCAGGTTTTACTGCTTTGGGTCTTTAAGCAGTATTTGTGGTAGTTATGGATTGTGGGCTCAGGAAGAGGTGGGAATGATGTCACATGAGATCATTCAAGGTACATCCACTGGAGTGTATCGGTTACAGTGGGAGAGCTGTGAAGTTAATTTGTTGTGAATATGAAAAACCGTATTATCCCTGTCTTTCACATGCTCAAATAATTCCACATGTATTTTGAATTTGTTTTTCAGCTCACAAGACTTCAGCTGCTTTTGTGTAATGCCAGTGGCAGGCACAATATCACAGAGCTTGTCAGCACCTTCCAGCACCCATGGAAATGAAGTTTTATTAAAACTGCTCGCCCTTAGAGAGGAAGGCCATTACTGTAGAAACAAATTATCCTGGTTTTAGAAGGAAGCACAAACATTGTTTATAAGAGAAGATTATAATTTTTTCAGCATGGTATGCTTTACCAGAAACACTGATTTATTGACTCTGAAAATTTATGGGGAAATATGCCAGTCTTGATCAGCCTTTTGTCAAGAGTGTTTCCTCAGGTCTCTGATGAAAGTGATAACTTGTAAAAGAAATCAAACCCATAGCCTAGAGATTAATATATTAGCTTCATATGTGGAATCTGGAGTCTTGTGTGAGTTGTTCATATTCCAGCTGATTATTTTGGAGCTGCCTTCAAGCTAATGATGCCTTCCTGATGTCACCTGCTCTGTTACCTTGCTTCCTGTTTATTTTTTTTGTTTATTTTTAACAAATCTTTAAATGTTTGATTTTTGATATAAAATATTTTGGAATCTTTTCCTAAGTCAGGAATCTATTTCTTTGCCATCTTTGTATGGTTCTTGTATCGTATGCTGTTCCTGCATTGCCTGTTTTCCTTTGTTCTCCCTACAGCTGTGGAAAACAAGGGCTTCTCTTCCCTGGTAAGTGTGCTCAGGGCTGTTTGGCTTGCCCTCCTGCCTCTAAAGGGAAGGGAGTTGTCTGATGCTGCCATCTCAGACAAGAATCAATAAAACAAAGAGGCAAACTAGTCCATGGTAAACATGGCAAATGTGGTAAGCTGTAGCTCAGACATGAGGAGAGTACATCTGTATCCCTTCAGATTAAGTGCTTTTCTGAATGACAGTTCCTTATGGATCTTTCGTTGGGATGATGTACAGCATCCATTATTTTGAAGGACTGCTCTTAGATACAGGTAATGCAGAGCACTAGATGTTTGTGGCTTTGGCATGTAGGAATTAAGTCATAGTAATATGAACACGAGAACAGAGTCATATGAACTGTAGAGGTGCCTGAGTTGTCAAATTAGATCTCAGTCAGTCTCATCAAGGGAAAGCATCATAGCTGATATTTTACAGAAAATTATTCACTACAGTAAAGGAGTGAGGATTTCAGAGGGAGGGGCTTCCCCTAAGACTGATCAGCTAAAGGCATTTTCACATGTAGTTCTTGTTAATAGGTGCGTGTACAAGGTATGTGTGGGGTGTGAGAGTCTGCAATTGCGGAGTTGTACCTCTGGCTTCTCTGAGTAAAAGCACCACTGGTATTAAGCTGGTTAGGAAACTATAGCTGGCCAAGTTTATTATTATATCAAACTAATGCATGAGGTTGAATGCATATGTTGAAATTACTAATTACTATAATCTGTTTTGGTTCTCTGGCCTGGAGTTTATAGACCTACTTTACAGATATGGATATCTTAATTGTTTCTCTTTGAGGAAAGAAGGGAACTATGACAGCAGCCCTCACTAGGGCGCTGAAATGGGAATGAAAGAAGGTGAATATTTCTCTGCTAGGGATATTGCAGTAGCCATGGTCCAGGTTGGTGGATAGGAGTGTGACCTGGGTGCTGAAGAACTATCTAGTCTGTGCTTTAGAGATCCCACACATACAATTGTGCTCTCCATGTCATTCCAAAATACTGTGGGTAAAAAATAATATTTTTTCTCCCAATCTTCCGTCTGTGTTTTTGTTTTTTTTTTTTTTTTTTTTTTTTTTTTTTTTTTTTTTTTTTAAGTTTTTTTTTTTCTTATGGACCCAATCTTCCGTTTTTGTTTTTGTTTTTTTTTTTTTGTTTTTTTTTTTTGTTTTTTTCCTTAAGAGTTATTTTGATCCTGAGGAAATTTAAATGGTCATAATACAGTGTGACCTCACACTGCATGAAGCAGTGATTGTTCCCTGCAGGGGTGTGCAAGCAGTAATGCCAGATGTACCTGATTCTGTCACTCCAGAAAATGTGTCGATGCGGGGTAGATTTAGTCAAAATTAACACTCCCCTGCTTGAGGGAAAGTAATAAAGTGTGACTGTGACTAACTGAATAATTTAATGGATAATTAATTTCTAAAGGCGATTGCTATGAGGTAGTAGCTTGTTAGTGAAAATAACTTCTTTCTTAAAGTTGTCTTTTCTGTAAACTTGCTTAGATAATCCCATTACCATCCTAGTACATGGAGTTAGATTTTCATGTGGATATGACCATCTTAAGTATTGGTACATCACTAAAATCATATCTAGTGTGTCAAGATCGGAGCAGTTATGGCATTGGAGAGAGCTGAAGTAACCAGTCATAGATTGTATAGACATTATTATTTTCTGGAATTTTTTTTTAATATACAATTTGTCCAGCTGCAGATGTGTAGTGTGATTCTCCATAAGTTAGCAGACAAAAGAAATTATCAATGTTTTGATTTTTACAGGATACTGCTTGGAACTCGCTGCTTTTGGTTTAGTGTGCACATCTCTTCTCCATTTAACAGTTATCCCATTGTACTCTGTACAGACGTTTGGATAAAAACAAACCAAAAAGCAATCCAACAAAAAGGGTATCTAATAAGAAGAACTCATTACAAATGACACTTCTGGATCTACTCTTGATGCAAGAAGAGCTGCTTCTGACAGGCTTGTCTTCTGCCTTTGGCAGTTTGGAGCTTGACATGTCAGATAATCTATGCAGATACTGATCCAGCAAATTCATCTCTCTTATTATGCTGAAAATATGCAGATATACACCCATGAGTCAATTAACTCACATTAAATACTTCAGACTGGAACATTCACTGCTCAGTGTGTTATGCACTCTTTGGCCAACACTGTTTAAATGTGCATCCCTTTTATTAACTGTATCTAATGCATGAGGTATAAAATCTAGGTGGCGTTCTATATTCTCTTTATCTTACCCCTAACTATTACAGTTTTACTGGTTCAGTTGAGAATGTGTACCAGAGATGGGACTTCTGTTGTCATGCTATTATTCTACTTAGTATGGACCTAATTTTCAAAATACTACTTTTAAGCAAAAAAAGTCCTAAATTAAAATGTCATTGCTGTTAATAATTTTAAATTGATTGGGACTGTTATGCTAGTTTTAGTAATAGTAGATGCAGTGGTCATCTTTTCTTCCATCTGAATTATTTCCTCTCTTGTAAAAGGGATGTCAGATCTTTTTGTCAGTTGAACATTTCATTCTACTTCAGTTATATTTCTAAAGAAAGATATAGCTTAGAGCCTGATGAAACCCAACACTGACAGACTGCTGTCCTTGCCTCGTAACTTTAAAAAGTTCCTGCAAAGGCAAGTTATTGCTTTTATTTGTCATTCATGCATTTCAAAAATGTTATTATAGAGAGGTTACTAGAGATAATTTTGTTTGTATATTTGTGTGTTGTATAATCCTCAAGATAGCTCTGAAAACAGAGATTCTTACTGTGGATACATTTATGTGACTGTTACTTTGCATGTGAAAAACGGTTTAATTCCTCCATCTCAAAGCCAGGTGGAAAGAAAGGATTCGTTCTCTCAGCCAGAAATGATTATACATAGGTCTTCAATATGCAGTGCTATCTACAAACATTTTCTTCTAGCATGGGGAATCTCTGAACTTTTCCAGGAGCAGATGTCTAGTGTCTGTCTAGTTCTTTTGTGTTCCCTCGCTACAGAGGAAATGAAAATAACACCACATTTAGTAGTAAGTGGCCTGGGAAACCCAAAGGCAAGTAAGTTTTTGTCCATGGCAAATTCTAAGCAGGCAGGTTCATCATCTAGTGGCAAAGCAACGGTTACAGAATGATCCATGATCATTTCTAGTTTTGTCTGTTATATATGGTATCTCTCTGTGTATATATATATATATATATATATAAAAGGCATTTCATCCCTCTCCATGTTCTTTTATGCCATGCTAATTGCTATTCTCTATTTCACTTCTGTGACATGTCTGTGTTACCTGTCACTTTTTGAGCTTGCAGTTGCTACATGTTATTAAGGTAAATGAGATCGTAACTGACAACTTAATAGATGTTTTCCTCACTAGTGACATAACTCAACTCTTCCATCTTGGTAAAAAAAATACAAGTGGACAAGTCTATTCTCTGGACTTTTTTAATCTCCAGAATTTCAGAAAAAGAAAATCCATGGCACTGCTAGAGCAAATAACAATAATAATAATAATAGAATTTGTTTTTTCCTGCTGTTTAACATACAAAAAAGTCAGTTAAAAATAATTTATGAACACTGTATATTTGTGTAGAACCTGTCTGGCATTGTACTTCTAATTTTTAAAAATCTTATTTGTTAACACATGCATGGAAATCAAGTTAAAGGAACTGAATTAAAAGCTGTGAAAAATACACTACCTAAATAAAATAATTATAAAGGAATATTTGAGGGCTAGTGAGTGCACACCTAGCAGTGTTGCTCAGAAATCTGGTTTCATTGTCATGAAAGGATCAGAGAGTAGCATTTAAATTGTAGAGATTTGAGGAGATCTGCAAAGTACTGAGGAGAATGGCAAGAACTATAAACAGCCACAAAGCTATTTGTGCTGTCTTCAAATAAAAGAACAAGGGCAAAATGTTTGTTTTGAAATAGGGTAGGTATACAGAGGAAGAAGAATAAAAAATGGATTTATAGTCTCAATTTACTTGTTTTACACTGTTTAAACAAACAAACAAACAAAAACTGTTACCATGTACTTCATTTTCTTCCTGTTCTTTGTATAGATGAACACACGGTTCCTGGGGCTGAGTTGGGGTAGATACAAGTTGGGCATTTCCACTAAAATCGGAAGACCAATATCACGTTATACTTTCTTCGATGTTTATGTATTTCTCCTGAACCTAAGAGGAACACCTTCATGGAACTTATTTTGTTGCTGCTTTGAAATACAGATTTCATGGTACTAATCTTACCAGAAATTTTGGAAGTATTTAGATGTGTAAGGAAGAAGCCCCTTTGAAGCCATTCTGTTCTGAAGCTGGAATACCGGGCATAACATGAAAATTAGCAGGGTGAGTGTATTTAAAGGGTGTCTTTTGTTTGCAGCACTAAGAGGGTGCAACCAAATATTTTCCTCTCATGGCTGAGTGGGCAGGACAGTCCTTCAGGGAGATCCTGAGGGAGATGGTCTGTGGGGCACTCTGTGGGCCATGGTGTGGGGAGCTGGGCTGGTGTGGGCCTTCAGGGGCTGCAGGGAATACCTGCTCTGGCATGGACTTCCCAAGGGCTTTAGGGAATCCCTGCCTGAGTGCCAGCTCCCATCCTGATGCCCAGGGCAGCTTCCCACAGTCCTCCCCTGTCACAGAGGGCAGCCCCACTGCCAGCTCCATGCCACCCACACCCAGAGCCTGCGAGTACCTACCATATTTTCATTTACTGTTAATAAAAAAGCAGTATTTGCCTTCCTCAGGGATTAGAATGCATGCACCTGCAAATTGTTTGGAAAAACATGAATCTAAACTGAGGGAGAGAAAAGGAGAATGAGGTTTTCTCTTGGGGGCTATGCAGTGCTCTGTGGGAAGAGGTGCGGTGCATTCCTAGCAGTGTTCCCACTGCCACTGCCTAGGGAAGCTTTTGCCATGATTCACTTTGTGAAAGAAACTATGTAGTAATGAATTGTGATAGATTAATTTTAATTTAATTTTTCCTTATTATACATTAAAGGGCTGCTGTGGGAGGTGTTTCTTTAGAGGTGAAACATCACCTAGAGACTTGAAAATGGAGCACATGTGGCAAGCAAAGAGGTCTGGAGGAATGAGGCAGGTTTTTTGTTTGCTTCATAAGTGTAAATTCCAAAGTTTAAGCTACAGTCACTTTTCAGCCAAAATATTTGTATCGTGCCACTTAAATATGTATCATCAGTGGATAATAATGTGGATAATATGTATCATTCTGCTGTGGAATTCGGAGAGATGTTGCTAAGGGCTTTGAGAACACCTAAAAGGGATTAAATATCTGTAGAAACAGAACCAAAGCCAAGGCAGGTGGCTGGGTATCTGTGTGGGCTGTGATGGCCACCTTAGGCTGCCCTCAGCTCAGGGCTCTGAGAAACCTCAGGTTTGCTTTTCTTGCAGGTTTATTTTTTTTCTTGTCTGTTTTTTCTTTTTTTTTTTTTTTGCCTGTTTGAGAACACAGAAGTAGCTGAAGTGTGAGGCCGTATTAAGAATTATACTCCTGTTTCAGGGCTAGCGTTGGGCTACCAAGTTGTATTCTGTGGTCAAATCCCCACAGAGGAAGAAGCATTTGGTCTGGTCAGTTGTGTGCTTGTTTCTCCTGAGTTTAGAGCTTATCCCCTTGTCCTGCAGCTTCTGAGGCTGTACAAAACTGTCAGCTGCCAGAACTGGGTCTGTGAAAGTTGGGATGTGGTTCAGAGACTTCTGTCTCTTACTTGTGGTTGCTCCTTCCGTGCTGAGGCATAAGTGACTCTGGGAGTATTTGTGATTTCCTAAAGGCTTTGCACTGAAATGGCTTTGGAGCATTCATAAATTCAGTTACAGCTCAAGTGATTTCTTTAAAATCCTGAGAATTTTGTATTGTAGTCTGAAGACTGCAATATACTCTTAATTATCATAATTTAGTAGCGTATCTATTAATAAAATCAAGATCATTTCATTCACTTCAGCACTGCTATGAGACAGCTTAGGCTGTTGGATCTCTAGTGCAAGCTAATGCAATACAATTGTGGTTATACACCTGTGTTCCAAGAAATGTCCAGAATAAAAATACAAGGGAAAGATCTTGAAAAAGGCCTGTTTTGTCTGCATGTTTCAGATGAAGATTGATAAAAGGCATTTTAAAATTTTAAATGTATCCTTGTCCTTTTGCCCATCCTTTTTTCTTTTTCAAGGTAGCCCTGTATATGCTTCCGTTCCTTGGGAAAGTGAAATTTGTATTGATATACCATGGCCATTATATAAAATGATGCCAAAACTGATAAAAACCCAAATAATTGAAAATATTGATGTAGAAAGTTAGAAAAAATAAAAAATGCTGTGATCAATATCAGAAACAGACAAGGATAAATGAATACAAGCACTGACAGGTGTATAGGAATATATTTCACTGTCTTTACCATCAAAAAGTTTAAGTTAACACAAAAACCCCACCAATCAAGCAAAAAAATAAAGCCCCCAAGCCCTGAATCTTACTAGATTTTTAACTTGCTGTGGTTTTACTTTGTATAACTACTGGAGAGTAACAAAGCTGTTTGTGGCTCTGCACCACACAATCAGTCCTGTGGGACTCATTGTGGTAGTAAAATTTGTCTGTGACCTGATCTCTCTGCAATTTGTTTTGCTATGGATGACACTGGGAATCCTTTTGATGTTCTTGGGAGCTGAACAGTCTCAGCCATGTGCTATCAGTCATAATCTCTTGTGTAAAAAGGACTCTTATTTAGCCGTGTCTGGTTCAGGAAAAATTCCCCAGTTACTCATTTTGGTTGGTGCTGGTGCTTAGGCTGTCACGTGTGGAGTTTCAAACCACTGCATGTGAAACTGGTGATTAGAACTTTTATTTTTCATGATGATCTTTCCATTGCAAGCAGTGCAAGATGGCCATAGGATAAAACCAGAAATAGTATCAGAAGCTGAAAGAACATACATTGCAAAAACAACTTAGACAGAGTCATTGAATCTTACTGGGATTAGTTCACCAAAATTCTTCATTCTTATCTCCTAGTTGTGTGAAAACATGCCCAGGGCAGGTTTATTGGCCTGAAAGTGGAACTACCTCATTGAAGTCTCTGATACTATTTCAGATTGTTCTGCTGTAGTTGAGATGTGGAATTTTGTGACACTGTTTGTTGCACAGAAGTTTTCTGAATCTGCTGAGTTCTCTGGGTATTTGTTACATCCTCTGAATGAAATCCACTTCCTAACAGACACCATTGCAAGGAGGGGGATGTGGGAGGGTTTCACTTTCTTGAACACTGCTTTGGTTATCTTTGTCTGGGAGTGATGCTGGTATGAGATAAGTTACAGAAACACAGCAACCAGTGGAAGTGTTGGCAGTAGCACTGTCATTGGTTTCAAGTGTCTATCAAGTTGCGACAGGTTTAGTCATCCTGCTTCTGGTAAAAATGTTTTATTAATGAGTGGGGCGTAGCATTTCTCTATACGGTAAAACCAATTAGGAAAAAAACCCAACAAACCCAAAACAACTACTATGAATGATTTTTACAGACAAATACTTCCCCTCACCTTGTTAAAATCAATGGTTGTAATTGATTTAATGTGACATTCGTTTTCTTGCTTTAAACTCATTTTTTTGACAGTCTCCTTCATTAAGTGGCAGCAAAAACTAAAAGCTACTAGTACAGTGGATGACCTGCCTTTTCCCTCAGTCCTTTTTTCCCAGATTTTGCAGGTGACTGACTGATCTCTCCACCAAAAAGGCAGTACCTTTGCACTGTGCCACCTGCATGATATATATGATGGCATCATATCATGATGTTACGAAAAAAGATAACTTTTTTCTGGCAGTGCTTTCCCTGCAAGTATACCAGGCATGACTAGAGACTGCTTAAAGTGCTTCTGCTTGTGAAGTGCTCTGTTGAGCTGAACAAGCTCTGTTCCTGGGAACAGTGCTTAACAAACCATCGGCTTTGCTCCATGGAAGAGCAGAAACAACCCCCTTCAGCTACTCTCAATAGTAATGGTGGACTTTGGTCAAGGAGAGGAATGTGGACAGCAGCTGAGATGCTGCTTTGTAGAGTGGGCTTGATGCACTGAGCTGAAAGTCTGGAGTAATTCAAGAGCTACTGATTAACAATGTGATGCCAAGTCCCCCAGCTTTAGGAGAGCAGTTATGTGTCAAAAACATGGGCAAAAGGCAGGGCACAAGAACTTTCAGCCATGCAGTTCTAGCTCAGCAAGTTTGGCAAACCTATGGCTTGTAGTGGGCTGTAGATTTGTTGTCCCCTTAAATCAGTTGCTTAAACTCTTGAGATTTGACTTATTATTACTCCAGTGAGAATGTGATCTGCACAATAAACTGAACATTTTGGGTTTTGTTCAGTTTTTCATTTTAGCAAAGAACAGTGAAAGGAAGATTTATTACTGGTGTGTGGTCAGAGAGAGCAGATAAATTATTTTGTTAGCAGGGCTGTTATTTGTGGTAGTGCTTAACTAATAAGGACCACACTTAGCAAATTCAGTGACTTTTTTTCTGTGTTCCTTCTCGCAACAAGATAATCACAAGGCCTACCACAGGTATCACAAGTTTCTACCACTTTGTTGTGCAAATGTGCAGTGCAGTGTCAGTGGCAAGACTGATGAAAATGTGTGCAGCATTTGTTAGGGCAGCTTGCTTGTCATCATTTCCCTCTGTCGTCTGCATCTTGTTAAAATGTATGAACACATTAAAGACATTTGAATCATCTTGTCTGATGCATGTCTATGAGAGGCAGTGGCTCCCAAAGCCTTGTTGCTTTAAGATCTCCCATATGTGGGCCCTGCTGTTTGCTCTCTATGATCGAGGCCTGCTGCGATCCAAGCTCGGATCTAACCCAGAAGGGACTAAGGAACAGGGAAACTGCTGCCACTGTTGGGGAATTCACATTGGCATCCTTTATGTAAAGGCACTCAGCATGGCTTTCAAAAGGAAGATACTTTTGAAGTGTTGCCAAGCTCTGCTCTATTACATGTCCCTTTTGGCAGCAGGTTTTTCCTCCTTTATGTTTGGGGAATACCAATGTCTGAGAGCAGTCAAATAGTTGTCCCCTTCTGCCCGTTCTTCCTGAACCATAGCAGTCCTCTGACCCTTTCCAGGCAGGTGGCTTCAGTTGCTTTAAACATGAAGTGAATTGAACTTACGGATTCTATTATGGCACAAATAATGTAAAATCTATTTTTTTTCTAAAGGCAAGTTAGTCTGGAGCTTTAGGTGGTGGTTTTTTCCTGTGTTTTTAATCTCTGCTATAACAGTAAAGGTTGATGAGCAGTGTTGAAGATGTGCTGATATAAACACAGCCAATTGCCAAATGCCTGCATCAGCCTTGTTAAATTCGTGTTTACATGATTATGGGGTATCACTTCTGCATTTATGGAGCTGCAGGCACTTTCCTGGGCTCCCAAGCATGATGCAAACATTGAAGTAACTCCGCTGTTTCTTGTTATATTTGAATATATAAGAATTTTAGTCTTTTTAAGTGTTACTGTCAAGTTACTCTGTGTGGATCTTGAATGAATGAAGTTTCAAAGCCATCAAAAACCTGGAATATGGTGTTTTGGTTGGATGGCTTTTTTTTTTTTTTAATCCATGAGAAACTCTGGACAGTTACAAGTGTGATTCTAGTTCAGATAAAACTCATAAATTTTATACAGTTCAGCTGAGGACATGACACATTCAGGCCTTTCTGCCATTGCACAGGGGGTGGCACATGTGAGGTCTTTAGGACTTTCATTTGTTTGCAAAATGGAAATGAATAAATAAAACCTATAACTCTGATTTGTTTCATTCCTTTTCTTGTCCTTTCAAGCCATGGCCTCTCTCAGGTCATAAACAGCTATCAGTGTCTACTCTGAAAAATACATGTTTTGATGCCTTACTATTTATTATATGGTGTCACTCCTGCATTTAAGCTCCAGGCAGTTTCTTCTGCTTTCTGGCTGAATTTTTTTCTGTGAAAATTTTGTTTCCTATCAGGAAAACCTGTGTGATCTGAGTTTTGGTTTTGCCATGGCCCGTCTGCTCTGCATGAACTCACAGAGGAGGTTTTCACAAGTCTGAGAAGTGAACAGATTCTTTTAACTTTGTCCACACATGTCCCCAGCATGTGTCCTCAGTCACTGATGTGTTTCAGCTGGGCTTATCACAAAGCTTAATTTTATCCTCTGTTGGCTTGTATTGAGGTATATTTTCTGCTTTGGCTTTTTATGAGTGCTTGCCTATGAACTGTACTCATTTGTTCCATTTATTTTCTATTTAACATGTCATATTTCTTTTATTATAACCTCTTATTTTGGTGCAGAACCTGTTCTTGGAGACATCAAAAGCAAGTCCAGACCAATTTTCTATTAGCAACTCAAATTTTGTGAGGGCGGAGTGTCCTTTAGATGTACCATTGAACATGCAATCAATGGATGAAAAGATTCTGATTGTCAGCAATTATTTCTGAGGAAAGGAGCCTTGAAGGAAGAGTGTCCAGAGAGCCGTTACTTGAAATTGGGACATAGAAAGTGTCTGGAGTAGTTGCTCTAGGAAGCCCAGGAAAAAAGTTCTATTTTGTCACCCACGTTTTCAAGTAATCGTTGACTACCACCAGGGCGACCTTTTGAAATACCGAAAATAATTATTTCTTTGTAACATCTGAAATGTTGGGAAAAATTGAAGTCCAAGTTTATTTCTTGAAAATATGTCTAGGAGCTTTAACCTTTTCTTCAGATTTCATAGGAATGATATATATATAGTTATATATTTTTATGCCCAAGCCCAGTTTTTCAACTAAGTTGTAAAAGACATCAGAAATGTAATTTTGAGTTAGCTGTTCCTCTGACAGCAGCCCCTAAAATTAATGTAACAATATAAGATGGCAGGGGCTTTTTGGAATTTTTTTTTAAATGAAAACTTGATCTCAGCCTCCTTTCAAAATTCTGTTTCTGGTTCAAATGCAGATATTATGAGCATAATGAGGGGTAAAACTGACAGGACATGTCTGTCACTGAAGTAATGAATATCAAATGATCTGTTTGAAATGGATGAACTATAAAATATATAATTATTATTCAGTGTTCCATACCTTTCACAATAAAAAGCATGAAATGAAATTTGCAATAAAATGTGTCCCATCTGCAACATTGTAGGACAAAAACTGATGTGTCATGGGTCAAAATCATTCATGATATCAATTCGTGCAAGTTGTTGATAATTAGGGACAAAGTGATAAACAGGGAAAAATAGTGTTTGATGCTTATTTATGACACTTAACCAATTAACTAAAAACCCACCAGAATGTGTAGAAGATGCAATTTCATTTTTCTTCCATCAGGCTGTCTTTTGTTTGATAAACAATTTTTTCTGCGCTGGCTGAAGCCCTGGAAACTGTTTTTACGTCAGACAGCAGTAATTAAGAAATGATCTGTGTAATTATGTTGGAATACCAATGAGTAATGAAGGGCAGCTTGGCTGTTTTTAAGATTAGACAGACAGAAATGAATGCTGAATGAATTTATAGACATGAAGAGTGTAAATTATGAAAGAACTTGTGTCAAGCTCTTGTGAGCAATTAATTATTCTAGTATTCTATAGTACCTTTTTTTGTAAAAAAAGTATTGATTGCACCCAGTCTTTCAGAGTTTCTCAAAATTAGATGTGTTCTCCAGGACATGTAATTTCATTTGTGGAGGAGAAACGTAGCTGTCAACTTTTGAAGAGTGTACAGAGGGACTGTGGTGCCTGAGGGCTGGATGTCCTATCTGGCTCACCATTGATTATTTTATTCTTGTTTGCCCAGTAGCCTGTAACACAATATGATGTTTTACATCAAGATTCAAACCAGCAGTTTTCCATCATCGTTTTATTTTCCTTCATTTGCTTTATTCCTGTCAGCACACCCAGTGGCTGTCCATAGCTCATGAGCCACATGTGACTCTCACAGAGTTCCTGAGACCCCTGTTTGCAGAGCGTGGGATCACCTGATAAGCAGCAGGGCTGTGCTAGGAGAGGAGGAGGTGGCTAATCTCAGTGCCTGTTGGTGGGAAGAACTGCAGAGTAGGAATTGCTGGAGGAGATGCCACTTGGTTGTCATGCAAGTGAGTGAAATATCCCATCCCACAGGAGAGAAGAGGAACCCACTGTGTTGTCATCTCTCCCACGAGTGACCCAGTTGCAGATCTGCTGAGGTTTTTAATGAGAAGGTTTTACCAAGTGGTTTTATACAGTCAGGGAGATTGGTCAGTCTTGCCATAGTTTTTCGTTTCCTGTAAGGTCCCCTGAAGAGTGTGCTGCAAGTCTAAAAGCACTTTGGTGTTTCCTGAGTAGGGCACAAATGCTCTGAAAGGCAGGAACTAAACATTTTTGAAGAGCGAAAAAACCCCAAAGAAACCTTGAGCGTAATATTTATGCTGATCAAAGGCTGTGCAAAGCCCACAGTGGTGGCTTCAGTTATGTTTAGTAACAGAGGGAGGGGAAAAGGTGACCCATACATTCAAGTGATCTCTAGGTTTACTTCTGTGTACTTGGATATCTCCTTCCTCACTTGTTTGTTTAATGAGGCTGAAAGGAGAAGGAGAGATATACAGGGAGGTTGCTTGGAGTCAAGATTCGGAATCAAGATTTAAGACAGCTGGTGTGGAATTTGATGGTTTGCTGTCGTTCCTAAAGAGGCTGAAATCTCAAAAGCATCTTGATGCAGTTGTTGGAACTGTATGGGGACAGGAGTGTGTTACTTGGTGCAATGTCATGGTCCAGCTCTGACTGGAACAGAGTTTAATGTTTGGTAATTCTGACTCCTAATACAGCTAAACTCTGCCACACTTTCACTCTGAGCATCACCTGTACTCATCATTTAGTATTTAAATACATAAATGTGAAGATGAGGAAGGAATATTTGCTACTCTATGAATTTCAAAACTAGGCTGCTGGCAATCTTAATTTGCATGTAAATAGAGTGATATGTTTCAAAATATCTATGTTTCAAAATATCTAGAATTTAGGAGACACCTGAGAATGTTTAGGGGAGAAAGGAAAATTTTCAGATCAAAATGCAGAAGAGAGGTGAGAGACTTTTGAGGAACAAATAAACCATTCAAGTAAGATGAGTAGTAACTTTACGTTTAAGTCTATAGGAAATATATGGAGAGAAAGAAGATTGCCTTGGAAAAATAAATACTACATTGATAATGAGAAGGAGCTAAAAAACAATTAAGTTAAACATTGTGTTAAAAAGTCAGAGCTGCTTATAATCAAAAACAGCATTTGAGCTTAAAAAAAAAAAATATTTCAGACAGTTCTTGAGTCCAGACTAAGGTGTTAAAAGAAAATGAATGGACTAGAAAAAATTGAAGTGTATCTAGAATATGACAGTAATGTTATGAAAAGCAGGATGTCAACATGTTCTCCATGTGGATTATATAACCCATGTAATTATATGTGTTCTTCTGTTTGGGAGAAGAGAAACACATAGGTCTTTACTATTAGAATTCCTGGAACACTCACGTTCCTATTGTTTTTTTGGGGTAGACTGGTTATTATTTATTTTGGAGTGTGTAGAAGCTTCAGTCGGCACCACAAGGTAGTAGGAGGTACCGTATAAAAGTGAAAAGAAGTTGGACCCTGTCCTGTGTGTTTTCCCGCATTCCTACTTTCTACTGTGTCTGGGACAGGCAGGACCACCTCCCACCTGCCGTGTGCATTGATGGCAGAAATAGTTCTGGAACTATTTCATTTTCAAGGCATATTTCAATTTAAGCATCTGAATATAAAATAAGCAAGTACTTGCCGATGGATATTCTGGGTCCTCATCTCTCTGGATAAAGGATATGTAATTTGAAACAATACCTATCCTTTGCACAATCAGGTTCTTTCTACTGGAATATCCTTCAGCCCCTGCTGTATGGAAATCTGTAATTTTGAAAAAAAATAATGAAAATATGAACATCAGTTCTTTCTTCTATTTAAAAACTCCAAACGCTTTAAAAATCCATAAGATTTATCTCATTTCCAAGATTTCCAAATGTGTAGTATTATCTGTAGGAGCATGGGATTTTAGTGAGATTAAATTTGTAATAACACACAAAAGTCTGTGCTATCAAAATAGTGTGGCATGGAATGTTATAAAGGTTACAATTTCTTAAGAACTTTCATTTATTTTTGCTTTTTTATCTAATATTGGTTTTAACTTTGAATTTTTCAAAATACCATTCTCAGCTACAGAGTATTGCTGAAGTTCTCAAGATATAATTGCATAAAAACTAAGTTACTTTAATATCCTTTTTTAAAAACTGCAAGTTAAGGTACTATTTACTAAGAAAAAGCTGCTAATCTGAATGTTTAGGGGCTGAAAAATGAATACCTTTGAAAATCTGCTCAGCAAATATTAAAATGTTTAGTGCTCTGCAGTAGCTACAGTGTTCATTTTGGAGATGTCATAATTGAGACCATTCATAGGAAGAAATAGCAATTGGAATTCCCTGGGTTTGGTATTTCAGGCAGTGAGAGAGGTATTATATATGCAAATTTGTTCTTTAGTTAAACAGGGAAACCTTGTTAATTCTGTGATTCTGTGATCTCTAACTCCTCACTGAGTTACTCTGGTGCTCTTAGAGGATTGCTCTTGCTTTTCTGCATAACCATTGAATATTTTTTTTGCTTCCTATGAAAACACAGTGTCTTGATAAAAATATTTAGTAGTGATCTGTGTGTTCCTCAGCATTGTTGAAATACCTGGATTATTTGCAAGATACTGGTATCTAGTCCATGAGAGAGCAGTGTAGGAAGCTCTGATGAGGTAATTATCATTTGACAAAACTCTTCAGAGGACACTTCGTTCTTGTTTATTTAAGGGATAAGTCGAGTTTATTTTATATGCGTGGTTTAAACTCTTATAGCAGAAACTAAATCCATGTTCTGAAAAACTCTAAGTCCAAACAAAAGAGATAAAGTGTGTAAGAATGGGGCAGCTTCACACAGTGACTGTGGAGTTACTAATATGGAAGGAAGTTAAATGTAATGAGAGAAGTGTTAAATTTTGGGGAGCTCAAGCTTTTATATATTGTTAAATGAGACTGAAGTTGCTCATAAGAAATTTTTGTTGAATTCAAGGTCAGCATTGGAAAACAAGAGAAATTAAGTGGGTTTTTAGTACAACTAAACACACAGGAAAACACAACGTTATTTATGACATATTTCTGCCCTTGTGACATGAATGGAACCATTTTTATACCATTAGATACTTTCTCCAAGATTTTTAACTGTATGGACTTTCATGGATGGGGGCATGCTACGACAAGTGCCACTGAAGTTCCCATGGATAGTTGTGGGACCAACTTGGCATCTGATTCCAGTTTTGTTCCTCAGATACAGGCAACTTCCTGGTCATACCATTGAGGCACATAAACTGTGGTAGTTCAGAATTCAGGTTTGCATTCTCTGTAGTCTATTTTTTATGACAACTCTCAGTAGATAAATTTACAAGGGCATCTTGATGAAGGCCTTGAAATCTTCTGTATTAATAACAAGAACTTGTAAGCTTAAAGGCAGTTCAAGGCACAAAGACCACAACTATGCGGTCTACTACTTAAGAGGACAATTCTTGTACGAATATGTGAATTCAAAATGTGCTTTTCAGAAATGAGTCAAAAGTGAAAATGCTGATATGTTTTATATACATTATTATGTATTTATATATAATACTTATATATTATATATAATATTTATTATTGTATATTTATAAAACTACTGTGAGTAGTTTTATGAAATTTGTAGCTAGATTATTCTTTCTGAACAGCACAGGTTTGGGTTGACCAGAGTATGTAATAAGTTCCTGTTAAGTACTTAATATTATTTTGGTCAATGCTAAAAAGTATCTCTCCTCCACTCAAAAAAAAGTATTTATAAGAGAATGAAGCATAAAATTCTAAATATGTCAGAGTACATACAGAGTATGTTATTTTACTTTTGAAATAGCCAATGTGATTAATTACTGATATTATCAAGGCCGTTAAAGAAGACAAATGATACTTTAGTTAGAATTAGCTTGTAATAAGAATAAGGTACCTCCAATTCAAATTTACCCCTTTTTTAATATATGAACAATTTTTTTAATGGAAATTGTCATTATTGAAAAACCTTCTCTTGGGGGCTGTAAGCCATGCTTATGCCAGAGGAGTGTTTTTGTGCAGTCTATTTTGTGGAAAATAGGTTTTGTTGTGCAGCATGATCACACCAATGCCAAGTTATCCGTAGGATCTCCACTGAGTAATTTAGTGTTGCTGAGATGCACCACTCATAATGTATTGCTTAGTTAAAATGTTCTCCAAAGGGTTCACATCTCATAATCACATCACATAAATCATATAAATTCTGCTTTAACTGAGCTTAGTGTCAAAACTCACATTGCCTTAATTGGGGCAGGATTTTCACATTATTATTTTATGTAAAAGCACATAAAGCATTATGGTTTAAAGGTATCTGCCTAAAAATAAAACCAGAACAGAACTACTGGTATTTCAGTAATTCAGGCAATGACATCCCATGGAGAAATAACTGTTAAGGAACAGAAGAATAAATTTCTTTACAGTTTGTCTTTGCAAAGTATGTAAAATGTGTTTTATATCTAAAAGTTTCTCAAAAGTTTTCAGTTTCTTCTATATGTAGGGAAACATAGTATTCCATGCTGTATTCCAATGGGATTTTTTTTTCCCTAAAGCTGAGAAAGATTTAATCTTATAAAATGCAAAAATTTATTTACTTATCCTACTTCTCAGCCATTTTAAGTTTCCACTTCTTGATTAGTTTCTTTTTCCTCAAAAAAAAAAAAGCATTTATCCCTGTCCTTGTTTTATCTGCCTTGCAAATGAAGTCTTAAATTCTTTATTGAGCTCCTAAGCCTCATTTCTTTAGTGACCTAAGCCCCCAAAATCTGCCTCTCTTTTGAACATTTTTGGTTTTTGCTTCTTCTTTATAAGATTTTAGATTTTGCTGCTCACTTCAGTTCCACCCTGGCCCTTTCTAGGGCTGGTAATTCAGGAAATCCATGTTTCTATCTCAAGACACCTTGGAGGAATTTGGATCTATTTTGTTATAGAGTTACATGTGCACAACACAGTTGCATGTGTGAACTATGTGAAAAGGACTTGCCTAGTAAAAACAGTCTTTGAAATATTTCAATTATCAGAAACTAAAGTCACTGGAGACTCCAGCAAATTTCTGTTAAAGAGATTTTTTTCCAAAAGTCCTGGCTTGGCCGTCCGAGAATGTGACAAAAGCCACGTTTCATCTTCTGACCTCACTTTTTTCCCTTTAAAGTTTCTCCTTCTCTATCCAAAACTCAAGGCTGTTAAAACTGTCTGGAGAAGAGGCCATAGGATTTTAACAATGGACAAATTCTATTTTTAGCTGCCATTTTCTTTGTAATATCCGAAAAATATGCTGGAACTCTGGCCACTGCTGACCTCACGAGTCTTACTGTAGCCTTTACTCTGCTAAGTATTACCCCAAAGGAGGAGTGGACTGACAAATCAACAGTGTCCACGTCTGGGCACGGAGCTTTTTCAGCCATAGTGACGGTGCATTGCAGCCTCCAGTATGTCATCTGTATCATTCAGGTATTTGTTATGCAGCATCCTCCTAATAGAATAACTCTTATTTTGCTGTGCAAGATAAGGGCTTCCTGCTTGTAGTGCAGACTGCACAAGGCATGAAGTTCAGTCTCTTCTCTTCTACAGAAGTTAATGGGATTTCCTGCTCATGTTTAAAAGGCTTCCTGAGCATTCTCAATTTGGACGTTTCTGAGGGAAAGGCCTTTGACACTTAGAAAGACAGGATTTCAGCAGGCTGAGCTGAAGATCACTGAAGTTAGCAGATGAAAAGGCTTAGAGCTGAAGTAAATGCTAAAGAAGCTTAAATTTCCCGTCAATTGTGCTGGAATCAACAACCACTTTAAGCAAGAGATGAGATAACACATTATCAGGACAATTAAATGGAAAATACCTCTATTATGCTCTTTTGGGGGGGGGGGGGGGNTCATACAGCAATTCTTAACCCTGATAATTTGCTACCTCAGGTCTTACTCCCTGAAGTCCAGAAATCAGCAGCAAAATCAACTGATTGAACAATATGGACAATAGTGAATCTGCCCTAGTGTCAGGAGTTAAAGCTTCTAATATTCACTTTTTTTTCTTTCATAATTCTTTTGTAATGTGTTATTTTTGAATCAGTGACATTTTCTAGGCAATTTGAGTCAGAAATCATCTGAATTTTGCAAATACCATTGTACTGTATCCCTTGTACACATGCTGCTTTCCACCCACTCTCCCCCTCTCGCCCTCCCCAAACAAGTGTCTATCTTGGGTTATAGAAAAGATGTTGCCTTTCCTCATGAGATGATGTTCTCATACATTATGTCTATATTGTAGGCCTGTTATAATAATGCTTCTGTACTGACGAATTGCAGCTTTGTTGTTCCCAGGCACTGAGACTTGGAAGATTTAATGTACAGAGTGTGATTGCCTTCAGCCAGCTCTGTGCATGCCTTGCAGTCTAATAAGGCAGGCAGTGGTCCTGGAATGGTGTAGGTATCGCCGGCACCTCTGGCCGTGCTCCCGGAAAAGGCCTTGGCTGTTGTTTGCCATGGGGCTTGGGATGGGAAGGGATTGGTGATTTTTGTTCCTACTGCTGATGTATCAGTGTCCCGTCTGCGATTTTGTTGTGTTTCTACTGCAGAGCTTCCCGTGGGCCGCTCGGGGCAAAATCATCTTTTGAGGGGAGTTTGGCATCAGGGGTTGGGTGTTCCTCTTACTGTGTATCAGGTAGCAAGTAACAGAGTGGGCTTTGGGCATGATACGGAGAAGGGGTAAAACCCAGGGCACTGTGCAGAGGATGGAGAAAATGGTGCGGGATAGAATGTAGGAGTCCAGCGGATATTTGGGGACCTAAAGATCATCCAGCCTCTCTCATTTTGTTTAATTTTGGGGCCTGTCCTTATACTGACTTTCAAGACAACACTCCTAGGGCTATGGGATTTCCTGCAGACTCTGCAGAATGAGTTTGTTTTTCTTTTGCCATTTTCTACTCTGTTTTATGTGCCAAGTGCACTTGCAGATGGAGCACAGAGTGGCAGTTTTCTAACAGGATGGTTTAATTACATCCAAAGGCTTGTAATCACAAGCTTTGGTGGGACAGACTAGGAAAATGCAGTGTAAATAGTGCATACAAATTTTAATGAATTGACCTCTAACTGTAATAAAGGAAGAAGATTAATTGCCTTATCCTTGAGACTATAAATTATTTTTATTACAGTTTTATATGAATGGCTAATAAATTATAGGAAGGGAGGCGAGTTTAAAAAAGAAAAACAACTCACAGCATAGGTATATTTCATCTGTACATGCTAACTAAATATGTGTTTGAATTCTTGTAAGACTTGAACTGATTTCAGCTTTTACCCACCTAGAAAAATGCAAGGAAAAGGGAAACAATAAATGCTCCCAGAGAAGATCTTTTTTGCAAAAGATGAAACCATATTTATTTTTATTTTTGTAGTTCTAGAGTTAATAAATGTGTCCTTCAACTTTAATATGCCTTGAGAAAAAGAGGGGTTTTTGTGTAGCTCTTGTCTACTTATTATCAGGCTCATTTGCTCTTTTGAGCGTAGCTTGCAGTGTAGTGCTCTGCTTTCTTAGTACCTGAAACTTCATGTAAATCGTTATATAGATTTCTTTAATGTTTAGCAAAAAATCTACAGCTTTATTTTGTAGAATGTAAGCATTGTTCAGAAGCATAAAATATCTTTAACCATTCATGCCTTTTCCATTTTAAGGTAAAAAGTTCCCATTTTATTTTAAAGTTTCTGAAAATTCCAGAAAGGTACATGTGAATCTTTAAGAGATTCTAATAAGCACTGTATATAATCAGAATAACATGAATTTTGTTTTTCTTTTGTATTTAGATGTATACTTTTTTATAGACTGAGGCAGACAGCTTGGGAAATTTTTTTTGTTCTGATGTTTAAATAAATGTAGTGCATTTAATATTAAATATTATATATGTGGCACAAAATTTGACTCAACTATCTCAAAGTAAAATCAATAGCTCAAAACACTTTTAAAGTTGATATTTAAAATTCAGTTTATTTTGACGCTGCATAGGGACAGGAAAATATCAGAAATTTGAGAGTTGTGTTAACCTGTGGATAAACACTGATTTGAATCCAGTCTAACATTTTGGAGTTGTCCTTCTGTCTCAGAGTAAGAAACTTAAAGTATTCATTGATCAGGTTGTATTTGAAGGTTTTGCTTTTAGAACCTAGTATCTGATAAAAGCCTGTGTAGTGATTTATGCAGTTATTAAGAGTTTCTGTGTTAAGATTTTAGCTACTTTAAGCAGAGAAAATATAAACAAACCCCGTGACCAGAACACCAGCTACTAATCTCAGTATTATGGATTTCTTATTTTAAAACAAGTGTCCAAAAAAATGTAGGAGGATCAATAATTTTAATTATGTGAAAATGTTTCAAATTTGTAGATCATCTGATGTAGAAGAATTGCTTTGGACTTCCAAAGAGTGTGAATGATTTCCCTTATGTGTAAAATTTCCACAGCACAGGTTACATGAAGCTTTTATATTCATGATTTTTTCTTTTGGAGCTGTATCTCTAAAATACATCAAGATGCAGACATCTTGAAATTTTATAGTATTCTGCTTTAGTTTAGTTGTTCTTTTCTTCCTAATACCAATCTCTAAGATCTAGTTCTAAACTATGGAATTTGTTCCTAAGGTACTCTCTTTTCTTCCCACCCGACCATGATTTAAGGAATTTGACTCCTGTTATTACTCATTGGACATTAATTGAAAAAAGTCCAACAGAATTGCAGTCACTGTGTGTTGAGCCTTTGTCTTAAGTAAAACTGCCATCAAAACTATTCTGTAGAAACTGTAGGAGGAAATCTTTGGGGTGGTTTTGTTTTGGGGTTTGTTTGTTTGTGAGACAACAGAATCAGGAGGAAGGAAAAGCATTTTATACTTTAGCTTTTAAATGCAGAAGGGGTTCTCTTTCCTAGCAAATTCTGATTTACTATTTCATTATTGTTAAACTGTGTTAGCCTTCAGTCAAGAGATCCCCCTTTGCTGTGTGCAGCCCGTGTCAATCAGAGCTTTTGAGCCACCTCAGTGCCAGTGCAGTTCTGTGTTTGGATGTTCAGGCAATGCACGTATTCAAATAACAGATGCCGAATACTTCAACTGCCCTGCGAACTGGAATCCCAAATGCTATACAAAACTTCGAAATTGCATCCATCACTTCTCATATTTCAACATTGACAAGACTTTTGCCCTTCATCTATTACATAAACTCGCCAATCTCTCTTCTGGCTGCACAGTCATTACGAGATGAAGAGATGTGAGATCCCTATTTTCCATTTCACCTTTCCCTGACACATTCCTGGTTTAATCTTCCTGTTCTTAGTTATTGCAAAAATGGGCAAAACAAACCACTGTGAAGATAAGTGTCCCTTCTCCTGCAGGAAGACGTATTGCAGCACAGAAATGAATGCAAAGTTGCTGTGTTAGTAGTAGAATATAAAATAATTCATCTTTAAAAGGACCTAAGATCATTCTTCCTGAGTCCACAATTCCATTGTCATTAAACAAAGAAGCAAGAAAGAAAAATAGTGAACATTGCCATAAATATGTTTGTTTGCTTTTTCTAGATAGGCACTGAACAAAAGAATTTGTTAATTGTCCAGCTCTTTGCCTGTGGCCAGAGCCTTCTCTGTTTTCTCAGTGATTTTTGCTGTTCTCTTCACAAAGAAGTAGCTGTGGGAGAAACTTGAATCTCATTGATACGTGGGGGTTTTACAGAAGACAAGGCAGGAAAGAGTTTGGGGTTGTGTGTGTGTGTGTGGATTTGTTTGTTTTTGTAGTGTTTGAGGTTTGTGTATTTTTTAAAATAATCCCATCTGGTTCAATTTGTTTTCACTTAAAGTGTCAACTTGTGATTTTTGAGGTGATTTCTGTTAAATCAACAGATGTTTTCCTCAGCATCTGGTACACACAATGAAATAACGGATGCAAAAATAACCTTGCATCTAAGTTGGTTGAAAATATGGTAGATATTCCTTAGTGCAGTGCTCCTTCCTGCCTGGGGGAGAACATTCCTCAAATTGCAGTTTGTTTGCCTATCACCACTGTATTACTAATGTAGGAGTTCCAAAGACACAACATTCAGATTGACTGTGGGAAGAAAATGCTTTTTATGATATAGCAAATCTAATCCTCTTACATTTTCCCCTTTTTATTTTGAATCTTCATATTTTCCAATAAATAGGATATGGATGACGAGAGGGATGCACATGGAAAGGGTTCAGGAATAAGACAAGCTGATGATAAGTAGTGTATCCTCTCTCTAAAATGTATCCTCTTTTTTATACTTCAAGACCAGATATCCAAATATTCAACAGCTGGATTTGAGAGACAGATCTGTCCAGAAAAGATTGAGATCCCATTTAAGTATAAGTAGAGCTGGTTAGATTGATAAGAGGTGGAGACTCTGATAACAGTGATTAAAATTCAGAAGTTTATTTTTGTCCACAAAGTACAGAACATAAGGGTAATTTTAGATATTTTTGCAAAACTATAAAGTGACAAGTTGGCCAAGAGTCATGTTCTCAGATGCCCTTCTGCTTGGCTTTGTGTCTTGTTGAGTTGTGTTTTCTGGTTGTCCTTTCTCTTGCATCAGAGCTTTGCAACTGAAAGCAATTCTTTCAAAAGTGTCTGATCCTAATTATGTCTGACAGTTGAAAACACGCTAAAAATACTTTGAAAATTGCCTTTTTCTTTTGATGTTTTAATTGGAGGGATGTCTGTAATTGTTGGCTTTCTCATCGATGGATTACAGTACAATATGCATTTCATTTTACTTTGAATGTTTTAAAGTACTTTGGGATTTTGTTAGTAGCTTTTGAGAAATAGCATTAATATTGGGTGTATATTAAATAATTTCTCTTTAAAAATGAAATGAGCTAAATGGATGTACAACTCAAACCAAATTGATTAGGCATGCTTTGTCTTTTCTAGTGAACAAACACAAACCCTGGATTGAGACATCGTACCATGGAATCATAACTGAGAACAACGACACTGTCATTTTGGATCCTCCCCTTGTTGCTCTGGACAAAGATGCACCTGTTCCCTTTGCAGGTAGGAATGTACATTGACAGCAGCATTTCAGCTTATGGATTGCATTAGGAGTTTATCAGCATTTGTGAGGAAGGTATTTGCAGTGCAGAGAGAGTGTAATTTGAAGGACATGTGGAAAGGACTGAGGACTCACCCATTGGCCCACAGACCTAGAAATGAGGTGTCTTTGCCATGGATGTATCTGCTCATTTGTTGCAAAGCAGAAGAGATTATAAACAGCATAATAAAGCAGGCTCCTCCATCAACGTGTTTTTTAATAAAACACAATATTTATATAATTAAATTTGAATTTCCCTTTATAGAAATGAATCATTATAATGGCCTAAAGTATTAATACATAATTAATTTTTTTCAGTAACAGCAGTCTCTGCTCTCTCTTTTCCTATTCCACTCCCTGGCTGTGGACAAACTGTGTGACAAATATTTAAAGTTCCTCAAATCATATGTTACTGTGTGAGTGCTTTATAACTGTCAAGACTTGGACAGAAAATTTAATGGTGTTTTTGAAGATTTTTGCTCAGGTTGCTGCATGATAGATGTACGTCATATAGAAGTTCTCATTTGTATTAAGTCTATTTTTCCCGACACTTATTCTGTTATGAGTTCCTTAAGCAGAATATGGTACTTTTGCATGTCAAGCAAGTTTTCTCCTAAATTCCCCGTTACATTAAAAATACGTTTTGAAGAAAAGGGGGACTAGTGAAGCTTGGTAGCTGCTCTGAAGATCCTCAGTAGATGCAGTTGTTAAAAAGATGATATTGCCTTCGAATGTACTAGGAAAGGACCTATAAAGATGACTGTCCTTGTACTTGTGGAATACAGTCATGTTCAGTAAGCAGAAAGTCCAAAAGCTGTTTGCTTGGCCCAAGCAGCATTTTACAGCTTCATGAAAGAATTGTTATTAGGCACTTTCCCAAAAGCATATACTGGCATCAACTCCTACTCTGCCAAAAAGGGATTCATTAATGGTTTTTCTATATTGAACTGCCTTTTAGTGTCAAGATTTGTTTGTCACTCATGGAACCTTGTGGTTATTGGTTGCATATAACACTTTTCTTCCTTAGCCATACACCATATGTTTACTGGGGATATTCAATGGGGGGAACTCAATCTAGTCAGAGGTAAAAGTCTCAAATAGCATATATATATATATATATATGTACAGTAACTTTGATATGCAAACAGATGCACTTTATACAAAGAAATGCAAGATAATGTGGCCTGACTTAGTTACTAGTTTTTGAAGCAATGGAAAAAATACTTGTTTCCAAGTTATTTTTTTAATGCTTCATCAAGAAGGAACTGTATGTTAAAACAAAAGGTGTGGAATGAGACTTAGAATGATAAGCAGTTTTCTGTACTGTATTTGAGAACACTTGTGTTATATTGGTAACTTTCACACACACGTGCAACTCATTCTTCCAAATGTTTTTGTTGAACAATAATGTAAACTTAGGTTTAGTATAGCAAGGATTTCATCTATTTGTGAAATCTTCAGGTACAGTTATTTAGGAAAGAAGATGGATTTCTAGTGAAAAGATGCCCTTTTAATTTTTTTAACCTACTACCATGGGTGTTCCATCTTAAATTTGCTTCTTTTGCTTGCATTCCCTTGGGATCCTTGCAGGGGTGATAATCATGTGCTGTTTTCACTGAAACTGCAAATTGTGCTGACTGGGAATTTGGCAGCCTAATTATTTGCTTCAGTTTTCACATGGAGAGAATCAACATATTTTTCATTAAACAGTGATTTACTTTTCATGTAGAAAAATCAACCTTTGAAGTGCTCAACTTAGACTGGCTTTTGTGGTAAAGGTTACATTTGACAGTATTTTGATTTATCTTGTTTGTTTATTGATATGAATTATGCAAATTGTAACAAGTGTCTAGGAGGGAAAATACTTTCTGTGTATTCCCTGACATTAATAGTTAATGTCCAGATAATATTGTACATTTGGCCTAATGATCTGCAATCCAGAAATAGTGCAATACTGATTGAACCCTTAATTCCTTTGAACAGCCTGGATTCCTTATATGTTTGAAAGAACACTTTTTTAAGACTCTTGCTTTTTTAAATTTTGGGGGGCGGAACTTATTTCTGTTTTAATATCATGTACTTTTATTTGATTTAATATCATTAATTTCATTATAACTTTTAATGGAAAATTCCATTTGCATAATGTATCTAGTAGGAGAAAACTGAAATAAATACAGCTACAACATAATACTCAGTAGTGTTAATGGTATGCTAAACTAATTCGCAGAAAAGCCCCTCCAAAAAATAAAACCCAAATCCCAACCCAAACCAACCCCAACCCAGCTGCTGTATAGCCTTTTACTTTGAAACAAGATTGAACTTGCAACAAGAAACACAGTCAAGTTGACCACAAGGTTGATGTTCCTGGTGGATACCAGTATAGATATTTAGCCATGTGTGATGTGGACAGTGTAATCTTTCTATTTTTCTTAATTTGTTCCTTTTTAAATATTCATCTTCCATCAGTTACAGGAAATTTACAGGGTTTATCATTGAAAGGTGTAACAGGTCACAGTAGTTGAAATGCATTTCATAAATGTATTTACTAATTTGTACTTATTTGTTCCATATTTTTATCTTGCTGATGAGGTTGTAGTCTTTTTGGGCACATGTTTAACTTGTGGAAGGAAGACTGGGGAGTCCTTATGTTTATGGCCACAGCCGGGAGATCTCCAGCAAGGAGGAGTAGTCTTTACCCAGAAAGTATGTCCTGTGAAAATGAGCGCTCAGGGATGTGCACTGGAGACTCTGAACCTCAGGGAGGTTTTGTCCCCAAACAATCCTCATTTGGCTTCATAAAACACAGGGATCTGTATGTGGGCTGGCACTGTGTTCTCCAGGATTGTTATGATGAGAAGACGTGCAGCACCAATAGCAGGTACCAGCAGATGATGGGATGGCACTATTCTTTCCATGCTGGGACTGCGCTGCTCTTTCCATGCTGTGAAGCAGTGTCTGCTGTACAGCCCCGGCTTACGGGAACCAGGAAGGGCTGTTCCACTCCCTGTAAAACCTCTGAGTTCGGCAAGAGGAGACTAGAAGTGGTGCAAGTTTTCCAGCTCCGAGCTGAGTATTACTAGGGATACTTGGAACAATGAACAAATCACCTTGCTCCTATTGATTGCCCTGGTGCACAAGTAGTTGATGCATTTCTTATTTTTCACCTGAGCAAATAATCTTTCACCAAGTAACTACTTTGTTACCAAATACAACAGCAGAACTCAACTACTAAGATACATTTGTTATTCACTGATTCGTATCTGTCCTTAGTGCTTTGATTTGTTCTCTCTACCAGTTCTCATTTTCTTGCTTTTTTTAGTTTCAGTGTTACTTCTGGCATAGGCCTACTCTAAAATGTAACAATGTTTTCGTTTTCTCTTATGGAAACTAACTTTTTTCATAATATCTTTTGCCTTTTCATCACCATGGCTACTACTGTCAACCCCTTCTGGCAGAACACACTTTACAGTGAACGTCAAACCTGAGTGGTCACAAGAGAAAATTACTATAATCTTCACTGTTTTTTCACCTCTGTCTAATGTTTAACATCAAGGGTGATGACAGGAGAAAAAGGGATACTCTGTGCGGTTACCCTCTCAACAGGTCTATGTTTCCAGGAAGCACGAAGGAGAGAGATTAACAGGACTAGATGTGCCTGTGAAAATCCTGGCTGACAGATGTGATCAGCCTATTTCATAACTGGAGCATGAAGCCTTTCACGAGATTGCAATGAATGGTTTTTTGGTGTCTCTTTATCTTATGAATTTATTGTGCATAATTGAAGTATATGTAAAATCCTGGTTCTCAAAATTATTGTAGTATAAATGTACTTGCTTTTTTTTTTCATGCAAGTATATTTTTCAGTCTTCTAGTTGTGGTGGAAAGCTTGAAAATACCGTTTTTTGAGGTTGTAGGTGTGAGAAGTAATAACAATAGTTTTCCATATTTCATTTTTTCAAGTCCTGACCTGTAAAGGATTTCCATACACTGGTTTTGAGATACAAGTGACCTTTAAAATAACAAGATTCACCACAGGAGCCTGGAGCCGTTTACAGGGTATCACAGACATTCCCCATCCAATCTCCTTGGCTGAACCTGC